>JAFBJQ010000973.1:237569-292202 GCA_016785345.1 Trinectes maculatus
AATGTATACCATCCACTTATTTTATGTAATATAAATACTTTCACAATACATAAAAACTGAGAATAACCTTGAACATAATGTTTCTCATTGACAGCAGCTTTGAGAAAATGTCTGTCCTGGGGAAGCTGAACCCACCAACATCATTTGTGCTGTCTCCCTCTCATCTCCTCAGCAGCATTTGGTGAATGCATGAGAGCAAATCACAATGGTCTAAAAACAGGCACATAAACATTGCTCCTTGATGTACTTGCTCGGTGTATGCTGCAGTTCATCCTTTGAAGGCAATGGCATCATTCAATCTGACATTCTTCTATTTTTAACTCTCTCACAACACGTGCCCTTTCATTGTTGTGATTTATTTTGTTTTCCTGTCTCACATGCATCAAGTCATGTTTTCAGCTAATGCATATGTATACTGCAGATGCATATATTTATAGATAACCTTTGGGGGGAGAAGTTAGTATATCATGATCATTTCGTTCGTTTGCTCAGTCATTTAGCAATTAGTTTATTTATTTTTTTATTTTTTATTAAGTCAGCTGCTCTGGTCGACCTTGTTCTGGGTCTTCCTGTGTCGTCTTGTCTTCCTGTGCGCCCTGCATTTCCTTCCTGCTTTTCCACCACTTTACATGCATTTTGAGTTGTACTGGAGGAAAATGAGTATATCCACCGGTTTGCACCACATGTGCTGCCAAATTTAATTGCAATGGTATGATAAAGGTTTTGTTTTTACTGTTTCAAACTATTCCATTAAAGCACTGACCTCCCATTCCGTGAAATTTTACAGCGCCTTCATTTTCCAAAGATGGCAGACATTTATTGCACCCACATAAAGCTGCTGCCCTTTCTCAACAGCACCTGTGTGTGTTTTTGCACTTGGATAAAGATGACCCAGACTCTGCTCCAATCCATTTCCTTTTATGTTGCAATGCCCCGATTTAATTTTATGTGCAAAGTGTGACGTGAATATTTGGAACCCTGCTTGTAGTTCAATTGTGGGAGACCTGTTTCACAGCCCAGCAAAATCTATGAATGTACTGTAGTGTTTTCCAACCCTGGATTTCCTTTAGCAACGTATCCAGTCAAGTGATGGTCAAAGCCAACGCACATGAGAGTAAAGGATAAAGCAATAAATTGTTGGAGTTTATAGCTTTCAGCTTAAGGCTTTTCTGTTCTGCCCAAATGCATCGTGGCCTCAGTGTTTCCTATGATTAATTCCCAAGGCCTGCACCCGCAGGTGAAAGGAGTTAATTACACTCGCAAATAACGGGGACCAAAGTTGTTCAGTCACGTCACATTAACTTGAGATTGTTTTTTGTGGTGTCGCAGCGGAGCGAGGGAGGCGCTGCCTTTGTGGTCTGTCATCCCGTTCATCTGAGCACGCAGCTCTGACGAATGCAGTCAAAATGGGAATTCAGCTCTTACTGACAGAACCCATGCTGCACACCAGCGAGCGAGTCATTCTTCAAGCGGCTCCGCCAGGAAACTAATATTGTCACAAACTGTTTTGTGCCGGAGCAGCAGAAAAAGAGAAAAATGCCTCGAACACGAACAACATTTGCAATGAGGTGGAAAAGAAGCACGGCCCGAACGCCGGGATGATGTACAGTCAGCAGTGTCACCTTGTACCCCCCCCCCCTCCATATCCCCTCACCACCACACTGCATTTGTTCACCTGATATGGAGAGTGGAGCAGCAAACAGTCAAAAGAGACAAATCGTGACTGCAGTTTCTCTCTGTAGACAACCCTCTCTCCTACAGGAAGACAAAGGAGACAAAGAAAGCAGGATGGATGGATGAATGGTTGGATGGATGGATGAAGAGAATCAACAGCACATTACTACACCTTGGGCACTGATAGAGGAAACCTGCACGCTGCTGGGAGGCAGCAGCATACGTGGCCTCGCGTTGCCATGGGAACCGGGGTACATAGAGAGTTGAACAGACACAGACGTCTTTGCCTTAGCTCGGGTTTGAACGCTCTCAGATCGATATGTCAGCGTGACCAAAAGGGAGGGCTGAAAGAGAAGGAACCTTTCCTGCCTGCATCCTTCGCCGCCTCTGTGAAGCTGAACAGATCCCATCTCCACAGAGTCTGCTTCCACAAGAGGCAGATTTAAAGAGACATGTATGTTAAAGCCTCTGTGTGAAAGAGCTGTGAGGTTTCTAATGCCGACGGGGCAATGGAATAAAAACTATCGCCCCCAAAACAAAACCTATCTCCTTTTACCTGAGCTGAGATTTTTTTTTTTTTTTATCACAGTATTAAATTGCAGAAACGCGGTGCTTGTCTCAGCCGACACGCAGTTCAACTACATCCTGTTCATCACTGTCAGTCAAAAGCTTTCTGGGTAACATTAGTGTCTCTGCTGCCAACTGAGCTAACGAAGGCTGGAATCAATATTTGTGGAGAGTGTCCAGATGAAGACGGGCATGACAGAGACACTCAGGGGATGAAACAACAGAGAGGTAGGAACCCGCAGACGCCAACCAATAATCCAGGCTGTCATTCCGATTTACTGACTGCACTGTTCAAGCTTACTGATGCACAGGGAAACCCACTGGAAAGTACATGCTGGTTTTATGACCTTTTCAGTCATTAACGTGGGCTGAGATTCCTGCGGAAGTCGTGGTGGCAGTTTTTCCATCGGTACCTGGCCTGGTAAACAAAGGCTAAACAAAGTAAAACAGTCAGTTACACAGTAGACAGTGCTTTGATGCAATAAGGATCCTATGTAATTTGCTCCAATCTTATATCAATCAATGGCAGTACATTATGTCCATATCAGAGTATACATGGATGTGGTATATTGTTTTTGTTTGCGAATATTTATATATATATATATATGGATATATATATATATGTCCAGGTTCCAGGCGTTAACAGATGGTCAGATTAAAATGCTGAACAGACGTTTCTCAGATTGTATATTTAGCAGCAATTCAGTAAGGGATTTGCGCTACCAAGAAAAACAAAAGGTAAATTTCTGCCGGCTCTGCTTTGTACGGCATATATGTCAAGTAAGAACATAAGATATTTCCTTTCATAACAGCAATCGCAGTACTGAGGCCACAGGTTCTTGTGGGACTGCTTATGAAAGTATACCCAGTTTAATATCCTCCAGAATCTGCTACTCCCAGCTGAGGAAAAAACAATAAATACGTATATCTGAAAACAAATGTCCTCACTTTGCAAGGTGCCTGAACTTGACTATAAGGAATAAAGAAAAGATGCTGAACTGTACCAGGCTGCAGCAGTACCAGTATTATTGCTATATAACATGACAGTCGTAAAATTACAGAATTATCACCAAACACACAGTGCAGGTGGATGGGATAGACATTAGTTTTGGAGAAATTTTATTCTAAATCCAAAATATTATGATTAAATTAGAATAGAATAGAATAGAATAGAATAGAACCTAGAACTATTTTAAACCTTTATTTTATTATAATAAAATGAGCATAGAGTTAGAAGAAAGTCTGTCTTCTGTAAATTCATCTGTGGAGCATGAATGTGTGCACAAAATTCCATAAGCAAACCATCAACCTGTGGTGATACCATGAAAACTGACAAACCAGCCAAATGACCAACAGACTGATGCTGTCATCCCATAGTCACACTGTTAGTGTAGCTAAAAATAGCGTGACAGCATGAGCATTGACAGGGATGACAAAGAGCACAGCAAATACAGAAACACAAACTCACCAGAAATCTGGCAGAAAAGGACAGAAAATACTTTTGTATGCAGAACAATATATATATATATATATATATATGTACTTTTTGAGAGAATGCAAGAGATAGAAAAATAAAATGAAACTGCAGGTGAGCTTTTTTACATCAACTGGCTTTTTGCTTACAGAAGAGCAACAATAACAACATTTGGCATATCATGGTTGAAAGCACTTTGCCACTGGAGAACAGCAGGCATGATCAAGCCAAACCACTTCCTGTCAGGGGGCCACCTGTCGCTGATCAGAACCAGGCACAACAGGCGAAATAAAATGAAGGTGGGAGGAAAACAGAGATTAATAGACAAACAGAAAGAACGTGAGATGGAAGATGATGACATTTTTGAATGTGTAAAAACTATGGAGTGTGAAAGTCAACAAGATCAAGTGTAAATGTGCCGTTAATGGTGCAGAGTCAAAAGCTTGAAGAGGCAGACAATTGCATACTTACAAGTATGTGGGCGTTTCCAATGACAAGGCATCCAACCGAGTGTAAAGCATGATGAAAGACCAACGTCCTTCCCAAACAACCCTGTTTAATGGCTCACAGCTGACAGTGTCATTCCTACAGACAAGAAATATGAAATAAACACATGGGGCTGAAATGGTACTCCAGCTATTCATTATGGCCACATGTGATACATGCTTTTAATGTTTATCCCAGAACTACGACAGGCACCTTTCAGAACGAGACACCCATCTGATCCTGTTTGAAAGCCGTGGCTAAGAGCTCCATTTTCAGCCGGGGAGCGAGAGATGGGCTCGTGCATTAGCGGCAGAGCGGAGGCAAAATCAAAAGGAGAGGAGGGGCGAAAACGCATCAGCTCAATCTGTCAGTTGATCTCTGATGGCCCGGCTTCCGGAGTATCATCCTGAGTGCTCAGGTGCCGCCCTCTTTCCCAACAGGGCACTAAAATAAATGAAGGGGCATTTCGACGACTGAATGAAGCTGCAGCCAAACCCAACAACAAATGGGCACTCTAATAGAATTATATTCAGCTGATGTCAGCACAGCCCTTATATCATTTTTATGAGTCAGCAGGAGTAGGACTACACTCCTGAAGCATGAGGTTTTATTTAATATGGTGCAGCTATAGATTTCCCATGAGGCCAATTGTAGAGGAGGGCAATAAGGCGAGGGAATCACCCAGCATGTGCTGATGGATGCTCACGCAGACCTGTTTTAAAAAAAAAATAGTTTTAAAGTTATGTGAACATCTAATGCACACAGCTATGAAAAGGATTTAATAATGACCAATAAAAAGTCTATAACCTAGTTAGAGTAATGTCCCTTTATGCTTCGGTTATGCCTTTTTTTTTGTCAGTTATCCATGAGTGCAATTACATTATACAACATTATCACAATCAACTAATGCAACCGATATTAAACCTGCCACTGCACACAAGCGTAATGTAGTCATTTGGATTGATGCAGCCAAAGCCAGTGTAGAAGTGGAAGCGTATGAGACTGATGGCAGCTGAACACAGTGGCAGGAAAAAAGGGGTTTCTTGTTAAACAGAATCCAATAAGAAATACAGGGAGGTTTGTTTTCTGATGTGGAGGATTTAAGCTAAAGGATAAAAACATAAGCGGGGTTCATGCGCTGTACATTGTGGTTCAGAAAGAAAGTGCGTCTCGTAACCACATATATATCAATCATTCTCATTCATTTAGCTCCCCTCCTTCTTTTACCATTCGACTGGATGCCATTGCTTTTATACTGTATCTACTTTCTGCCGAGCAGTGAACCTCATCAGGGAGGCAGCGCCCAAATTTAGGCTCCAAGTCACATCATTGAGCTGCGTTTCATGCAACGCTGAAACAAATTAAGAACCATTTACATATTACAAGTGTGTCAGTGTGCGGAGAGAAACATCACCCAGCATCAACAGTGACAGACTGTAAAGACGTATTTAACTAATGCCCACCGCGGCGTCTGACGCTAATGGCATATCACCAGTCTCAATAAAGAGAAGCTAATTACATTACGTGGAATAAAAGTGCGGAATGAACATGTTTAATTTGCTTGTGCGTAAGACTCACATGAACTCATCAAATGTGAATTAATGTCTGAGTGTGATTAAATAGTTGGTAAGAAACCATGAGGAATATTAAAGCTTACATGCACATTTTCTAATCGAATTAACGTGAACAGAGAACAATTATTACACTTTTCAGTAACTGGAGAGTTAGCTATTGAATTGACTGTTGAATTGACTACAGCCTCCTGCAGGTTTTTCATTCAAGCCCTCAACCTTAAAAAAGGCAAAATTTATATTTTTTTCCGTGCCTGGATATTTCCCCTCTTCTTATCTGTACATGCATCAGGAGATCTCATACTGGCATGCAGCGTAATCTACTGTGGTCTTATTGTTGTCTTTTGGAGGCTGTGCATTGAAATGGAGTCGCTCCCTCCCTGCAAGCAGCCCTTGGCCTTTTTTGATCCAGTCCTCTGGAAAATAAGTGGCAGCCCGGGCTCGGAATCTTAAGTGGGATTTGAATGCAAGTGTTTATTCGTGTTTGAGGCAAAGGTGAAGGAGGCGGCATAGAGGTCGCGAGTAGGGGCTAAACCTCGGAGCAGAGTAATGCATGAAGGGGAATAAAGTGTCAGCTCTGCAGAATGACAGCGTCACAGATGACAGAGTCTGTGCCTGCAAACCATCTGTTTGTCCCACTGCTGTTAGTTAGTTAAAGGACAACGATTTGCCGCTCAGTGCTTATTGCATGGATAAATAACAAGAGGAGACTGTGGGGTTTAAGGTGTTATGTTATTAATGCCCATCACTGTGGCCATAAACACACAGAAGAGATGTGGTAAAGAGATGCTTGATATGAATTCTGATCTCTTGCCTGTCAGTCACAGCGGCAACCAGACAAAAACAGAGCTCACAGTTTCCATCCTCCTCTACTCTCGGGATTGACAGTCTGGAGTTTTGTTATATTGAAGAATCTGTTTCACTGGTCACACTCCAGTTACAGTTGGACATAACTGTCTCTTCCTTCCCTCTCGTAGTCACAGGCGACAAGAGAAAAAGTGACGCCTATTTATTTTTTTTCGCGCTTGTATGTGGCCTTATAAGCCAAACGATCACGTCAAAGCTCTGAATGGAAAGCAGTGACTAAAAATGGTAAACAATTTGCAAGGGCTCCATGGTTAAAAAATAACAATAGGACTGACACCATTTTCCCCCCTCAAGACAATTAAGCAAATGACAGAACTACAGTCCCTCAGTCAGTTAATTATCCAGTTGCAGTAATTACCTTAATCCTCCCCGTCTGCGAAACTCTGACTTTAACACATTTGTCCTTTACAGGCCAGGGAATTCTCCTCTATTCTCTGAGGTTAATCACATATTTTTCATTCAAAATCCAAAACAATTCATATTCTCTCCTTTCATACAATCGCACTTTGTGCAGTGTGAAAGGGTTTGGTCAAAAATGGCAAAATATGTTCACCAGACTCTGCAGTTTTCATAACTTCTGCAGCATGTTGTAATGTGTGTATGCTTTCTTGTAGTTTGTGCGATTGTTTTGGTTTCACTGGTCAGCTGTGAAAGGTTCTCATCCCACCACTCGCTAATAAACTCTGCACCATATGGCCGACGCACAGAATTGGTACCAAGCAGATAAATAGTGAAGCACTGAGCAGCCACACACTCAAACATTTCCCCCTGACAGTTTTTAGATTCCAAACCACTGGCATCCGAGAGAGAGAGTGACTATTAGACTTAGATTTGTCAGAAGCACAACTCCACTCCAATCCTAAAGTTGTCTACAGGATGAGAAACGAGGTAATGGTTTGCTCCACATTAGCCACAAATGTGAGGTGATGATGCGTCAATATTGCGTTGACTGTGTCAAAAGGTGGCCAAAACATTAATAACTACTGGTGCATGTCGGACCATTTTTACCATCGACTGGCTTTTAACGTTAAAACAAGTTTTTTTGGAAAGCTAGAGTATGTACAGAGACAATGTGCCTTTTCTGTACCTTTTGAATGTCATGGTTTTAAATACAAATGCTGTGTCTGATGTAAGTGAACTCTGTCCTATATTAAACCAGGCCACGGTCATGGTAAACAAATACTGTGAGCAGCATGACATTGCCAATAGGAGTATGACCTAGTGCTAAGGTCACAACAGAATGTATGACTGCACAAGAGTTCACAAGGCATACAGACTGTGAATACAATTAAACATTCATTTAAACAGCATCAATAGTGCCAGACAGTCACATGTGATGACGGCAGACAGCTCGTTTTATTAGTGCCACGGTGGTTGGAATGTGCTGACAAAAAAACCACACCTCATTAAGTAAACACTTTATTCAATACACCTGTACAGTCTGATGTCAAGGCCAGTGCTAATGATCAGCTTTTGTTGACGCTGCTAAATAAATGCTAAATTAACTCTTTGTCTCACTGAAGTTGTAGTGACGGGTGATGGTATACTGTTATCCTGGTATACTGCAGTGGGTAGCGGTTGTCAGGGACAGATAGGTAATTATCAGCGCTGGTATGAATGCAGGGGGAAGAGGTCTTTTGGTGCACTTGAGAGACAGCCCCTGGAGACATGCCAGTGGCAAAGATGCTCCAGGATAAACAGTCAAGTGTTGCAATTACTATTCAAAAGCAGTACAACTATTTTTCTGGCATCAATTTATCTTCCCTGACTTAAGGGAACCAGCCAGATTCTCCACAATGCATTGCTATTTATAGACATAGACATAGACATAGACATAGACATAGACATAGACATAGACATAGACATAAATATAAATATAAATATAAATATAAATATAAATATAAATATAAATACAGATATTCACCATTCACACATGTGACAGGAGTGGTAGAAGGGGCACTAGTCCACGTGTACCTGGAACCATCTGGCCCCATGTAAAACCCAGTCGACCAGTTTCTATGTCAAAGGAGATATAACTTAGTTTGGAGTTTTTCTCTTCTATTTCTGTTTTCTTTCCTGGACGCAACCTTGCCAAAAAAGTGTTTGTTGCATGTTTGTTTATTTTCATTCATCAGCGTCTCTATTTATTCCCCTAACTCATGAAGAATTTACTCCATGCAAACAATCCTCTATGATCAGAATAATAATTGACAACACTAAAGATTGTTTACTACTTAAATCAGTTTCTTGAAAAAGGTCCATCTTCTACCAATTGAATAATTTTAATACGTTTTTCCTTCTTTAATATAATTGTGAATGAAATGTAATTTCTGTATGTCACTTAAAAGCAAAAGAAAAAACTTTGACTGATATTTGTCCTGAAATAAACTGTGACGTGCTGAAAAGGACCACTTCCATTTTCATTTGCCTTGTGTCGTCTCTGCCCGTCCTCTGACACACGAGTCGTGCTGTCTGCCAAGCAAACCCAAAAACATGCACTGACATCTGGACTAGTTCACAACACTGAAAGTGCGACCCCCACCACATGATTCCATGGGGTGTTTTAGCAAGAGTTCTTGCAAGTGTGCATGAATCCACTTTGTGGATGTGTGTCTTCATTGGGAAGAGAAAAAAGTCACAGATGTTGTTATGAAACCTTCCAGTACAGAACAGAGCGCTCAGCTGATGTTGAGGCGTCAGTATAACAGACTCCATTTACTCAATGCAGCATTTGTCTTTGTTGTTTGCATTGTCAGTCCTGATCATGTTTATTTCACTCAGACTCATTAGAGCGCACTCTGACACAAATGCTGCATTTTAGAAAACAGATGCCTTTCGTCTGCCTGTGCTGTTGTCTGTCATTTTCTCCCACTTTGTGATTTTCCACTTCAGAAACCTTCAGAAAATAGATTTTTGCGTTCAGAGACAAACAACATAAAATAAACAATGACAACCACTTTGTGTCAACACAGGGACACAAGCACAAGGCTGAAAGCTCGATACTCGGAATATTCCAATCAGTTTATTCAGAAAATTCAGTTTTAAGTAAATGTTGAATGTTCTGTGATGTCATCAGATCAACAAATCAATAAAAGTGTATGATCACAAAACATTATATACTTTGTTTGCATTTATTTGAATGCCAATAGTAGTGGTGATGAAAATGTGAAAGATTCAAATAAATAGTTCACCAGTTTGTGACATGAACTTCCTTTCCTAATAAGACTTACGGCATGAGATATAGTGTCACACACCTGCAATACAGACTTTGGAAATTGTACTCGATTTAAAGGCAACATTATGTACCATCCCTTGTGCTATATACACATACACATACATACTCAGACACACACACGTACATACACACACAACAGTCATACACACACTGACATATGCAGAGATGTGTGTCCTCTAAATCCTGTTCAGTCTCGTCCAGTGTGTAAACGGTGACTGGAGAAACTAATTTGTGAGATAATCCTAGAAGGGCTCCAGAAAGGAAAGAAATCAAAAGAAAGAATCAAACAAGGTAACATGAACATATTCCTCATTACTTGATTTTTCAGTTGGTTTGTAGATGCGTTTCCACCATTGACAAAAGCCACTGAAAAAAATACACAACTTACATGATTTCTTTAGTGTGTAATATCGGTTAAGATTTCTTCTACCAGATGTTAAGACAGTACGACACATTGTTTATTTGCTTGCCATTTTTCACCAAAGTCCATCCATTGTCACATAGAAAGAAAATGACAGATTGTTACTTTTCAGTAAAATGACAACAGAAGTTGTATATGTGTGAAGAAAAGTTTGGTGTCAGTTTACATAGTGGTTACAGAGTGCATCAGTGGGTATTATGCAAGGCTGCATTTGAGTGGTAATTATGTTGATTAGTTTAGATCAATTTAAAAAGAGGCAAGCCGCAGAGACTCAAAGAGGTCATGGTGATGAATGAAACATCTAACTTCAATCTACTGTCGTCGAAGTCATTCATTCTCAAATTCACAAAGAATGTTCATCAAGGCCTCCGTGGGGGCGCTGGAGCTCACAATGTCACAGTTCATCTCTCGCGTTGGTGCATCTCTGTTTATATCGGCTGATGAAGAGAAACTGTGCATCCGATGCTGTCGTCCTTAAACACTCTGTGGTTTAGCAACAAGGAAAAATCAATTTAGAGTGTGTCCCTTCTTTCAGCAGTGAAGGACTAAAGAACACTCCTCTGACATCTCAATGGTTCGCCTCAACTGCTGGACTGAATTAGTTGAATGAGAGTGGGTGTGTAGGTGTAAGTAGTCTGTTTTTGTACTTTGTACTAAACTCGTTAAACTAAATGCACACAGGGAAATGTTATTGACACCCAATGCAACTGTGTAAAGCAGATGTATTCCAGCTTACTCTGTATACAGGATATACCCGCACTTCCCCATGACTCTCAACACACAGTAGATATCTTCACATACAGCACATAAATCGTTGCAGTGGCTGAATAAATCTAGAAAAAGTGGGATGATCAGAATGTGCCATCGCCTCACACACACATGCATAATCCTCCACAGACTGCAGCAGGTCCTATAAATTGCTTTCCGGAGGGATGAAATGTACAGTGCACCTCGCTTCACCATGCAAGACTGCTCACTCGTAGATTACAGTCCTGTGATTAATAACCCCAACAACTTCTCACCTCTTTCCAAGTGCTTACCAGATCAAATATGCATTACCTTTACATACGTCAGGCGTTTTGTTTGGCAAGCATATGAGACGAGACCCCATTAAACTAGACCACTGTATGTCCATTAGTCTGCTGCATACATCACCATAAATTTCATGGCAATGAGCTACACATGATGCAACTTGGCAGTTTTAGAAACTGATAGCTCGGTGCCGCGGTAATCAGGGAGCAATGGCCTAAAACCCATCTCCATTTTATGATCACTCATGCTCCATGAAATGCTTTGCGTTATTGGTTAGAATGAAGATGCTTTGATTAAAAACTGCATATTGTAGGTCATTTTGTGTGTCACAGAAATTCAGACTGGGAGAAAAACTTGTTCTTTGATATTTTCCAATAAGTCTTTATTGTTTAATATTTGATGAACTGGTTGCTAGAATGTGATCTTGTCATCCCAGTGCTTTGGTTATTATTTGTTTGCTTCTGATTTTGAATCATAATTTTTTTTTTACATGCATACAATGGTTATTATGCAGACCAACGGTGCATAAATGCACTTATATTTGCATTGTTTCCATCGTAGAAAGGACAATCTTTTTCTTTTGAAGACATTTTGTGTGCTGGTATTACTGTGACAGTGGTTTTGTTTTCCATCTGTTTGTGTATGTGTGCACAATAACTTGGATGGATGGATGTACATTTTAGCAGAAATAAAAGTAATATTATACCCACTATAAACAACCACTTGAGATAATCAAAGGTTAATGTCATGGACAACAAAAGATATGTGTTGCAAGACAAAACATGTATTTCAAGCTTTCTGCAAATAAAAAGACTAGAGGCACAGTGTAGCATATATTTGTCAGATAATCATTTCCCATTACATCTGAATGATTTCACAAAATAAATATAAATAAAACATACATTTGCATCATAGCATAGTTCAATAAGGGATTTGACAATGTATTGTCTATAAGACTTTGGATATGACATAACAGTTAGAAAGATAGCAAAATAATTAGTAATCATATCAGAGGAATGATGTTATCATGATACCAACATCATGTGTTGTAATAATGCATTAACTTGTCATTCATTATATGGAATAAATTACATTATGTTGACATTATCATAAAATGGGAGCATTATGATACGCAAACTATAGCACTGTATAAACGGGATATATATACACCAATCAGTCGCAACATTAAAACCAGTTCAAATCTTAATGTGGCTGATTTGTGTCCATCATTAGTGCCCCTCTGTTGCTTTTCATTTGGTGAAGTCGCAGTTATTCCAACATTTCACTTCCAGCTTTCTATGTGCAATCATGAAATACATTTCTTCCCATAAAAGTGTCATAGATAATAATAAACATTGATTTCATGTTTAATATCAATAACAATAATATTAATAAATCAGAGAAACTGAATAAACTCATTATTTCAAAGGCTGAAGACAATACTCATACCAGATTGGTACAAATCAAGCAATCAATCAATCAAATGTAGGCCTTTGTGCGCCAATCAGGACACAGCAACTTGATTCTGTCCCTTCACCCTACCAATTTGCCCTCCTGGGGAATGCTGTTGCTCGGGGCTTTCTGCCCAAGAAATGCACTTTCCATCACGGATATCCTGCCAAACGTGATCCTCCCGCAGTGTAACAGGATAATATGCCTGTGTACTTTTCTTCGCACAAAAACAATTGGCGACAGTAAATTCACTGGGCGAAAACACGCATTACTGGACTTGATGGAGATCCTAAAATTGCATTGGTTTTCAGGGGATTTGGCAAAAATAAATGGAGAATCCTACACTGATGTACCGTTTTATTAGGTACAACCCTAATGCAATCTAACGGAAGAGGGCAGCAATGAGTCAGTCCTTTGTGACACATTGATTTCTTTATCTATTTTGTAAATTGGCTCAGAAAGAAGTTAATCTGATTCTCTATAATTTCTTCAAGCATAACTAAGTCTATATAGCCTTAAGGTGGTAGTTTCCATTGTTAGGTCTACCACCTTGATTGGATTTGGTTGAGATTTTTAATTTTGTTGGCACTTGGGGATGGAGTCTATTGATTTGAGCATAGACGTTTCTTCTAGTGCAGTAAGGATGTGGAAATTGTGGTTTTTCAATAAAATGTCTTTTCATTTTTGCGGGTGCCCTGCTCAGGGGCGGAGCTATATTCAGGGTGGGTGGGGCCATTGCCACTGTGGGGCCACTCTCAAGCAAGATATGATGACTGGTGAAGACTGTTGTCAGTGAAATAGAACTTTATCATGGTGGGATGATAAGGCAAAGAAAAATCGGTGGAATAATTAAAGCAGTCCTTAGGTATAGAAATTGATAAAGCTTGTTAAATTATGCTGTGGTCATCTGTATTTAATGAGGAAATTACATTTGGGAAATTTGACCTCCACCTTATCCCTCTACCCCGAACTTCCTAACCTGTAGACCCGTAGCTTCCTAGCCCTTAGACCACTTAATTCCTGTACCCGCTGACTTCCTATCCCTTTGACCACCTAATCCTTCTACCCCCTAATTTCCTATTCCTTTGATCACCTAATCCCTCTACCCCTAACTTCCTAAAACACTCCTAACTTCCTATCCCTTAGACATCCTAATCCCTCTACCCCTAACGTCCTAAAACACTCCTAACTTCCTATCCCTTAGACATCCTAATCCCTCTACCCCCTAAATTCCTAACCCTTAGAGTCTAAGGGTTAGGAATTTAGGGGGTAGAGTTTGACAGGGGTGTCAAACTCATTTTGGTCTGGGGGCCGCATACGGCCTAATCTGATCATAAGGGGGCCAGACCAGTAAACTCAGTAATTACATAGATTCTATGTAATTAGCAGAAAACATAGGAACTGCATATGTTGAGGAGTTTGACCTCTGATACTGATTTAACCGAATTGACCACTGCAGGGCTTCAGTCAGAAAGCACAGGAGACATCAATGGATTCTAATGTTTACTGCAGAACTGTGCCGCCGTACGTTCTGGTACAGTTTCTGAAATATCACAACAAATAAGGAACCAAATTATCACTGTGCACTGCCTTATATATGCAACCAAATACAGTAACCACTTACTTCACAGCAAATAAATACATCTCAATGTCATCCACTTAGTATTAATGAACGTAGATCTAACTTTTAATTCTGTAGCAGACACATGTAAACCAAAGGTACTATGGAGGCTACCAGTCATAACAAACTTCCTCCAGCTCAGTTAGCTTATAGATGCTAACTCGCGATCATGCTAACGGGTGAAAACGAACGTTTTAACTAGTGTAAATATACTGAGCAACACATCACTATCAGAAAAGGTAAGTTACGTGTACACATTCATTTGACATCACCATGAACGTACTGTAACCTACATCGTCAGAGACTGGCGTACCACTGTAAACAACAGCTCGGTCAGTATACATGAGGCAGGAAAGGAAAGTGCCTAAACTGCCTCCAAAATAAAACTTTTACTTCAAAACAAAGGCATGAATACAAACTCATTTCTGACTTGGAGAATTCTTAACAGCATATTTATTTAAAAAATGTAGTTCATGATTTTTTGATTTTTGTGTATTTTTTCATATTGCAGATTTATCCCAAGGGCCGGTCTGGACCCCCTGGCAGGCCGCTTCCGGCCCGCAGGCCGTACGTTTGACACCCCTGCTTTACCCCCTAACTTCCTAAAACACCTATAACTTCCTATGCTTACACCACCTAACTTTCTAACCCTTAGACCTGGGGTTTTCAAACTTTTTGGGGCCAGGAACCCCTTACAGGAGAGGTAATGTTTTCCGGGGGGAATATAATACATAAACAAAAAATCTCACAAATCAATTAAATCTTGTAGTGTGAATTGTGAGCCAGGCTCAGATACTCAGATATAGAAGCTGTGTACATAAAATAACCAGTGACAGAACACAACAGGCAGAATATCAGAGTTGAATCCATGAATCCACCTGGATAGTCTCACTTTCATTGACATATTTATACTGTCATTGACATTTCATGCTGACTGTGGAGGTTTGTTCAATCCAGGCGCCTGATTGGTGGCTGCAAAGTGAAGTCGAGCCTTCGGTGTCCCTCCAGCTGATCAATGAGAAACGACCTAATTCAAGAATTAAACGTCATTACAACATAGGAACGTATCACAATATAGCGTGAAACCTTTGATGAAAGGTGTCCTGAGAACGGATAAACTGTCATCATATGGCTCATTTACATAGGTTACGTTGTATTTTGAACTTTGAACGTGTAAGTTTTTGAGTTTCTGGTGTTTTATGTGTGTTTTTGGTTCTTTTCCTCTTGCCCTCCCCTTTTGTTCTTGCAATGTGTGTGGTAGGAGGTTTGGCTGGCTCACTCAGGTGGCAGGCACACCTGTCTCAGATTAACTAATCAGCCTGCCCATAAAAGCACAGGTGAAGCTCCACTACGCTGCCAGATAATTCTGTTCAGTCTGTAAGGTCTTACCTTGCTTTGCATCCTCTGTGTTTGCTGAATCCCTTGTTATCTTATCTTAGTCTCTCTGCACTCTAGTTTCACTCATCTGCCTTGTGCCTGACTCAGTGAGTAACCTCCAGCTGCTGCCACGTGTTCCTCCTGGTGGTTTCTGCACTGTGGATCAAGCCAGTCACTCTGCCCTCTGTCTCACCGCTGCTCTTCAGTTTCTTTTTCTTTGATACCTTGGTTTTTTATATAAAGACTGTTGTTACGTCAAACCTGCATTGTTCTTGTTCTCTGCTTTGGGGTCCTAGTGAAAAACCCCAGTTTGAGAATCGTGTTATTGGTGTGTTTTTTTCCCCCTTTCCGTTTATACAGTGGTAAAGCTAGATTTACTAAACTCAATAAGTTTATATCTTGACTAACATAGACTTGTAGTAATGTGTATGTAAAATCATCAAAACAGTCTATGATGTTTCTTTAACTTATTAAATTACTCTTCTATCTCTGCTGATGTTCAAGTGTCTCTATAGTGTGGTGGTAAAAACATGTCATGAAATAGACTTTTGTAAGTGCATTAAAAGAAGAGTTAGGGTAACCTAAACCTAGGTAGGGCAGCCCTGTCCCAGCTCCTGGGCCCCGAGTGCAGTTGTTCTGCCATTGACTCTGCTGTTGAATTTTTAAACCGTATTGTGCTGTTTCACTGCCAATAAGGAAAATCGTCCTACAAATTTGTTTTTTAATTTTATCTCTAGATCCAGAATACTGACACACCTGGGTATTCAGCAGACTGAAACCTTGCTTGTCAGCCAAATACACTATAAGGTGTCCACAGCTGAGTGAAGACAATGGGGAAGCTGTAACCTCATTTCCTCCACAGTGCCATGATGAAATCCTTCAAACCGATGTGCCAATCTCACCAAAAGCCTCAGATGAGCCTTTAATATTGACAGAAGGGACTTTAATCTCCCCTCTTGCAGTGGAAAACACTTGCCTTGCCCCCCGATTCACCTCCCCAAGTGAACTCTAATTTTCCATTGGAAGCAAAAGCTCTTAACAGATCTGCCATCAACAGCAAAAGTAAAATGTGATAAATTCAGCAAGTTATTGCCAGATGTTCCCACTTCAACTCTTGTTTCCTTTGGGCATGAATTCCCATTTCATTTTACTGTCTGAGTAGTATGATAAAAAAAAATTGCAGCAGAAACTGTGACATATTGTACTCTTTTGCTGAATTTGAAACTATAGTTCTGCTGTGCTTTCAATCACACTAGACCATTTTGAGAAAGCACTTTCGCAATACTTCTTGTGACCTATTTTTGGGCTGGGCTTTGTATTATGTGTGCAGAAAGAAATTTGAACAAAACTGCATGTAAAATAAAATAACCATAGCATACTTACAAGCAAATGACTGGTGGTGCACAGGTAGCAGGAAGTCAAGAGGTGAGGTTTAAGTGTTATTTTACATCAGTAGATGCTGGTCCCAGAAATCTAATATTTAAGAATGAATTTCAGTGGAAGCGAAACAATATGTTAGACTATTTAGCTGTAGGCTACAGAAAGCTGATCAACTGTTATTATTTAGGGTTACATGCATTATAATAAATAGAACAAAAAAAAACAAACATCTAATACACCCTTCAGATGACCAAGGGCTGCACACATGTCTGGTGGACCACATGGAGACAGATGCAATTGTGAAGCCGAGGTTCACACGGCTAAATGAGCTGAAAAAAAAGATGGAATAAATCAGGGATGGATTAAGTTTATAAATCTGACAGTGACTGCAAACAGCTCCGAAACCGGAAAAGAATTTGCATTTGCAGTTCTGAGTGAGAAGGCCTCGGTGACCATGGGAATATTACTTTTCTCCAGAAAAAGAAGATGATATGGAAGACCCAGTGTATGCAAACTCGCCAAATTGAAAAAAGAATGCGGTGTCAGGTAAAAAAAAATGACTTAAGCTATGTCCTCATTCAATGCTGCATGCTGTGTATTACAAGCTACAGTAAATACAGTAACTTTATTTCTATGGCGCACATCCCACATAGAGTGGATATGACTCAATTTTGAAGAAATCTGACTCATATGTTTGCATATTAAATAATAAAACAATATTGCTGGCAAACAAGTGTTTGTTCACAGTTTAACAAAGGCCAGTTTAGCACCTAACAAATATAGTAGCAGTTGAATGGTCAGTACATCATGTTAGGAAATGCACAACATCCACACTGCACCTTTGTACTTGACTGACTAACAGTCAGTATTTTCTTTTTCCTTTAACCCATGACAACTCATACAGGATGTAAACGTACGTGTGTGTGTGTTTGTGTGTGTTAATTTAAAAATAGATAAAAGAGATTTTTAGTGAACATGAAGGAAAGAGCTGCAATAAGATGGTCAACACCTTAAACATCTTGGCCTTCAGAGTTCAATCAGATTATCTCAACCACTATAGCCAAACCAAAGATGAAGTGGTAATGTAATGACAGCCCCGGTGCTTATATCCAATCATTTCCTGTGTATCTCCAACTGCCCTTTTCTGTACTACACAGCAGGTTCAGCACACACAAGATGAGTTTCTGTTATCTGGCTTCACTGAAGATAACACTGGCAGCACTGAACAACCTGCACTACAAAGCTCATTATCATCAGGTTTCAATTAACCCTGGGTTTTCTCATCCGGCTACGTGTTACAGCTACAACTATTGCTATATAAAAACCAGTTCCTTTAATTCAAAACCAAACATCAGACAAAGAAACGGATATCTTATAACTTTGCTAAAACTGAACATCACAACTGGAGACAGGTTGCATGGTATTTATGTATAGAGGTGATGTGCTCATTTAAGTGTTTCGGGTCATTGTTATCGTTTGACTTGAGCTTTCACATCCAACAAAAGGTTTCCAATAAAATGCAGAAATGAGACGAAGCAAAGACCTTGTTTTGCGTCGCTGTTTGTGTTTCATATACCCATGTGAATATATTGCCGTAACACAAAGAGTTAGTAGAGCACCTGCTGTACGTGGACGCATGTTTGTCACTGCGGTGCCTGTCAGTGGTGAATCATGTCCAATTCAGATGTGGGAAGGGAGGCAACAGGAAGTCGAGCCTTAAGAGCAGGCAAACAGGGTGGAGTTTATAAAAGGGGCAGGGAAGATCACCTGGGCTTCTTCCTGCACCCACACACCTGAGAGAGCAGCAGAGCCAAGGCTTTGTTTGGAGTGGAGCTGGTAGGCCCTATTTGTTTTAAATGTTTGAAAGCATGATTTTAATATCACCTGGTCACTAGAGAACCACCAAATAATTAGTTCACTCTTCCTTTATTGTACAAATTGTTTGTAGATATCCCATGTTGGTGAGGGATAGAGTGGCTGTCTAAAGACATCAGCCAAGATAAGGTACGCTGTGCAGAGATATTTTAAAATAGATTTTATCCCTATTAAAACCAAACATCTTGTTCCAGTTTATTCTGGGTCTTCTGCCATGGTTATTCACTTGGTCACACATACACACCCAAGACCCACTGCCCACCACTAAATGCAGCTTCCTGCGGCATATTAACCATGGTCAACTGTCCACAGAGCTCACGTTGAGAAGTTGCGAAGTATTAAATTGTCCCACTGTCCTATGCAGGATGTCACTTTAAGGATGTCCCTCAATGAATCTTTATCTTTATCTCCTCTGTAGGAAATCGAGTGCCACGCGTTGTCTGCATGGCCGACATTGTGCGTTTAGCGTCACCACAGGCTGCATCTGAAAGACACAAAGTAAATATGTACATTCTCACACTTGCACTTGCTTGATCGTGTCTGTCAGTGACCATCGCAGCCTGTTTTGTTCAGTGAAAGTGGCCAAGTGTGGCCCGTGTTCCTTTGAGAGAATGACTGACACCCTCAGCGCAGACCTGAGTGCCATGTATTCCACTGGATTGTCACTCAGTGTCTGTGCGTAAGACAAAATCCTGTGGAAAAACTACCACCTGTCAGAACAGTCAATCTGCCTCTTGTGGAGTGGAAGGGTGGAAGGTGAGAGAAAATCCCTGCAACTATCACTGGAGGCCATGACAGTGACAGGGAGATATGCTGCGTGGTTACACTGCTCTTCACTATGGAAGGGAACCACATACTGAAGAGTAATACCTGAGTAATACAATGACTCCTCTCAGCACGCCTCTCTGACTCATTTCATTATCGCGTGATCGGATAAACACCACCCGACAACGCGTCTCTGTTTGCGATGGCACGCAGCCAGCTGATGGGAAGTTGACATGTTTTGCTGATGAATTAATAGTTATTAGTCACTTAGGAAAACGTCAACAAAAAAATGTCCATCTCTTGGTTTTGGATTCTTGGTTTTAAAAGAACTGTTACTTATATTGGTATGATAAGAAAGTAACTGTTGTGTCCTTGGACTTTGTCCCATCTGTTGATGGGACATAGAAGGGTAACATAGAAGGGTTTTAAGACCCACACTGGCGCCAGGGAGCAGATAATGGCTTTTGGCTTCATATTTGGCAGTGGCCATGTCGCCTTTGGTCAGACGCGAGTATTCATCTACACTGTGTACAGTTGCAGTTACATTGTCACTGACACTGGCTCAAATTCCGCATTGTTTAACACCTCCATGGTGACCTAACATGACCAGTTTGCAGCAGTGCATTTTGTAATAGTAATATCCAATGGGGAAATTCCAGCTATCTTGGAATTGGAGCAGTGATGTCTCTTCATTACTTAGGTCACAAAGTCATTCAGTGGCATCTGCGTTTTCAGGACTGTTCTCTTGAAAAAAAGAATTGCATAAATCAGCACAGCTTTCCTGACTTATAATCTACTTTAAAATTACATCCAAGCATGTTTTCACTCTGGAGATGCAGAATAACCAAATCTGCCAAATGAGTGTCAAAAACTACGACTGCGACTACGCAGTGAGCCTGGCAGGAGGCTTCATCTTACACTGACTAATGGAGTTGCGGAGAATAAATTTGTTCTTTCCACAGCATGGAGCCATACCATAATTGACCCTTTTAAAAATCCTACCTACATTACAACACATTTCATGTCATTATAGTGTGGCGAAAGGGGAACGCATGGAGCTTTACAGTGACTTTACAGTTTATGTTTCCTAATGATAAATAATAAATTACTTACCTGGGGCATTTCTAAATAAAAGACTATATGTTAATGTTTTTTTTTTCCCCACAGAGTTAAATTAGTACCCACTGCTCAATATAATTTACTTTTCACACAGGCTATATTTTATTTATTTAATAATCAGGACAAATGATGGGAGAAGGTCACAAAGGGGAGAGTTAGCTGTCGTCCACTGTATTGGTCTCAGATTGGCATATACGCACACACACACACACGCACGCACACAAAACGCTACACGTATTTTTCAAGCCAAGGAATTCTGAAAAGCCATCACTTGGCAGGCAAGTGTTGTTATATAACTCATTGTGAAACAAGACTGAGGACTGAGTAGTTGTGTAGTGTTTTGGTGATGTGGACACTGAATTCTGACACAGAAATGAAGATTACAATGTCGAAACTATTCAAGTCGAATTTTCTCTCTCCACTTGCTTGCATTGAAAGAGCAGCATGATATACCATATGTACATTGTGTATTCAGTGTACTGTATATGCAAATAACCATTACCACCATTAACCTAGCAGATGCTGGGGACTAATGACACTGATGATATCTATTTCTGGATGTTAGGGAAGAGTCACAGTGAGCTGCTCAGTGAAGCTAGTCGTAGTCAGAGATGAGTCACAGAGTGTCAGTTCACTGATCAACACCTCGACTCAGCCCCCTGGCACAGCTTGACACACATACACACCCTTGTGTCAATCTGTCACAAGCAAATGGGGTGAGAAGAGAATGTGCAGTGGTAGCAAAGGCGGCCGCAGCCTGTGCCCGCAGAGCGCGTCTCATCATTCCGACTGCATTGAAATTCCTGACTTTTCTTCATTCGTTTCTGTATCCTCCCATCTGTCTCGATTTAGTATACAGAATGCATTCTTTCAAGCCACTGAAGGCAGCTGTCATTGTAAACGAAAGACTGCATCGTGTACATAAATAATAAAATGAGTAAAAGATACAAATGCGGTACAGCAGGTGAGGAGATTGATGCCACTCTTCAGTTTACATTAGTCTACCATGACTGGTTGAGGCAGGATGAAACAGCCCACCCTCAATGATACAAATTCAGACTTGCATATTTATACGTTTTAGCAAGACAAAAAAAACGAATGTGAAAATAACTAAGTGGGGCCAAAGAGAAATGTAAATGCTGGAACAGCATGTTTTCATCTCTGTGTCTATATGACTGCATTTTTATTTACATTTATATATTTCCAGCCCTAATGACCAGTCAAAATGATGCCCCTTTTGGTGGCGTTCCATTCCAACTTTCCATTTCCTGCCTTTCCAAATTGCCTGGCGTCAGCACAAGCACATGTTATGGAAGAAGAAAGAAAAGTTTGCATGTTTTTTTTTTTACTTAACATGTTTTTTAATGTTATATTTTGATTGCTTTTAGTCAGTAAACGTCTAAGGAGTAATTTGAGTGAGTTTTCAGAGCTGAGCTGATCACTGATTAATTCATGTGCACTGTAGTGCACATTGGGACTTTGTGCTTACAATTTGTTATCTTTTTTCAGTAGACAGTTCTTTGACAGACGCAGAGAATTCTTTACAGAATCACTGTGTCCGTGTGCATCTCATTACCGGCTGCTGCCCCCCCCCCCGCCAGCCGTCCATTTCACATAAGTAAACACAAGGCAGAGTACCCTAGCTGTGCTGTGGAGGTGTTGGCGAGCCGGCAGGCGCGCTGAGAGACAGAGACAGCGCTCACCAACTAGTTCCCGTGCGAAGTCTGTACGTATTTACGGGGCAAACCGCTTAAGCTGAAACAAGGAATTTCACGGGAGATCTGTCGTAACCACGAAAACGACGTAACTCGCGACCGTCGTAACTCGAGGACCCCCTGTATTTTACGAATCAACAGCGATAACTGTTTTTAAACTCGTGCCTCACAGCAAGAAGGTCCCCGGTTCGAATCCCGGTTCGGGGGACCTTTCTGTACAGTTTACATGTTCTCCCCGTGTCTGCGTGGGTTCTCTCCGGGGACTCCAGCTTCCTCCCACCGCCCCAAAACATGCACTATGATTGGCCACTCTAAATTGAATGGTTGTCTGTCTGTATATATTCTATGTTGGCCCTGCGATAGGCTGGCGACCTGTCCAGTGTGTACCCTGCCTCTCGCCCGGTGTCAGTGCCCCCCACGACCCTGAAAAGGATTAAGCGGTAGAAAATGAATGAATGTCCCTATCTAGAAGCCAAGTCTGAGTCTGCATTCCTGCATTTGCATTTGGGTCCAGTTGGGTCGAGGGTCCAGCCTGACAGATACATGTTTGGTGAGTGTTCACCTCAGTCACTGTGGTTCGATCCAGTGCAATTTCCAAAAGCTAACCGATGTCAACAAACGTATGAGCAACTTTTCCGTCTCACATTTTTATCATGTGGCATATCACATAAGTCACAATTACTGTCAACACTGCACACCTTGTGTGCATATATGTGTGCCATGCCAATGAAGGAACATTAATGCTCAAAAGGTCTTTGCTACAGCGTATCTGAAGAAGCAGAGATGAAAGCCTCTTCTGAGAACTCCAATTAAAATATGTATGTCTTTGAAAATATGCGCTCGCCTTTCATCACGTCTTATTCATTTAAAAAAAATGTACAGTATGTGCTCGTTTCTAGACTTACTTTCTTTCAAGCTCAGACCAATTATGCAGGATTTCTTTGACTCACTACCGGTTTTCTACAAATTCAACCCATGCACATGATATAAAAGGGATAATTTTCTTTCCCTAGAAGAGCGATGTGGAAGTTCAGTTTTGTTTTATAGATTATTTTAGAAATGCCGATCATTTTTAAAGTTCTGTTCCCGGTTATGGCCCGGGAATTTGATATCAGTTTGAAGGTGTTTATTTTTTCCGGTTCCCATAACAATGCTTTAGTGACCTGATAAAACCAAATTCATTTCGGCTCCGAAATCTCTCCTCCAATTTTCATCAGCGGCATCAAATTACAGAAGCACATAGTCCAGGTCTTTGGAAAGACTCAGTCATGTTTTTGATATCTGCTGCTCAGTCAGCCAGACACACTGGAATCAGAGCCGAGGAGCTCCACTGCTGCTCAAAGTGAAACAGTTTAGGATTTGTTCATTGACTCTGCCCGTTGTCGCCTGTGGATAAGAAATAAAGGAAATACTCCTCGTCCCCTGCAGTCGGCTTCATTTCCTTCCTGATGTGTTTTCCGTGGGGATAAGAGGCCATGAATACGTTAAGCGTCCTTTAGGACATGTGAGCAGAAAGCATAGCGCCGCTCCTGTTCAGCATGAGTGGTTACTTTCACTACTTTGCTGCATGTGTGTGTATGTGTGAGGTAGTGTTGCATATGAAGCACACAACAAAGGCACTGTAACGTTTATCAGTGAACTGAGAATTAACAGAATGAGAGGTTTACACCTATTTGAGTTCAGTCGTCACAAGCATTTAGGATGAGTGACTCCACACTAAGGATGTAAACAGAGAACCACACAATAACCTTAATCTTCAGACGACGCTTTGCACCCTATGGTTATGAATATATCTGAATATAAGCAGATAATTCTCTATGAACAGACAGAACTATCTGCCACATACAGGGCATTTAGAAACTATTCCAACACCCTCATATTTTGCACTTTATGTTGCATCTGTATCATCTGATATAGAAGCTTTTTACTTTGGAGTGTTCAGATTATGTAATACAGGGATTAGCAGAGAAATCTAGACTGAGGATAATCGTGGCAGTGGAGGACAGATGTTGTAATGTAGGGTCAAGTCATGACGTGATGTTTTATATAGTATTATATAATATCACGTACATCAATGTACTAGTGTGGTGTAATGTCTTATTGTATGAAGTCAGTCTTTTTCAGATTTGCTTGAATAATTAAGGTCATTGTCCTGCTGCATTCTGCAATTGTAATGTGTTATTTTGTACATGTTTGGGACGTAACTGTATATACGCAGAGTTATATGGAGTATAATGTCACTGGAAAAAATACAGAATTTCCATGCAACCTACCCTCACTCAAAAAAATACATCCATCACAAACACATGGCTGAAAATGCATTCAATTTAACACAACCATTTCCAACCAGGTTGAGCTAGATTGTAATCCTCCATGCACAGTTTACAAAACAAGCTCTCCATTTGCCAGCAGAACACTTAGTGAGATTAAAAAGCAACCCCAAACAGCCTTGTTGTGAGCCAGCTCTGTCTGCATTAATGTCTTTGTAGATTAGGCACAGCAAGGGGGCACGCTGGAGGTCAGCGCTAGAAAGCAGGTAATACAAGCAGGTTTTTTGCCCCTACGTGCCACTGACCCTCAGCTGGCTCGACAGCACATGGCTGGCCCCGCTGATTAGATGAAGTCACTCTGTTTATCCCATCTACTCCCTCAACCCTGACCGGGAAGCTTAGGCGGCGTGTTTATGCTTCTGCCAAAACACATACTGCAGTCAATGAAGCCTCCATACAGACACGACTGCAGACTTCACCCCTCCTCCATCCTTCGCAGGTAACGACTCCCACTTTCCAGTTCATCTCAGGTTATGTGAGATAAAAGGGAGGAGCGTGGAGTAAAAAATAAGAATGAAAGAAAAGAGTCAGACAAACACCAAGAGAGAGAATAAAAAAATAAGGTGGCACAACGTATGGGGTCGCTGCTGCCAGTCTGCGCGTGTTGCCCCCTGGGCCTGATGTTTGCGAAATGTCGCATTCAAACCAAACAGGGATAACTAATTGTACATTTCAAATGCAAAGCCTGCCTACAGGGTGGTTTGGCAGGATTGTGCGTAAAAGGATTTCTATGGCTCCACAGAGAGAAGCCAACGCATGTGCGTGCCAAACTGCATGCCTCCTCTGAACACAGAGGCAAAACAAAACAATCAAGAGAGAGAAGCATTATGTTCTCCTCTCAAAGGCAGTGCTGGGCTTGATAAGGGCTAAGTGGCGCTGCTGTGAGCATCGAGCTCATGTTAATTCTTTTTAGAGACGTCACAGCCAAAACAGTAAGGACGAGTGCGAGCGTCATGCGGCGAGCACGCACGAGCAAGTCTCCAAATGTTGGTCGTCAGATGTGCCACCAAAATCCAACAGGGGTAACTGTGCACATCATTAATGCTAATCATCCACTGGATGTTGTGAGCACTTGGTGTGACCATTTGCTGCTGGGGGTGGGTGAAATAGTGGGGTGTACACTTTGTGGGCAGCCATTTTCTCCTGATATTATGACAAAAATAAATTCAATCTTTTTTGCAGAATTCAAACGGAGAACCTGCATTTCAAAGTCAACTAAGACTAGTTAATGTATTCTCTTTGAAGACTGCTTGCATTGCCTGTTTGTGCCGAGGTTTCTTCTCCTATACACAAGCACGTATAAGAGCAGGGTTTTTGCGAGTTTGAAATGAAATAATGATTTAGATCATAAAATGTGATGCTGCGCTGCAAATAGCCTTATTTTGAAAAACCAACACCGGAGTCACCAACACCGGAGTCACCTGCCAACAGTGTGAAAGAAACCCCGAAGCTCCACTCCCCAAAGACCTACCTCCCCCACGTTTTAAAAAATTCCTGCAGGAAACCCTGCAGAGCATCATCATCACGCAGATAGAGTGTAGAAAGACTTGCTCAGCACATGTGACGATATCAGATATGACCAGAGGCCAAGAATGGAGCATATGTTCCTATACTATATGTGAGTTAAAAAGCACAGCAGTGCAGGTTAAGTAATTGAATTAAAAGCGTAATGTATGAAAAGCAGATGGCCTATTTCCCTGGTATGAATACGACACAGTGAGCCCCTTAGGGCTAGTGATCTAATGTCAGATTCATATACAGAAGAGAGACAGTTTCTTAAGAAATAAATAACGCATACCATACTGTATGCAACTTAGGTTCTATGCAACAGTCTTTGGTTTGGTTCATATGAGTGGAGCGATGTGGAACTATCTTATGTACGTGCTGCCGAAAACCAAAAAGGATAATCTTCGTGCTGTTATTGTGAAATGGCCATGGGTGTTTGTTTTTTTTCAGTTAATCAATCTTTTTGGTAACATGTTTTTGCCCACTGGAAATACATGGAGTGGGTGATGTTAGCATCAATTTTAAAAAAATCCTGCAGGAAACCCTGCAGAGCATCATCATCTCGCAGATAGAGTGTAGAAAGCCTTGCTCAGCACATGTGACGATATCAGATATGACCAGAGGCCAAGAATGGAGCATATGTTCCTATACTATATGTGAGTTAAAAAGCACAGCAGTGCAGGTTAAGTAATTGAATTAAAAGCGTAATGTATGAAAAGCAGATGGCATATATCCCTGGTATGAATACGACACAGTGAGCCCCTTAGGGCTAGTGATCTAATGTCAGATTCATATACAGAAGAGAGCCAGTTTCTTAAGAAATAAATAACGCATACCATACTGTATGCAACTTAGGTTCTATGCAACAGTCTTTGGTTTGGTTCATATTAGTGGAGCGATGTGGAACTATCTTATGTACGTGCTGCCGAAAACCAAAAAGGATAATCTTCGTGCTGTTATTGTGAAATGGCCATGGGTGTTTTTTTTTCAGTTAATCAATGTTTTTGGTAACATGTTTTTGCCCACTGGAAATACATGGAGTGGGTGATGTTAGCATCAATCAATCAATCAATCAATCAATCAATCAATCAATCAATCAATCAATCAATCAATCAATCAATCAATCAATCAATCAATCAAACTTTATTTGTGTAGCCCATATTCACAAATTGCAATTTGCCTCATAGGGCTTTAACAAAGAGTACAGGGTGTGACATCCTCTGACCTACACCCTCAGCTGATGGAATGGGTGATGTCAGCAGATCACTCACTGCTCTGCCTCTGGTTCAGCAGACCTTTGTATGTCCAGTACAGCCTTCGTGAAGTTCATGAAGGATGTAGTCATTGATTTGGGACTAGTCAGGAGGTCATAAGGTGGGTGCAAACATGCTGCGTTTCCGTTTCTGGCCTGTTACATTCTCATTCAGAGCACCTTCCATCCCATCTGTCTGTGGCCGGAGGTTATTTCACTGTGGGCTCGCTTCAGATGAGGCGGCGGGGCTGCTCATGTGTGAATACACCTCCGACAGTAGTCACAATTCTGGGACTTCTGAAAACCGCCCATAAACAACGGCGGAGGGCAAAAGATGCTTACAGAGGCAGTAAGTGTGGTCGCAGTAAAGCAGGAGTGTTGCTGGAGGAGGCAGCGGTCCATTCAGGAGAGTCCCAGGCTTTATGTTGATTCATTACTCTATTAGGCCTCGTGACAGCGATAAGGACCGGCATGTTTCAAAGTGATAGCTGACCTCTGCGTTTTACCCATCCCACCACCAGCACGCCCACAGCGGACGCCGCTCCTCAAACACACACACACACACACACACACACACACACACACACACACACACTCACACACAGGAGGGCAATTGCGGTTAAACTAACTCTTAACACCCACAAAAACTTGAAAAGGACACATTGACAGAGAGACCCACACAAACTGACACGGACACACACACACTTACACACAGCACACATGAAGACACCAGCCTGGTGTGTATCACATAGAACTTTCTTTGTGTCCATACAATATTCCCTCATCGACAGGGGTTTGGACACAGTTGCAGTGATTTAAAACATTTAAAACTTGTAGGCGTAAACGTATTATGACCTGACTGATGACTAAGTGTCTGAGGAATAACTTTTCCTAATAAGATTCAAACAAAAACATTTTTTTCAAGTTTACACCGGCATTCTGCACCAACATTGTGAATTTCCCTTGATGTAACTTCTGTTGAGCCTAATAATTAAATTTATTTAAATTCAAACTTTTATTTCCTGCTTCCAACAAGGCTCAGTGGAAGTGCAGAGTTTCCCCATGCTGCTGCGACTGTAATGATGAAGTGCTAACTGAATCAAGGCTTTATCATATTTCCACTAAAGAAGGGACCTGGAGCCAAAGAGCCAGACAACATATTACAAAGTACTGCATTTGTAACCTGAATTAATCACAGTTCAGTCCAACTGACCACACAACAGATGATGTATTGTTATTATGAAGTAATGCTTTGGGTCTTCTTTGACCTGTTGTATGATTAACTCCAGGTTTCACTGCAGCGCCTAATACTTTTTGGCAAATTCTGTACGTTTTTTACAAGATCTTCCACTCCGCATCATCATGTTTTTTTAATTCCAGTATAGGTTGTTGAATAAAATTCAGCAGTGGAAAGTAACAAGAAAGTAGCAGGGTCTGCTAATCCATTGTCAACAACAACAGCAACAATAACAACATTATTAGCACTGATATTTAAGCTTGTTATGATATCTCTGTACACACATTCCATTTAAGTCCATGAACTGTCTGCACTGTGGATTGTTCTGAGTGATGGGGAAAATACTTGGCTCTTAAAAAACATAGTTTCGAAAAGTTACTGTCACGCACAGCAGCCTAAGGAGCGTAGAAACTGCTTTTAGAAAATCTGCCAGCTGAAGTTTGGAATCGAAAGGCAAACGCAGTGTTTGAGACATGTCAAGATTCAATTGTGCTCACATCATCCAAAATAACAGGTGCACAGAGTCCCTCCGAGATGTCTCCATCCTCTCTGCCCAGGAGGATCTGCTGAGACTGTTTCTCCACAGCAGCCCAGTGCTGTCAGCTGAATACCATTTGATACCAATAAGATTTGGTGAGGATATCCATAATAAAGAATGACTGCACCAGAATACCCAGAGATTCAACTCGTATCTGTGTGCTTTCTGTTGCTGCAGGTCAGAAACTGGTCCAGGCCATGAAAGTACACGTTGGGTTAAAGTTTTTTTATAACTTATTATTTTCATTTAATAGTTGTCCAAGTTCACGGCTGCTTAGACAATGGCCCTTAAAAACTTTGCATGTGATTGGCTGTCATTTTCATTAAAACAGGAAAACAGGTTGCTTCAAATATAGTTACTGTTAGCATTTTGGCCTCTATTCTAAAGCACTGCACAATGTACAGTAAATTAACTCGCTTGTATCCATAGCAACAAGAGGTGCCGTTCACATCAGGTGCTCCTTATTAGTGGTGAAGTCTTGCTAGTTAGAGACCTTGGAAATTAAAAGGATACTGCGAACGTTGTCATCAATACACATTAATGTTAGTTTTCTGTTTAAAAGCCGACTAGTGCAATGTCTGAATAGCGGATTGTCGGGGGGGGTAAGATGTTGCAGACAGATATATTTGCTGTATCCAATTATCGAAAATACATCAAACAGAGTCTGTAAAATCCACCTGTAAAAGTAGATAAGAAGGGGTCGTTGGCGTGAAGTAAAAAGTGAAAGTGAATATGTGGTACAATGTGGTTAGGAGTGAATGGAGGTATTTTTAGGTGGCTTTCACCTTTAAACTAAAGCAGGCCAGCTGTTTCCTCCCATATCCTGTCTGTTTGCTGAGCCGCCTCAGTTCACAAGCTGATCTGTTTATGCTGCTAATGGTTATATGGTCAGGACACTTAACTTAATTTGACATTCCTAAATGGGCTGCAGCAACATTTGTTTCAGAATAAAAGCCTGCCAGGCCAAATGCTGCTAAATGGCGACGTATACCGTAATCAGCTGCGTTTACTGGAATGAAATGATGTGCGGGAATATTCTCAGGGTTGCGGATGATGCAGTATTTTTTCACAGGGATGTCACTGCAGGCCATCTGACAGCAGCTGGTCTGTAGTCTATCCTTTGGCTGCAGGTGTCTGGTGGCCCACACTGGTAGCTGATGGATAGCCTCTCTATCCACCCCACCCCCCACCTTACTCCTACACTCTACGTCTTTTACGGCATAATAATATAAAAACTAACTGGATAATGCGTATGCTGCATATTGCAATGAGAAGCATCTGTTGGATAATTGCCTGTGTATATATGAGTGGTAAATAGTTCATGTTAATTGTTACACATGTGCTGGTATCATTTTCAGTCCTGATTAGCTAATATGGCAGTTACTATGAACAGCAAATATATGCTACTTAGAGAAGTCCATGAAACTATTATAAACCTATCTGAGTACGTGTACAGTAGTAGTTCCTCTCACAGCTTGCAGACAGCAGGGGAGCTTTATTAGTGACACTGAAGAGCCTGTGGGTGTGAATGTGATGGTGAATAGCTGCATGTGTTTGGACCTGTGGCAGGCTGGTGATCCGTCAGGGTGAAGCTTCCTTCTAGTCCACTGTCAGCTGGGATTGGCTCCAGCCTCCACACATACCTCAGAGGAAAAGCAGTACAGCTGATGGACTGATGGATACTTATAGACAAGACTGAAGGGAAAAGTGGAAGAGGAGCATCATGTTATTGTTTTGTGGCTTGGGCCTTAATCATTAGACTATCAGGGCACTATGAGTCAATCGGTCTTAGATTTATTTATTTTGAAAAGTATAGTAGTACATTCACAATAATATATAGTAATTCACAATACACCACTGAGCCTTCACTCAAGGTTTTTCCTGCTTCTGTCTTGTAAATGCATTGGTTTAATGCTTGTGCAGATATAGTATATAGTACTGGGAATATTTCCTATCAAGGTTTTGTTTTGTTATTCTCCTTCAACCAGCAGCCCTGCTGTTCTTTTTACTCTGACCTGTATCTGCCTGCTCCTCAATATTTGACTTTTGAGATTATGTTGCTAAGAGTAAACAACAAACTCAGTGTATTAAGCTTTGCCTGGTTTTCTTCTCCTTACTTTATGTGAATTGTGTATGGATGTCCACGTTCAAATAAACAGATCAAATCTGTTTTGTTTTGTTTTTTTAATTGTGTATTCTCTTTTTCTTTCTTTTATATGACACGTTGTGCTCTCTATGGCGATTCATTTATAAAAACTGTTTATCACATGGTCACGCCACAGCATTCTCCTAACGAAAAGGAAACATGATCCGTCGCATGTATCTGTTTACAACTTACTTCTTTCACCCCCCCCCCCCCCCCCCCCCCCCCCCCCCCCAGCACTTGTTGTTTATGTGGCTCATTGGTACACTGAGGCTGGATCTCAGACTGTCTGACCACATCTACATCTGTCTGTAATGACCCGACAGCTCTGTCCTTCTACAACCCGGGCAATGACAAGTATTTTATATCCAAATATGTCTGGGGGGAAAAAAACTGGATTGTTGGATTTACATGTGGAATTAAAATGCGTTGTCTCTATGCAGACCGAAATTACATTTCTCTCTCCGGTGAAGAAGCACAGACAACCATGCAGCGCTCATTATTCTGTCTTGATATAGTGTCAGTAAACACCACGAGAATCCAGACAATCCACATTGACAGGCATGCTGCTATCAAAACTGCATGCAAAATTGCATTCACTTTCTGATTGGATCTGCTCAGGGTAATGCATTTTCCATATGTATCTACCATACATTACATTTTCACACCGTTGGGTGCATCTCTCACCATACTGGAGGTATTTTCCCCTGGTTCCTCCTGCTATATGCCGCATGTGATAGGCGATACCTATGTTGCATACACAGTGGACATGTGCGATGAAGACATGTTGATCGCAGGTGTAAAGGTTATCAGTGGCAGCTAAATCCATGTTTATACGTCGTGTCAGTCTGTGTGTGCTGTGTTATGATCTGAGTGATAACAGTCTTATTTAGACTAGTGTCATTTGAGTGTTATTTGTATTAATTAACACATGACGCTTTACAGCATGTCCCCTGTTCAAACGGAGTTGGCCCACAGAGGCCTGAGTCTGAGTGAAGACAGATAATCGCAGAGACGTCCCGGTCCGCACTGGAGGCTCTGCCACAGGACATTATGTGTGCACTCTTACAGAGAAGCAGCACCCGCTCACATTTCATCCGAGACTGAATTTCTTAAAAGGCGTAGAGTCAAGATAACCGACCTTACCTTCCTCGAGCAAAGTCTGAAAGAAAATGAAAAAAGTAAAAAAAAAACAAAAAAAAATGGAAAACCTGAATTTAAAGAATTTAAACAAAGATGAATCTATTGAGTCATCAGATGGGTTAACTCACAACTTGAACAAGTAGATAAACCTGCATAATGTGCCATGTCGTCAAGCATTTCTCTTCTGAACTTGCCAATGTGGTGAATTGACCATGACTGAAAGCATAGAAATTAGAAATTATTCAAATGTGAAACGGTTTCTAGGTTCCTATGCAAATGGCAGATTTTTGAATTCACTGCTTCACAAAGAAGTGAAACTGCGCTTTCATAGTCAATTCAAACCGTAAACGTGTGTTTGAACTAAACAAAAAAAGGAAAAATAGACGTACAGCCACGTTTTGTGTATAGAGTAACACTTTGTGCTAAAGTGCGCACCTCCCTTCATCACTGTTGTTTTCCAGAGCATGGGTGTCACGTTGCAGGAGCTGCAATCTAACTGATGAAAATATAACTGTGAAGGAATCACTAAGCCCATAAATAAAACATGTCTTCTGCACAGTGCCTACTGTACATACGCACGTGTGGATGTGTGCAGGAGACACGGTGCCCTCCAAGATGCTCCCCCAGCAGCACTAATTAATGATGACAGTTTAAATTTTGATACACCGGCCTTTGCTGGGGCAGCCGGGTGAGGCGAGTTTAGGAAGTCACCTATCAAATAGATGGCACATGATATTAATGCACCGAGGTGCACTGACGCTAACCTGGCAACCACAGGAAATCAATCACCAGCCCGCCATTACTTTCTTTTGACAAATATGCTCTCACCAGCCAGGTAGTGCTAATGGCCTCCAAAGTATTTCTGTCAAAGACACAGCTCTTATTAATTATTCAGTCACCTGTGCTCCTATGCTGTAGTGCTACCTTACAATATTTACAGTGCTGCTCTCCCGCCGGGTTATTGTCCTCGAAGTCACGGCGGAGGCGAGCTGCCTCTGCGCGAGGCCTCAGCTCCATCTGCTCCTCTGCTGCTGAGACAGGAAGAGGAGACAAGCTGCTTTAGTCGCTTATCCAGGAACACGTCGGTCTCTGGAGGTGCATAAATGCAAACATGACAGAGGGCTGATGATGGGTTTGCACTGCGTTTAAGTCATTAATGAGGCAGGTACAGTTTCATCATCCTCAGTAATGGCCGGGAGGAGCCAGAGCTGTCCACACGCAAGCGTTTGTTGTCATTCGTTTGCTTCCTGATGGGTCTAGAGATGAAAGGATGCTAAATATAGCTGATACCCGTGTGTGCATAAAGGCATAGAAGAGGTTTAAACGGTTCCTTCGTTTGATAAACAAAGAGCACAGCGGTGGCGTGTCCAGCTGTTTCCAGACAACCACTGGCCACCGTGCTCTTAGAGTTAAATCCCCTTTTTTCCCACCCACAGAGGGGGGGCAGGGTGGTGGGCTTGGGAAATGGAGGGATGGAGGGAGTAGAAGGAGCAGTGCTGCATTCACGTGAATGTGGGAAATACAGGAGGGATGAGTTTCCTCTTTGGAAATACTATCCACCGCCAGCTGTAGGCTGAAGCCCTGTTTCCATTAACTGCAACTAAAAGCAAAATATCATCGCATAAACAACCAGGAGTTAAAGTGTATCACCGTTACAATGTTATGGTTCTTTCCTTTTCTTTTGATTTAAAAGTTGACTGAGAGAGTGCAGTTCAACCTAAAGGTTTTCAGGTGGGGTTGAGGTCAGGGCTCTGTGCAGGCCACAGCATAGCAGGGTAACCGTTTTCCTACGAGGGATGTTTATGTTGAAATAGGAGGATGGCTTATCCGGGTCACCGGCCAATCACAGGGCAACATGCAGAGACAAACAACCACTCAGTTTTTTTTTCACAAATGTATCTACAAAATCAAGTGTGATATAGATTTGTATGGAAACCTAATCTTTCCATGGCCTCATCCAAAGTGAATGCTTGTAATCAGGGTAAACATAGTAACTGCCATTTATTGTAGATGTCTGTGTAATAACAGTGATTAAACAGGCTCCTGCCTTCAGTAAGTTTTAACAAGCATTTCAACACTTAGTCTGTGTGTGTGTGTATGTGTGTGGTATACTTATTACTCATGTTGTGGGGACCTAAATCTGTCATGTTAATGGGACCTTATGGGGACAAAAAATTTTGAAATATGTGGAATTTCTTTCCAGTCTTTTAGTAACGTACATATTTAATTTTCGGTCACTCTTAATTTCACATTTACATTTTGTAATCATCTCCCTCACAAAGTTGCTTTGACAACATCCTGTGCTTGTTATAGTTGACCTCATTCCTTTCAAGCTGCATGTCTGCATTCACAAAAACAAATCTGCGCTCACACTGTGAATTTTGTACACTATCCTGAAACAATGCTCAGCCCATACAGTTCCAGGTGTAATGTTGACCAGTGAGCATCCCATTGTAAGTTCATCGGATATGGAATCAGGAGTTACCATGTGGTGTGTTGAAGTGTGGTGACATATTGAAGGTCTTGCAAAAACAACAGCCATTCAATGACCATATCACCCACTTTGCAGACAACAAAACCCAACCTGCAGTCCCATAATATTTATAATAATAATAATAATTATTATTATTATTAATAATAATAATAATAAGAATTAGAGTTATAGTTGAATGTAGTGTCAAGGTTAAGCATTCAGCTGATGTCAATGCAGGGGGAAAGGGAAAGCATTGTAATAATGAATGTTTCATGGTTTTAATACAATGTTAAGTGATTTGTGTTAGGGGCTAGAATTTTTTTTTTTTAATGTTTTTCTTTTTTCATCCCACATCCCCTAAACGCAGCACGGGCGTCCGTGTGGGTCACGTGAGCAGCCCCGCTAAGAATGCAGTGACGTGGTGGAGTTCCGTCAGTATAGCGGTGTCTGACAGCGCAGGCTGCCCGGGCTAACTGCTGCCCTGCCCGGCTGAGACACGGGGCGCTGCGCGGCGGAGCGGAGCACAGATCCGCGAGAGAAGACACTGCAAGACTGACGACTTGTTTTTGTTTTTACCTTCAAGGTTCCCCGGAACATGTTTTGCCAGGGAATGGACTTCTAGATGTGAGAGGAGGATATTATTATTATTCTTGTTATCATCGTCATTATTAGCCTATTGTTGTTGTTTTTGTTATTATTATATTTGGGGTTGGGTATTTCCCCCATCGTTTTGAACTGTGCACGCGTCCTGCGAGCACCGGGGAGTCACCAGCCGCGCTGCCGCTGCTCCTCATCCCTCCTGCGGATCAGGCTCCGGATACATCCACGGTGTCTTCTCTCACATTTCCATCCAGCAGCGCGTCTGCGGAAAGCGACATAAACTTCCATAGGATCGGGGAACATCAGTGAAAGAGGGAGTTGGAGAGGGGGGGGGCATTAAAAGACTGAATAAGTAGCGAGGGTGGAGAGACGGACGCGAGGAGGAGGAGGAGGAGGAGGGAGAAGCAGAGAGCTGCAGGTTTGTTTCGCCTGTGGGGATGAGGAGCAGGAGGAGGGACGGAGCGCATCCCACATGTCAGCGCAGTGGCAGCAGTATTAGAGTCCGGCTCTCTCTCTGCGCCATGGTGACGGGGCTGGAGGATGCAGGCATCCGGGTTCAGTGGCTCCGTCAGCCGACCGCAGCCCCGCCAGCAGCCGCCGCCGCAGCAGCAGCAGCATCAGCAGCACGATGAGGAGGAGGTACACGGCACCGCACGTCTCATCAGTCCCCTCCACATCCTCATTATTCATTTAGCCTTCCCCGCCCTCCTCTCCACTCCATTAGGCTACATCCAGCCCTTCCACCTCTCCCTGACGACAGCTGCTCCATACATCCATCACTTGCTCCACAGATCCACAGCCTGCCTTTACGCACCGACAAAACACATCCCCTCTCCAGTGGGCACTTCCTGAACCTCCAGTGGCCCCCCAAAATGAAACAGGGGCCCTCAGGCAGGTGCATTCTTCCCAATTTAAAACACACTTGTATTTAACTATTACCCAGCTCCTTAGAGACGACAGTCAATGGCAGGTTTCATCTCTCCTTGCCCAGAGCGGAATCATTTCCCAGCTGTCAGGGACTCCTGATTCCTGAGTACAGTCCATTCTCTATCCGTTTGCATAGGATCAAGTTTAGGAATGCCCTGTCTGGACCTGTCGAGACTGGGCCAGGAGGGTTTCCATTGATTCCTTTCAATTAACAGGGCTTTTTATCCACTTCATGGCATACAGCCGCCTGAGCTGCCTGAGCTGCCTGGCACTGAACCGTGTGCATGCTTAGGGATATCTGTTTCTGCTGAGATGGACATTAAAAAAAAGAAGCTCACCATCTGGGTGTTCTCTCTGCCCACTAGACTATGAAACTTTAATAGGGTCTAATTTTCAAACCACCTCATAATTTATCGCTGTGGCATCGCTGTGGCATCTGAACCGACATTTATTAATGAAGTGGAGCAGAAATACTGCTGGAATCCAATTCAGTGGGAAAAGTTGGTGGCAGTATAATGAGAAGGATTAGATATCACTCTCACTGTCAAATAATATGCACAGTGGCTACAGAGGCGCGGAGCTGCCAAAGCTTTATTTCCCCAGTGTCTCTTATATTTATAAGTTGAAGTTTAAGAGGCTGCTTTGTTAAAGCCTTCTTAAAGGACGATTACAATTAAATGTTGCACCCTACGCCTACATGAATGCAACAATTACAGTTATCTATCACACTGCCTGTTTTTTTCTTATTTATGATTGACTGATTGCATGTCATAAAACAACAACAAAAAACGATTCCTAAAAAAACGATGTAAAATCTAAAGATGGGGAATATTTGGCATTTTGGCCTGAATAATGAAAATGCCTGAATGTTTTTTTCCGGCATGTTACTGATTAATTATTTGTCCATTGGATGAAAGTGCAATAGTGGGCTTCATCATTTAAGCCCCCCCAAGAATGCAAAAGGCATATGATTTTATGAAGAAACGAGGTTGCTGTGATTCTTGGTTAATACACGGATCTCACCTTTATTCACTGAGCTGGAGGCAGAGCCCAGAGACCATTTCATCAACGCCTGACCAAGGTAAACCAAACTGTCGTCATGGCTAGACACCACTAGAGAGCTTTTAGTACTGTGGGTGAACTATTTATGAATCAGCCAGGGTCATGTTATGTGATTGGGTGTGGGTCTGGAGTTGGGGTGGGGTGGGAGGGGTGGGGGTAGTGGTCTGGTCCAGATCTAACCACTGTACAGTGTTGAGGGGTTAAAATGAATGAGCAGCTGTTGCTCATCTTCCCTAAAGGAAGAATGCAACCCTCCCAAATCCCTGGGAATATAAAAACCTGTTTTTTTTTTCAGACTAGAGTAAAGAAGAAGTTGAACCATTGGCTGCTTCAATAACTTTTTGGTTGTTGTCAGTCTTTGTTGTGCTTCTATTCAGTTTGCTGATAAACAGCAGTCAGTAATGACAGTGTGTTGAGGAGTGGTGCAGTTGAACTGGATGGAAGGAAGTAACCAGGGTGAGGTCAGACATGGGTGAGATCACAGCAACACTTTCTGGGACCAAATTCCTCAGATGAGTCTTCATTCCAGATGACCTTAAACTTATGAAATCCCTGAAACTTGGCTCAAGCCAAGTCAAAGTGGCAGTCAAACGAGTCCAGATGTTTTACCAACAACAGGAAATGACATAAGGAAAACATGATGAAACCAATGGCAGGAGACGTGTTAAAGAGAACAATTAAAAAAGTAAAAAGTAAAAGCTGCTTTACAAGATACAGACATAGGAACTTGAAATCAAGTTTAATCTACTGAAATGCTGACAATCTAGTCTGGTGTTTTTTTTTAAGGCGGAGTCTCAAAGGAAAGTCAAACAATGCTGTTGCTTGTGCCACATAAAGCATCAGACAAACACATTTGATAACCAGTCCTCCCTCCAGTCTGTTGCTGAGTTGAGGCGGAAAAGAAGAGAGCGTGCCTTAGTGAGTATAGGTGAAAAACTTTTAAAAGAAAAATAATCGACAGCGATTGAAGTAATGAATGATATGAACTGACTTGGCTTAATTTTTACTAGCAAATCCGAGAATCAGCTACAATGAGGAAAGCTCTAATGTCTATTGTTGTTGGATCCTATAACATTTTTTAAAATGAATTTTGATATTAGGTTTGTCATTCAAAACATGGCTTATTGATGGAAACAGTTAAATAAATGCAAAGGAAATGGAAACATTATGAAGTAACAAATTAGTGAACTTTCTACTGTCGAGAAGAAATTCTGTGAAAGATGACTGAGAAACACAAAACTGATGCATTGGAGTGTTTTTACTGACTCAATCTAACTACGTTTTCTTTTGATGAGCCACCATCTTGGTTATCTGTTAATAATCAGTCACTTTTCAAGCAATAATGCCAAAACATTTGCCTCTGCACAATTAAATGTGTTTGCTATTTCTCATCTTTCATGGCGGTAACGATAATATGTCGCGGCTCTGACACTGTTATTTGGTCAAAAGAAAATATTTGAGTTGCATTGTTAGTCAGAAAATAGGAGCGAAACAGTAATTTGATTAAAGACGTAGAGGTCTGAGTTAGCAGCCGCGAGAGGTGATTGTTCTTATTTATCTACAACATCTGTGACGAAAGGTTTTTTCTTTACACTGACTTGAGCCATTAGCCACAAAACATCTTAAATGTAGTAGCTGAATGAGGACTGTGAAGTGCACACAGACGGATTTGTTTCAAACTTCAAACATCAGCAATCGGACTCTGAACATCATAATCTGAACTAACATGAGCAAAACTTGTTTAGCAGGTCCAGGCATAAACAGATAAGAGCATGTCATTAGTAGGGTTTGCATAGCTCTGTTTTTTTTCATCCATTTTTTTTTCCTCCAGGTTTGAGGCGGATGTGGTGACAGAGTCAGCGTTATAATGTATGCCTAGTATTTCTCCACCGTGCCAGTCTCCCCGCCGTCCCTCTAATTATTGACCGCTGCAGAATTGCTGGGGCTTTAATTAGTGCTAGTGTAACTAATTGGCTTGCATGGAAGTGACATTGATGGGAGGCAAGGAAATGAATTAATGAGGAGAGGCATTGGCAGATTAAACAGAACTGCTAAAAAGTAAAAAATGGATACCTGATCTCACAGTAGAGCTGGCATTTAGACTGAAAAAAAAACTACATACATATATCCATCCATACATGTGAGTGCATGGGTGGTTGGATGGCCGTGTGTGGGTGTCCATTATATCTGTGTACATCCGTCTTTATGTGCGTCTGTGTGTTTGTGTACACTTCATCAGAGCTCACATGTAACTAGATGTTCATTTAGTTGACAGGAGAAATCTCTCAAGCAGTGTGTATGCTTCGATGTAAAATATGTTAACCTTTAAAACAAAGCCGGCCTTGGCCTCTCTCATTCCACTGTAATTGCTTGTGCTGGGTAAGCGCACTCGCCTGAAAAGGTTACCGTGTTCCTCGCCAGTTGTCATGACGAATGAGCAAACATAGCAGAAAATGAAAAGTGGAAGTTTAGAAAACCTGCCCCACGCTGAGCTGACATGTAGCATTTATGGCGAATACTGCTCTGTTGTTCCATATCTCCAAATTATGAATAAACAAACCAGAAACACAAGGCAGACCCTCAATTAATACACTCATGGAGGAAGGATACATTCACGAGTTGCACTGTGTATTAATACTTACCACACTCTTCTTTGTGTGTGACTTTACATGCACATCGTGATGACATGCACATCGTGTGTAAATAGGGTCTGTGTTAGAGTTGGAGTGGAGTTACACAGGAAATGATTGTATGTGCAGCATTTTGTTTGCATATGATTATTTGCACTGCACAGTGAATTTGTGCTTGTGCAAACTGATTGTGTATAAGAACCAATGCGTGCGTGCGTGACTGCCTCTCTGTGTCGCTCGTTGCACAGCTCCCTCTGGGCAACAGATGCAGTCATATCATATGTCTGTGCCGCTGTGTTTGCATGTACACATTTAGGAGCACGTCATCTTGTATGTGCTGTGTTTTTTCCTGTTGACGTTAGGAGATCGAGCAGCCTGGGTGGTCACAGCCAGACAGTAGGCAGCACAGACAAGGCGAAGGTGCATGCAGAGTAGTGGGTAGAGTCTGTCATCGTCAGAAGCTGGTGCAGGCTTCAGAACCACTGCCTGCTGGACCCCGAAAACTCATTTTGACAGATTCATCTCCTCCCTTGCTGTCAGCTCATGGTGGGGGGCTGATGACACTCGCTCGCCCAAGCAGCTCAGTGTAGAGTTAGCCGGCACCACGTTGAGCAAACCTGCAATTTATAAATCTGCCCTCGGCTTTAAGTTTAATAACGGCGTGCAATAGACAGCCACTGCCAAGCCAACGCCAGCTCCGTTTCCATATACAACATACACAATTCCGAGGAATACTGTCTTTTCTTATCTTCTGTTTATGTGTAAGCAATAGGAAAAGTCAGCTGTGTTCAATGTAAGGTTGAATTTCTCTAAAAAATATGTTTTGTACTGTGTCAGGATGTTTTACAGCAGCAGTATTTCCTTCAGCCGGTGACGTGCCTGAGACCAGATTTTCTAAATTATCCGTTTTATTTCCCCAGGAAGCCACATACCCACAGCTTGCTGTGTGTTACATCCCGATCTAATCAAAGATGCTCCAGCACTGTCCTATAGGTTCATTTTCTACCCTCTCGCAATGTTACCAACCGTTTACTATAGCGAGCACTGCAGTCACAGAGAGCTGTAACTGGGCCTTTCTGCATCTGGAAGGAATTACTTCAAAACTATTTTGTGCGTTCCTTAATAACAAGCCATTAATACAATGATAAACAAATGTGCTCAGTTGGTCTCACAAATAGAACTAGAGCAGTTTAGAAGCTGCTCTCCCTTATGTGTGTGTGGATGTGTGTAGCTATATCTATGTGCATGATTGCACTGATGATGTCATTGAAAACATTATGAGGACTAGGAAAACAATGCTGAGGCGTTTTCACACTAACAAGAAAATATATTTTAAAAAAAGGTTCGCCTGCAATTCAGGCATTTGACACTCGGCCCAGTGCCAGTGAACGGGAGGTGCTTCCTGGACCTTTGCCAAAACTGTTTCTTTTTTCCTCTTTTCAGATTAGAGAGAGCGAGCACAGAGGAGGTGACCCTTATCATATCCTGAAGGAGACAAGACACAGAGCATGACCCAGTGTTTGTCTACAGTGCCAAACAGCCAGGGTGAAGCCTCTGTGGCCAGGGATTCATTGCCTTCCCAGCTCCTCTAAACCTGCTCCATACTGCACTGGTTGTGTTACATGTTCCCTTCTCCTCCAGGAGGCTCACTCCAACCCACCTGCCCACTCAGACAGCCCTCTGCTAGATGGTAACCACATGTTTGAGGTGACTGTACGTGATTGCCACCGCCGCCGCCGCCCATTCTTGAGCAGCAGCAGCCTCCCGCGATCCCGATCTGCACCATGCAGTGGAGACGGCGGCACTGCTGTCCCAGCAAGATGACCTGGACCGTTAAGCGTTCTCTCTTTCGGACCCATGTGGCAGGCCTCCTCTCACTGGCTCTGCTCTTCACCTTCTTTTTATTTTTCAGCCACCAGGACTGGCTTCCTGGACGCAGCGGGCCCAGAGAAACCCCACTGACCAACACCATTAGGGGCTTTCGCAGCCCCAAGGTAGAAGTCAATCAGAGCAGCGCCCTGAGGGCCTTGTGGAAGGAGATGGGGTATGTAGGGCCAAAGCCTCTTCTCAACCTCAGCTCGCAACAGGCGGAGGGGCTGGCAGGAGAGGCGGTAGGTGGGGGAGGTGGAGCGAGGATGGGTGTAATGGGGCTCGGGGACTCCATGAGTACAAACAACAGTTTACAGAAGGAGATGGGGGTCGGAGGGCGGCTCAGTGCCCAGCCCTACCGCTACATCCTGAATGAACCCTTTAAGTGTAGGGACACCACACCCTTCCTCATACTGATCATTGCTGCAGAGCCAGGCCAAGTTGACGCCCGCAACGCCATCCGTCAGACATGGGGGAACGAGAGCGTAGCAATGGGCTTGGGATTCGTCCGTCTGTTCCTGCTCGGTGTAGGAAAGAGCGCCTTCCTTCAGAGCAGCATAGAGGACGAGAGCCGCATTTACCACGACATCATCCAACAGGACTACCAGGACACTTACTACAATCTGACCATCAAAACCCTGATGGGTATGAACTGGGTGGCTACCTATTGCCCACATGCCTCATACGTGATGAAGACAGATAGCGACATGTTTGTCAATACTGAGTATCTCATCCAAAAGCTGCTGAAGCCCGAGCTGCCACCCAAGCAGAGGTACTTCACCGGCTACATGATGAGGGGTTATGCACCAAACAGAAACAAGGACAGCAAATGGTACATGCCGCCAGAGCTGTATCCAAGCGAGCGGTACCCGATATTCTGCTCGGGCACTGGGTATGTGTTCTCAGGGGACATGGCTGAGCTGATCTATCAAGCGTCTCTCAGCATACGCAGGCTGCATTTGGAGGATGTTTACGTGGGGATTTGCCTGGCGAAGCTGCGCATCGACCCAGTACCCCCTCCCAACGAGTTCCTCTTCAACCATTGGCGGGTGTCGTACTCCAGTTGTAAGTACAGCCATCTGATCACATCCCATCAGTTCCAACCCAATGAACTCATCAAGTACTGGAACCACTTGCAGAGCAACAAGCACAACGCCTGCATCAACGTGACCAAGGAAAAGAACGGCAGGTACAGACACCGAAGGTTTCACGGAGAGAGGCCCCCGTGATGCATCCTGTGACTACCACACGCTTCAAAAACAAGGGAGATAGGTCTTCTGTAACTGCAGCCATTGAGTGGGGTGTTAAACTTGGCACTATACACTGTCTTGGGAAAAGCACATTGTTTTTGGTATTGTGTACAGTTGATGATCTAAACTATTTTTTTAATTTGAGGGGGAAAAAAGTCAATTATTGTAAAGCTGGTGAGCGATTCCTGAAGGGAAGAGTGTCTGTGTTAATGCTGATTCAGGTGCCAACACGACGGAGGTGATCCACGCTACAGTTCCTCTGTAGGGTCTAAAGGGTCGTTCAGTATGTCTCACTCAACAAAGCTTGAAAAGAAAAAAGAAAAATGAAGGCACAGTCGTGTTTACACAAAGGGAAATGTATGTGTATTATGTCAAAAGTTACACTACCTAAATATGAATGAAAGTATCTTTGACATTGACCAGTTATGCTGCCCTGTTTCTCGGTGTTTACTTTACATACTCATCAAAGACCACAAATCTCACAAAGAAGGTTTATCTGTCATATACTGTATTTTATTTAAAAGAAAAGTCTACACAGAAGCAGTCAGAATCACACCAGAGATGACTGAGATTGTATTTTTTAAAGCTTTACATTAAGTATGACTGCACTTGAGCAGGTGTGTGATCGGTCACTTAACAATTAAATGTATTGAAGTCATTTTGTTGCCAGTTGTGTGTGTTTTCTTTGGGATTAAATGTAGGCTATATCAGAGCAGGTTATCAATGGAAATCACTTTTAGTGGATGGTTATTAAGATTATGTTAACCTGTGTGTAATTTGACATCATTCTCTTATCAAAGCAATGAGCATTAATATGCGATTTTTAATATATTAGTTAAGATTAAGTGTTATAAATGTGAGAATACATTGAGTGATTACACGGTTTTCATAATAGAATGCAATTCAAGATGCACTGAGCATCAAACACATAAAAGCAAATGCATTTTATTTGTTCCTATTGTTATTTTATCCCAACAACATCTTCCACACTTAGCAGCCAAATTGAAAAAAAAAAACCCAGCTGCAGCTGATGTTAGCATAAGTATGAAAGCAACACACAAAATTCACGGATTACTAAATTAATTTACACATCTAACTGAACATTTAACATATAGTGAGCTGATAACAGGATTTAGTCTTTGGAGTATAAGTAATGTACATTTGATCCAAATGATGTAAACCAGCTACCATTATGTTATTCTGAGGTTTGGATGTAAAATGATTTAGCAATTAACATAAACATACAGAACTATGCTGTGAGTGAAAATATCATTCTAAAACAAATAATGTGTATTCTTTACAAACGTCACCGCTGATTAACATAAGTGTAATGATGGATCCGGTGAACCCTGACAACATCCATTACTTTCAAACTGAGAAGTAAAATATTCGGAGAAGCTCAGGTCAGGTGGAAACAAAGAGAATGAGAATCAATCTCAGGGCTGAGTGACGAGAAATGAATTAAACTCGTCAGTCTCCCGAGAGAATCGCAAATATTATGCAGCAAAACACACAAGTTTAGATTTTAATTAAAGCAAATGCACATGACTCTGAAAGGTTGCTGGTGTCGCTCAAGACGGGAGGAATTTCCAGCCTGTGTGTGTGTGTGTGTGTTTGTGGAGGGAGGGAGGGAGGCAATAAATAAACGCACACTCCATTGCTCGGGGCCACCAAGAAAAAGAGCATATAATTGGGTGATGACTTGAAATAGCCTATATCAGATTAAGGTAATTTAATTAAACTAATGGAGAGCAGGGCCTCCTGCACTGTTTCCACAGTGTTTCCACCACACGTTTGTCAGTCTTGTTTTAATCACCTATACGTCTGAGTGATTTTGTTTGGGGAGCTGTGAAATGGGTAGACCTCACACAATGGTACAGTTTAAGCCGCTAATCACTGAGCAGACGAGTCTTGAGGACGGAGGAAGCTGAAATGGTGAAGAGAGCTGAGGGCGAGAATATCAAGATGTTTATCTCAGATAAACCGCACAGCGCCAACGAATTATTGGCTCACGGAGCCACAGGCAGACAACACCTTTATTTATTACTCTGTATGCACTCATGTAAGAGTTTCTGTCACTGTGTCTACCTCAGCACAGGCGTTATCAAGACAGTAAATGTGGGTAAAGAGATACCAGAGCAAATCTGGCGGCACACATTTCCTATATTTATCATTGTAGTCGCCTTCGCATGTATGGATGCGCAGTCTCCGCTGTGTCTATTTTTTTAACTGATATATACATAAATCGCTAAGATTTTTTTATAGTCTTTTGGGTTTACCTCTGAAAACAAGGGATCCAGGGTTATATTAAATATGTTTGTATTTTCTTTGTCAGTGGCATGATCTTCAGGATCTGTCAGCTATCGCAGACAGAAACCATTTATCTACGTGTCAGGAACATCACTGAGAAACATCCCTGTAGGGTTTTGTACAGACACCGTTGTTTTGCCCGGCTCCTTGGAGAAAGGTGTGTCTGTCCAGACGTGGTACATTTTTCACAGATGTGCCCTCACAGGCACAAGTGATATCTGTGGGAGAGGAGTCACCGACACATGTACCTGAAGCTACACATTCATTTCAATTTAGCAGGAAGTGGAGAAGGAATGGTGCAAGTGGCTTCACCAAACACCACCAAGGATTTATCCTCCCGGGGCACAGCCCATTGACTCCTGTCATCTGTAGTGAACATCACATTTTCATTCATATGCTTTAACTCTGTCAAGAAACTCAATTAAATCCTGGTGTAATCTAAAGAGGGCATCCTGGGCTCTCTGGGGATATGTCATGTGACCGACTGGCATGCTGGGAACACCATTTTAAAAATAAATAAATAAATAATAAAGTAGTAATACATAGTAAAATATTTTTTAAAAATTAAAAAGTATAAATTGTGAGATGTTTATTTGACCCGTGGAGGTTGGAAATTAAGGGGGAAAAAAGAAATTTGATGACAGTTATTTTTCTTGGGTCACAGGAGGATATACCTCTTGCATGTTTACTGAGGGCACTGTTGTATCACTACCAATACAATGACCTGTGTTTTGGATCAGATCTTGCAGCCACCTTGGATCCAGGAAATCCACTTACTTTCTCAGAGCCCCAGCCAGTCAGGCATGGTGCAATTCATGAAATCCTCCCCTGGTCACTGGTATTCATCACCCTCCATTAGTAATGATTAAAGTCATGACTCAAAGCGAGAGGATATTGGGAACAAGGTTGGATATCATTCATGCATGTCCTATGCAATCAGAGCACCAGATTACCAGCATCCGGCTGCATTCAGCCCTTAAGCAAATAATGAAAATGAAGGGGGCGGGGGAGGGACGGGGGAGAGGGAATGAGGAGAGGGGGAAAAAAGGTGAGGGTAAGAACGTGGCAGAGATAGATGGACTGGTCTGCTACTGGGGCGAGGAAGGAGCTCAGCAGGATGAAGTGCAGGAGAGAGAGGAGTGAAGGCAGGTCGCTGTACAAGTAAAACGGGGAAAGGATGAGGAGGAAGGAGGCAAACAGCAGGAAGGAGGTAGTGATGAATGAAGGAGTAAGGAGCAGTGACTGATCAGTATTGAAAACCTGTGCTGCTGTAAACGTGGTATAAAAGGCTAACAGAGGAAACGGATTGAGATGTCTGCCATGATGGAGTGGAGGCTGTGGCCCGGCTTTACCACCACAGCTCAGTGGTCCTCAGAAACCAGGAAAGAGGAAATACACTTGAGGAAGAGACAAATCTCCCGACCTTTCCACAAAAGCCAGGCCTGGAAACCTGACTAATACCTCTCAGTGGGCATGACTGATGAATCCCAATGGAGGCTTCTCATGAATAACCATATTCGATAAAAAAAAAAAAATTACAATTTGAAAATCCATTACTTTATAATTGCACCATAATTGTCACGATTTCTACCTCATAAACCCATAATACCACAATAAGACCGGATCATGTTTTCTTTTCTTTTGTCTTTTTTCCTGGTACTAATGGGCCATTAAAAACAAAGCAGCAAAACCTCCAAGTAAAATAAAAACTATACACTAGCTTAGCATAGTAACAAAGAATCAAAGCCGATTGGACATTTGTATTAATAAACACAGTCTAGTGGGAAGGTGAGTTTGGATGCTGTGGCACATGGCCAACTTCCTCTCTGTACCTCTCCCACAGGCAAATTGGCTTCCTGATTCATCTTTCAGCTCTTCACGTCACCCCTCAGCGCTGATGTGCGATAATTATTGTATTCGTGCATAAGAAGGCAGAACACAGAGCACAGCTTTACAGCTCTGCGTGGGATTTGGAGCCCATTTTCATAGTGAGGGCTGAAACCTGTCGCTGGGAATGAGACAAATGCCTCCTTTTGCTGTTGTACTGTTCAGCTGCTGTCAGAAATGGCGGTTCGTAAGAACCATGCCAGAAGGAACGAACCCACTGAGAAGGTAAAATGTCTGGCTCCAAATCAAATAATCAGAAAACCCGATTTCGGTGGTGATTCTCAAGCGGTTTCCTGCCGAACACACGGAATCAGACGATCATTTGGAAGATGTAATAAAAGACTCACAAACAGCTCAGCTTGAATCACGGTTGCACCAAGGCAACCGTGATTGTTTAGCAAGTAGTTCGACATTTCAATTCAGTGTGCTCGTTATTGAGTCTTCAGATAGTGGCACAATGGAAACGCTTTGCAATGAATAATAAATAATGGGGGGAATTTCCAAAGTGCATTTTGATGAACCCAAAAAGTATGTTGGAAAATAAAGAGAAATAAATAACTAGATGGGGCATAAATAATTAGATAATGTGTCCAAATCTGTAAGGATTTGTTTGTGGAAATTGGTTCAGATATTTTCAATTTGTCTCTGAGGGAGCCTACAGCTGAAAGCCTATATACTGAACTGAACAAGTCCTCCACATGCAGACACCAATGTCCCGCTGGAGCATATTATGGGATTTTGACGAGGGAAAAAACAACTTGGCATCAAGTTGACTGAAATATAAGCTACCTGGCCATTACATCTCTGCACAAGCATGGCCTGCAAACATCTTACCAACACGTGTGTGGATTTAGTCAGAGATGTGCTTGGATAGTTTTTAAAACAGTGCCATAGGTGTGGCATTGTTAAAAGGTGAGCCTCATTAACTTCTGAAGCGACCTCTGACCTGCTGGCTGTCTCTGCTCTGAGGCTTTTCTTTGCATATAATTAATGCCGTGACCACTGACTCACTGTGACTGCATGTCCAGATGTGGGAAATGTACAAGGAGCCAATATAAGGATTTGTCTTTAATGGACAGGGACAATGTTTTCCACAACAACGTGGCACAGATAACCCCCCAAGCCCCTGTAAAAACCTACCATTTAATGCAATATATTTGGTTGTGATGCAACTGATCCACCTGCTGTAGCAAATCGTTTTGTTTTTTAAAAGCTGTATCCTGACTATTCCTAACCTAAGCAGGTTGTTTCAGCACATACGATAAATTGGGTCATAATACAGTAAAATGAAATAAAGTGACAGTGATATTTTGCTGTGTTTTCCTCCTGGCATTACTGTCACCCCTTCACAAACGAGCCCTGTAAAGCTCATCCTCCCACTGGGAAATGGCTGTTGGCATCCAAAAAGACTATGAAGTAATCTTCTAGACCACTGGTGCAGGTTTAGAATTTAGAGTTTCCATATGATGACGGGTGATCAAACATAGCTTTTAGTCTGGCAACAAAATCAACATAGAGGAGACGGCTGAGTCGCTCGGCTGATGCCAAAGTTTACTCTTCATAATCCCAGTACATAATGTACCATAGTCTTATTTGGTGGTAAAGAGGCGAGGGTGGATTATAAAGGAGAAATATTTCTCCAAGACTCCTCCAAAGGGTTCCGAGCAACAGGCAGTTACAGCGCCACCTAGAACGGGGAAAGTCAGGCACCAAATTGTGCATTTTTGAAAAGAAAAGACCCCTTTTCGATGGCTTGCTATAGCTGTTTGAATGTGCCACTCATGTTGTTATGTGAATTGCATGATATCAAACAAGAAACTTGTAGTCCTCGTCAGTCTCTTCATAAATCCTTTACAATCCTTTCTTCTGTACACAGGCAGCATCTTTGGTGTCCTATCTGCTGAGGCAGAACTCCCTAATGCTCTCAGACAGATGGCAGATTCCAGCCCGTACTCAAGGACTCAGTGATGGGGTGGTGCCAGCAATGAGCCAAAATCTATTTATAAATGTAATTTGACAGTGGCACACCACAAAGAAGAAGTGCTGCTGGACACTGAACCTGCCTAGGCCCAGATAAACAAATCTAACCCTGTTAGCACTTTGAAGGGCCCTCTCACGACAGGTGCATGGTGCTGTTTGTACATTGCCGTTTCTCTGGCCTGTAGCTCTGCAGAGAAGCTGCCCAGTGTTATGTAATGGGACGCTTGCACACAGGATGCCAGGGTTGTGAGGACTATGCCCATCATGTGGCATGCAGTACGAGTAGGTTGGGCAATAGCATCTACATCAGTCAGTCAGTCAGTTTTATTTCCATCTGCAGCTTCACGAGACACATTTAACTGGTGAAACACACGTCAGCGTTTATCATGAAATAGTCACAGTGATCAAACTGATCGAGATAAAATATAGTATTTCATTTTTAAAAAATAGCAATTGTGTTACTATCAGTAGCATCTATAAGGAGTTATGAAAGGTCCTTGGTCTGGAAAGTCGACCAGAGAGATTTAATTATCACTAATCAATGAAATATTTCGAGTTATGCACCTGATCTTTCTGAGAGAGAGAGGAAAAGATGGCTACCAGAGTGCTGCATGTTTGGTGATATGCAAAATCACTTGGTTGTTCGGGGGTCTACATATATTTAAATTAGCTACAGTTCCCACTTTATTTGTTTGAATTGCATGCAAACACACATTTGAGCACTGAGCAAGAAAGCTGACTGAATAAAGTTTTTATTTATTGCAAATGTAATATGCCAGAGCGCCGAGAAACCGCAATAAAAAATGGATAACTTTCATAATACCTAATAGGAACACATATAGTAGAAAACAGAGATGATTCATACTCCGGTGCTCAAGCAGCGAGGGGTTTTATGTTTCCCTTTGTTGCAAATAGAGCTGGAATCACAGCATGGCAAGAGAGCCAGCTGAAAACACACTCACGGAAACTTCATCAGCAGAGCATCTGAGCGGCAGGAGACGTCGTGGTAGCACCCACATTGATCGACAGGCGATCTCTGGCTGCAAGCTGCAGTGCAGAAACACCACAGCAATGAGTGATTCACACAACAGATGGTGGCAACATAAAAAAAGAGCACATGTACAGCATAACCATGGTGAGGCCGTACCGGCGTACATATCTGAGCTTATTAAAGCAACTGGAAAACTGAGTGATCATTATTAAAATAGAATTAAGGTTCCTTTTTATTTGTATTTTTTTTTTAAAGTACACTCATCTACACAAGTTAAGGTATCTTCTAATTATCTCTCTCCTTATGTCAGTCTGCTCTCTTTCAGAGGCAAGGTTTTGCATGTGTGTGTGTGTGTGTGTCTGACACAGCTTCTCCACCTCTGCAGGTTCGTGTGCCAGAGCAGTGTTGATCCTCGCACTGCAGTGACAAACAAGAACAAATCGCACGCCGCCAGTGCATTAGTTGGTTTATTGGGTTATGTGCCGGCAAAATATAATCCCGGCAAAATGGAGATTCTCGGAGGCGACATCCAACAAAGTGGAAAACAGAACCCCCGCTAAGTAACGAGTCGTCTTAGTGCTCCAGGCAAATGACTTGTGATACACGTTTGGGAAACATTTGGCATGGTACCCATTTTAATCAGGAGACTGTGAGACTGTGGTTTTCTCCACCTTTCCACAGGGTAAACTGAGGAACCAAAAAATTCTAGATAGATAGATAGATAGATAGATAGATAGATAGATAGATAGATAGATAGATAGATAGATAGATAGATAGATAGATAGATAGATAGATAGATAGATCTAAATATCAGACTACTGCTTTGACTTCTGTTAATGTTATGAAATGTGTACCCTATAACGTTTATAACATGTATTATAGATTACAGAAATGTTGCTGTCTCCTTTACAAGGCCTTCATCAGACCTTGTTGCTGGATCCAGGCGGCTGGGTGTAACACGGCAGAGGATGCAGCCATTTGCAGAAGCTCCAGATATATGGCTGCGAGAAGAGATTGTGACAAGGCTCTTTGCAGATGGCAGACAGGTCTGACAATCTCACATTGTGCTCCTATCTGATGAACGGTCTTGGTTCGGAGTAGCAAAAAGAGAAAGGGGAGGAAAAAGAAAATATGTGTGAGGAGCTGAGAGAAACGTCAGGAGAAAAATTGCAGTGACAGCCTCCAGACAGACAGATTTATCAGCTCCAGCATTGGCAAAGGAGTATAATCTATAAACCAGAAAAATATACAGTGTATGCAAAGGACCTGACTATGGGGCACCAAGATGTAGAGCATTGTAAAGTTCACTTTATTTTGAAATCTATTTGCGACTTTGGCACACGCAGGAAAAGAGGATGCTCCGACTGTAACCCGAGCTCCCTCTTGCCTAATTGAGGTGATTGATGCGGTGCGCTAACGTGTTACATCCAGAGTTTCATTAAAACAAAATGCAGGAATCAAGCTAATGGCACAGGGGGCCTAAATAAAAGTGGCAGCCTTGAAATTGGAGCCGAAATGGCTCCCAGTTATCGCTTAATCCCTAAAAGAGACTATTTGAGACAAACAACATATTCAAAGCTTTTCTTACATTCTGTCTGTAATTAGTTTGGCGTCATCAGCATAGAGTTGAGGTCACAGTCATAATCGTGGCAGGGTGGTTTTCTACAGGTTTGAGAAAAATATAATTTGTCGTGGATTGATTTAACAACAGCCACTGAAATGAAGCACAGTAAATTGTGCCTAACCAATGGAACAGCTCTACCACCCATGTTTATTGCACTGTTTATACTATAGCAAACAGTAATTGCATTAGCAGACATATAGTTACTTTTTTGATAATACCGCCTCTGCAGGTGTGAGGCTCCATCTGCTGTGCCCCTGAAAAAATTAAAACAAAAAATGCATCTATAATAGATAAATATGGATTATTATGGACATGATAATAGAGGCAATGGCTTTATTTACTAACGTCAGCATTCTGCATCACAGTCTAATGCACAAAGTCTTCAAATACTCAATACTCAATACCTCAAATAGTTTATATTTTACATAGCACCAAGTGGTTTTTACTGCAATGATGATAATAACAATAATAATATTATACTTGTTTTCAGCATGTCCATTTAAAGTTAATCATGATCAGCCTCGCTTTGTTATTATAACCCATTCCCCTCAACACTGATTGGTTCGTCCGTCAATCAATGTGCAGATGTCAAGGCTGTTGCTAGCCTGTGCGTTCCAGACAGTTGTCATAGGCTGTAATGCTGCCGGCTCTTACAGAACCTGTCAATATGCTAACACTTATTTGTCATGCTGAAGAGAAGGTCAGCCTTTTCTAAAGAGCTCCGGGGGGCATCCTCCCTCCTTTGTAACGTAAAAGAAAAATGCTGCATTCATTGTGTCCATGAGCTCAAAGCTCCGCTCGCTACAATTAATGATGCTGTGCATATGTGTGTGTGTGTGTGTGTGTGTGTGTGTGTGTGTGTGTGTGTGTGTGTGTGTATGAAAATTTCTTGGTTCAAAATAATAAATACAGGAAATACCGACAAGTTCCAGCTGCTATTCAAACTACTTGTTCTTCAGACCATGTGAGCATGTGTAGCTGCTCGTCTCTGTGTGTCTCACAATGTCATCTTGTCAGACGAAGGTGAGTACACTTTGTAATATCCTCCTGGCATTGTGTGTAGTCCCTGAAACAGCAGCAGCACCAGCAGGTGCCTCTACTTCTCCAGTTCAACATGTGATAATTGAAATCAGCTGCTGAAATTATATTTGGTTGGAATGAAAATTTACACACTAGGCTGGTTCAGTGTGTGAATCTCCCACTAGTTAAGCACAATTAACAGGTATGCAAGTATGAATGGATGTCAACAAGTTGCAAATGTTTTTTTTTCTTTAAAGAAAGGAATATATATTCATATATTCACATATGTATTCATACATAGTTGTGCACAACACACACACACATACACACACACATCCAAACATGATTGTAAATGTAGTTGTCTTTATAAACATCTATGAATGCATACATGCAGTATATACGCTGTTCCCTCTGTCTTTTCATTTGCAATAGAAACTTAATTTCTACTCCGTTTTTATTAATGAAGCAAGACTTGCAAAAAGATACGGCTCTGAAATGCAGCAGTTGTTGGATGGAATGTACACAAAATACTGATGTGTTTTGAATTGTTACTATCTTTAAGAAGTGTTGTTTTTCTGCAACGTGAAACGATCAATAATGATGATCAATAGTAGAGGAAAAAAATTACCTTTTAACTTTTAAAATGCTTGTTTCATGTGGCTCTGGTGGAAACCTGACCCCAGTATCTAGGGTTCTTACTATAGATTTTCTCAGACTGTTTGTGTTGTCATTCACAACCCTTTAAATTCACACTACAGTAGTGTCCAGTTTTCAGATTTTCGTAAAATTTAAAGCTGCAGAATTTGAATACAGTGAATCCTCGCTATAACACGGTTCATCTTTTGTGGCTTCGCTGTTTCATGGAATTTTTTAGTGCAGTTTGTTATGCTTTGTTTTTTTACAGTATATGAACGCGACAATGTGTCCAACCGCATAGGTTGATTATTAAAATGATTATTTTAAAGTATTTCTAAAAACTATCATAGTTATTTGTTAGAAAACGCTTCTATTTTTATTTCTTAAACAAATGCTTGGGCCTGAAAACAGGTTTTGATCTTTGGTTTCGTTCTATAGTTCGTCTCTGTCCAGTACAGAATGCGTTCGGTTTGGCAAATTTACATGTTTGCATATTTGTCTCCACGACAAAACCCACAATGTCGACAAAACGTTCTGCACCGACAAAGACACCTGCACCACGGCCTTCAGTAGAAAAAGACGCTACAGCGGAGC
>JAFBJQ010000973.1:292287-376442 GCA_016785345.1 Trinectes maculatus
TGATTATTTTACAGTATTTCTAAAAACTATCATAGTTATTTGTTAGAAAACGCTTCTATTTTTATTTCTTAAACAAATGCTTGGGCCTGAAAACTGTCATGTCTTGTCTGTGTTATCAGGTGATTTCCTGTTTTATTTTGTAACCCTACTCTCCTCTCGTTTTAGGTCTCTTCCCACTTCCCTTCATGTGTTTCCCGCTGGTCTGATTGTCATCCCCGCCTTGATTATTTCCACCTGTTCCCCTTACCTTCATGTGTTAAATAGTCTGCGTTCCCTTTGTCTTGTGCCAGTGTGTCTTTGTCTGTTGACCAGATATCATGAGCCTTCTGTGAAGGCTTTTTGTTGATTTTGTGTTTGTATCTCTATAGCAGTTTTAGTTTTAAGGAGAGATTAGTTTAAGTTTCATAGCTCTGCATTTGTCACTCTGTAACGAGAGATTGTTGTCAATATAGCCTGTGGAACGAGTCTCTGCTCCTGGGTCCTGTTTTCGTATCGGCCTGACAAAAACAGGTTTTGATTTTGGTTTAGTTCTATAGTACTGTATAATAATTGTAAAAAATAAAGCTGACTACTTCGCGGATTTCACCTATCACGGGTTCTTTTTGGAACATAACTCCCGTGATAAACAAGGGTTCACTGTACAGGCAAATAGTCTTTTTTTGTCTCGCCTCTTAACTGCAGTAAGCAGAAATTAGGCTCAAACAAAGGCTGACTTAGGTCAAAACACACACACACACACTCTCACAAGCAAAAAACTGTAAAACTCACTGGGGAGTCCAGCATACAAATGAGAAACCTAACTAAGCCACTGGACTGTTGTGTATTTAGTAAATAAACATTTGTTTGGACAAGCTGTTAGATTAGTCAACCCATGAGACCAGTTGGGAAAGGAAGTGTTACCTGCGCTTTCGAGGGATGATTTAAATGCATGGGCAAACACTGATTATACCACAAAAAGCTGTAGCGAAACCAAGCTGAATACACAAACCACTACAACCACCATCGTTAGGCAAAAAGAGTCTAGTTAACATTGCCGTGTTATGATTCTGAATGAATTTGGAGGGTTTGGCATTAGTGAAGGTTTGAGCTCCACTCAGGACCATTCCTCTTACTGTTGTATTTACCTTTTACGGAATATCAATTTACCTCTCTTTTAATAGACTCGGTAATAATCAGAGGAGTCAACATTGTCATTATTCATTTCAATGACGTCATAGAATACAGGGCTGCACCAGGCCTGAGACTTAGCTTTACTTCCACATCGTTTTCAAAGTGTATATAAAAATGCAACTAGGGACACCTGCACTGACCATATCGCCTGAAGCCAAACTCTGGCTGCCATTGCATCGTACAGACTCAGTCCAAAGTCAGCTTGCTCTGCTGTTGACTTTCCCAAAACCTGAGTCAGGCTTGTAAATCTCAGCTTGTCTCTTGATTAGCACATTGCCTCCAGTCAGAACTAACCTATTGAATTCTGAAATATTATTGCAGTAGGCTGGCAAAATTAAAGACCTCCAGGTCAGCACAGCGGCGTAAGTGAGCTATGGCAGACATTAGTTCTTCACTGTCTTCGGTTTCTGTCAGGGCTTAAAAACGTTGTATATTGACCATGATGTCTATTATATTAAAAGGCATCTCTGTCTTTAAAAGCAGCCGTAGGTAAGAAAATGACCAAGATTTATTTATTGATTTTGGAATGGTCACTGTAGGAGAACGTTTATCAGTGATCCAATCAATAAAAAAGAAAAACCACCACAAATGAAAGGTTTGTACATCAATAAGACGTTAAGGTACATCTGAGTAGATGTACTCGAAAATATGCTGCTATATATACGTATATATATATATATATATATATATATATATATAGACATGCATACATATATGTGGCCTCATTCTCTGTGTCTCCATCTCAGCTGAACAGCTGCCCATCCTCTGGTCTGGTTCTGTGGGAAGTCTCTTCTTATTACTGCTGCATCCAAGTGTTTGTGTGAACTGTCCATGTTGCTGTTAAATCCTAATATAAATATATTTATATATGTACACATATAAATATGAAATACCTACTTAGTAAATATTGTTAAGTAAATGTAAGAGAGCAACAGTCAACTACTACTATAAGAGAAATAAATTACAGTAGTAGCCTATAGTAGTGCAGTGGTTCAGTGTAAATGAACAGATTTAGTACACTGAACCACTGCACTTTCACTTTATGAATAAATCCAGACAATGGCTGCTGTAAAAAAAAAAAGTCATAATGTGGCATCTGAGTCCAGGCCTCAGTTTTTCCTGTACTGTATAATTCGTTCATCCACTCTGTCTGCCTTTTACCCTGTGGCTGCTCATAGTGAATTCAAAACCCAAGTGTAACCTTGTATTGTCCGGGTTTCACTCAAGCCTCATGCAGCAATCCTCTTCTCTCCGTCATAACCGGCTGCTCCCGCTTCCCCATAGTGGCCGGGGCATCACTCAGCTCAGTCTCCAGGCTGATTCTATGTGACCTTCCTGCTCCAGACAGATCTGGAAAGACCCCTCCCCCTGTTTTTCCTATGGTATGACTATGTCTGAGAAGACTGTTTGTTTGACTCATTCACTGACTCATTAAAACGACTGGCGCACTGTTGCTGTCAAAAACATCAAAATACCGACATAAAATGCCACGTCGAACAGTAATTGACAAATTGTATGCGCAGTTATGACATAGAACTAAACTAACCCAAAAAAGGTGTCAGCAATGGTTTATTCCGCAATCACACTTACAGTAGCCACATTAGTATATAACTCTGTGCTGCATATGTGCTGGTATCACTTTGCTTTGGAGTGAAATTGTTCTGGTGCAATTAGCATAAGACTCATAAAGTTCAGCAAACCCGGTCCCATATCTTGAACACATTTTGGACTCATTCTTGTATCATAGATAACCCAAGGGATAAATTTTGTGTTTGCAATAATGACATCACACCCTCTAACTGTTAGACTGCTTTTATTCAATATCTTGAAGAAAATTAAAAATATATAAGATTTTACTTCAGTGCTGCATTTTCTTGCAGCACACACAGCGTACACAGCAGTTGGTATACGAGCCCTGTTTATATTGCGATACTTATCTGCCACTTTCAGATCTCAAGAAACACAATGAATCCCTGTTATTTTGATATCCAGTGGAGAGAGCTGCTGCACTCTAATACACTACACAAATTACATTTTCAGAAACTGTCTAATTGCATTGTAGCAGAACAAAATGATAAATTTTTAACCATGTTTGCTCTCCTATGTAAATGATCTCCATAAAACACCACTTTGTAAAACTTAATACCAAACAACAGGTTCACATACAGTACGTGTCTATCACCACAATAAGTTACATTGGAAAAAGATGACTAGAATGAGATTTGCTGGAATAAAAGGCCTGTAGCTTTTGTGAGAACAGGCTCAGCACTTTGTGCTCATAGGCTGGACGATTTGTGAGCTTTTGATGTTGCCACCAAACAGCCTGTTCAGCCTCTGAAGACTCTTTATGCAGTACATCCTTCACTGGCTGTCCATCCACTGTAGCATTTTATGAAGTGCAACTGCAGCTGCTGCTGCTACACCAAAGGCACAACTTTCAAAAGTGATGCAGAAATTCAAGGTTGGTTGGTTCCTGGTCTGGGTGATATTACCCTCTGGAGGGAGGGTGCATCAATCTTGCTTGTCTGGAGGGAAAAAAATCCCTTGTCTGCAGCTAGGGAGTTTTTTTTGTTTTGTTTTGTTTTTATTTATTTAAAAACAAAAACTCACTTTCCCCAAACCTCTCTCCACTGACTTTCATCAGCTGGGTTCTCCATAGTTTAAAACTCCACAAAAGGACATAAGAAAAAATAAGTAATAACTTTAGATGAAATGAGGGCGTTATTTTTTGTGTGTTTGTGCAGGAGGCCGTGGGACATCGCCCCCTTTGTGACACCTCTGGACTAGGACTTTTTAAACATGCATATGAGTGTTTCAGCAGAGGACGAATACGAGATCACAGAACCCCAGGCATTAAGAGGAGAAATTATGTGATTTTAATCTCTGACTTATCTACCAACAAGATGCTTCACTCAGTTCATTAGCTAAAATTGAGTTACTTGACCCAGAGATTTTGAAAGATTAACTAGGGGCATGCGGCCAATTGTGCCGTCCCATTTCACTTCCAGTTCCTGGTGTTTCTTTGTGTTTGGCTCATTTTTCGTTCTCCCTCTGACCGCCTGATGACCACCTTCCTCCTGAGCAATTATAAAGCATGATTAATTTCCTTGGAGCCGAGTTGGTGTCGTACATCCTGAGGCCTGGCGGGTAGTATGCAGTCTGTCTGCACCAGCCCTCTTCCTCTCTCATTGTCCACGCACTCTCATTACCATGCAGAGCAACCTCTCTTTCACAAGGTCAGCTCTTCCTTCACGTGTGATGTACACCGGTAATCACAGCTCACCATTCTCACCATGGAGAGACAGTACAGTTAACTGTTTGGAAAAAAGTGCACCGCGGCTCAGGGTTTATTCCAATTATCCAGACTGTCTTTCTATAAATACTCTGGGATTGGGAATGATGAAAGAGGGAATGCAGGGAATTCAAGGAGTTGGGAAGCACAGGAGGAGAGGTGGTGGGGGCTGGGGGTTTGCCAGGAATGACAAAGTCAGCGGAAAAAAAGGTGTGGGAGAAAAGTGAAGGTGTGAAATCTGACTTGGCTGTGTGTGCGTGTGTGTGTGTGGGGGGCGGGGGGATCTGTTGAAGACAGAGAGTGGCTGATGGAAAAGGAAAATTATATTTTCATGACAAAACAGCTATGTGGGAGCTGTGTGACGACAGTTAGTTGTTAACCTGTGGGAGAGTCCTCCACAACCTCTACTTAGCGTATTTTAAATTGTTTCGCATCAACAACATTTTGAAAAAAAAATAAAAAAATGAAAAATCAGAGAGAAAACCCCTGTTTTATGATGACAGGCTCTTTGTGGAGCTTCTTTTCTTCTGGCTCTCTCTGAAACGGTTTAAAGCTGTTCCAAGAAACATCCTTCACAGAAAGTGTCTTTAACTAGAAAGAAACAAAACAAGCTTGACAACCCTATGTGTGTGTGTGTGTGTGTGTGTGTGTGTGTGTGTGTGTGTGTGTGTGTGTGTGTGTGTGTGTTTTCTCTCCCCCTTTGAATTTGGCCATTATTCTGCACAGAGCTGAGAGGAAGCAGATTGTGGCAGGTGAGAGCATCTCGACTAGACAGCTGTCAAAGCCCATCTCAGTGCACGGCCAGTGCAGGGAGGCAGCATCACTAGCCGAGGCCTCGCCGCTCCGACTGGTGAGACCATCTCTGCACAGCACACACGTTCACGCAGTGGCAGGCTCGACGCCACCACATACACCTGCACGGGTGGTATTATCGCCATGGTAACCGCTGATTGATCCCCTGGGTTATGCAGGAAAAGAGAGAGGGAATATTAATGACGGAGAAGAAGGAGTGGCGCGGGATGAAACGAGTCGGGATCGTGGGTGAGAAAGCAGCCAACGTACACACAGAGGCTCACTAATGTGCTGAGGGACGGATCAAAGGCAACAGCATGGAGAATGATTTGTGTTGGGCCATGTCAGGGAAGCGACACTGTCACAGTGCAGCCTCTCACGCTCAGTATTAAACTGCTCCTCACTGCTCACTCTGAGGATGACTGTTATTTATGAACTGTTGCTTGTACCCCAAGTGGACATGGGGTATAAAAAAAACAAGATTTCAAAACTGTATATATTTTACAAAACACTTTTATTGTGAAAGGACACGTCAAAAATAGATTTGTTTTTAAATCAAAGGTCAGTTTACCTCGTATTAAAAAAAAACATTCTTGATTTGTCATGTAACCAGAGCCCAAACAGAACTAAAATGACCTGCCACCACAAAACACTGTGTAAGCATTTTATACAAAGCAGAGACATCAGTTATACGTAGCGCCGAATGTTTTCAGTGAGCGATCTGCAATTACCCACAGCAGCATCTGTTTGCATTAGCACTGATGATACAAGAATGAATGATGGAACGGAATTCTTCTTGGGGATATCTTGTCATCCCGTGTATGAATAGCTCTGGCTAATGCTTGAGTCAATACATGTTAGGTTGAGCTGTAGTACTGCAAATACAGTACATATTGTATATATGTGTGTGTGTGTGTGTGTGTCTGTGTGTGTGGACTGTGGGAGGAAACCGGAGGCAAAACCGGACACAAAGCAAACAAAGGGAGGCCGCACAGACTCACTGTGCTGTTGTGCTCGCAGTGTTTCACTGTTTTTAAAAAAACAATGTGTAAACAACCTTCTTGGAATGGATTCATCTTCTTAAGGAGCTTGGCACCACTAGTTGATGCTCTTTGTGGCAGAGCTGTAATGATGAAAGCATTTATTTCTCCTGCATGTGCCAATACACTGATTAGCTAATTGTTTCGGCAGTAGCCTGCGGTGGTGGGCTGACGTGACAGTGTCGACCAGAGTCGCTCTGTATCACACAGAAGACACGTGTCGTGCAAAGACCTTGATACCTGTAGTGACAATGGTCAGAAATGTAATTAAGTCTCCAGGACATGGATAATTATCTGTGTGCAACGCCTTCTGTAACAGTTCAAACAAGACTCACTCCCTCTCTCTCTCTCTCTCTTTCTCTCTCTGTATGTGTGTGTGTGTGGGTCTCATCAATACAGCTGCTGCTATCATTGCATGTACTGGTTCTGTTAGCAACCAATACCACTGCCTGAGGTGATAGTAAGACTATCAGTGCTTCAGGTGCTCCTGGATGGATAATGTACCATCACATCCAGCATCTGGCTTCTATGCAGCGCTCCCTCACATCCACCACTGCCAAGCTTCTGACAGCTGATTATCCAGGATACACACCAAGGAAGCACGCACACACACACACACACACATACACAGACACACGCACAAATTTTTCCCATTCTAGTTTGCTTAAGATTCATATTTGCAGCACATTCTGTCTCCTTGCGGCCCAGGAACAACAGCTGTGTACCACCGGTGAAGGTAGGGAACAGAGCTGATAGATGTTCCAGATGCAGTGTGAACACAGTCGACGAAATGGCGGGATTAAACAACAGGAAAAGCGAGCCTGCAGACGAGTGGAGCGTCACCCAGGAAGAAGAAAGTGATAAGTGATTGCTGTGAGAAGAACAGCGACGCCGCGGGGAACGTCTCTATAAAGAAGAGAACTTTTACTTTGCAGAAAACTAATTTAAATAAATAAATATACATAAACATCAATTAACACGTTACTTCTGCTGTCGTCTATAATTGATGGAAAAAACGCTGGAATACAAAGCATATATTTTTCCATTTCCTTTCACTGAGCACAACGAGGCTGCAGCCCCACTGTGTCAACCTGGAGACCTGCTGGGCCCACTACTCTTTTATTTGTATTTATTATTTTCTGCGGAATCTCTTTCCGGAGAAGATTACCCTGCTTCTGATAAAGTGTTTAAGTTGCCACAAGGTCAGCGTTATTCCTGCTCCAGATAAAGCAACACATTGAGACCTGGAGTTGTGCTTGGGGGCTCTGAAGCCAGCTGATAAAACTGCACTCGGGGAAGGATTCTTAAAAAAGATAAGAGAGAGAGAGAGAGAGAGAGAGGAGAAGAAGGAAATGTAGGGGGAGTGGGGTGGAGGAGGGATGGATGGCTGGTTTCTGCAGCCAACAGGACGTCATCTGTGATTGCTGCAGGCCACCCACACAGAAACAGCAGCAGCGACAGGCCCTTTATTTATCTACCTTGGCCTACTGAGCCTCAAGGGTCGAGTATTATTAGGGGTAAACGCTGCAGTTGATGTGTGTGCATTACATAACTGTCCTGGTAGCTGTCCTGTTTATGGCCACTTTGTACGCACAAACAGCTACATCTGAAAAATTGCATTTGACAGGCTATGTTACCAATTATTACAAATAAGTGACTGTCAGTATGGACAGAATAGATTTGCACAAGTCCAGCTGTGTCCGAGGTTTCAGTTGTTTTTGCTGCAGTAAAAGTTTTCCCTCTCACCATAATTGATTCCATCCTCTCACGACTACATGATATTCAGTGCAAGCTTTTGTTACTGTAAAATTGCTACTGAGCAAAGCAAAGCAACTCTGCCCTCTTCAGTTTATTTTTAAAATTACATGAGACACACCTTGTTTGGCTTCAACAGAGTACTGTAAAGGGAGGGGGAAATGGTTTCCTGATGTGAAATTGAAGCCACTTTAACTCTTAGCTTTAATATAAAATGAAAGTATATCAGACTTTTTGTGTCTGTGAACACATATCAAGCTCATTTATTCATATATATATATATATATATATATACACATATTCACTGTATTAATGTGTAAATTCATAGCATAATTGTGTGCGCATTATTTATTTATAAATCTGACATTTCAATATTTCAATTGTCCAATGATTTGTAAGAATACAAATGTTAATTATCACTGCCTGCCTGCACAACTAGAAAAAATTAATTCGATTTTTTTTTCGTTAGCCACTGTCAATCAGAAATAAATGCAGAAACTCTGGCTATTAATACATGTAATCTTGCGTTATAGTTTTAAAATGTGCAGCCCACAGTCTGTATATGTGTGTGTGTGTGTGTTGGAGGGGGTGAATGGATTTCATTAATTCAGAGAAAATAACACAGTATGGCAGGATGCTATTGACCTTGTTTGTAGTTGACACGAGTGTGTCACATGGTGGAGAGATACAGATCAGTGGAAGTGGAGTTGAGTAAGTGTTTCAGCATCTTCCAGGGGGTTGTTTTATTTGCCATCTTGTATCAAGAGCTCCAGGATTACTGTGCTCAAGGAGCTGTGAAATCTCTTACGACACCTCAAGCCACTGAAACAACTGGTCCCCGCCCTTCCCATGACAGAGACACACAATGGCCAGGGTCCGGAGACCCCCCCTGCCTCCCACGCACACACACACACACAGAGTCACAAGAATTGGGGCCTGTCCTTTTCAGACCAACCTCGACATGCCACCAATCCAATCTGCGTCAACCGCTGTCCCCTCACCAGAAACAGCGTCAACAAAAAAAAACAGCAATTCATGTTGACAGTAGTCAGAAGAATACTTACTCGACACAATGTCGTAACCTTCCCAAAAACGAATGTCACCATCAATTGTACAGCCTCAGTCTCAGGTGACAGGAGCCACATCCAGTCTTTCACCGGAGACATTTAAAACCTGAAGACGACACCTGAGCAGGAGAGGGGCACAGAATCCATTTAAACCCCCCAGACAGGAATGTGGACACAATTCGGTGTTTTTCTTCCGTGTGGCACTTGGTCCAGAAGACAACCTGGTGAGCTGCTGTAAAATACGAGGCCATTTTTGAGGCGTTACTGAATTTTTCGTGGTATCTGTTCACAGTATTTTCTTTTAACGGTGACATTTTGATCTATAAAGAGAAAAAAAAAAGTAGCTTTTTCGTTTAATTTACTTGTTTCGGATGCTTTAGGCCTCCTGATAATTTATAGTTGGGGAAAAAATGAACAGCTTGTGTCCAAACCAGAAAAATATTTCACATAAATCAAGGAAAAACCTTTCCATTGCTTATTCTACCAAAACATTTACTGAAGGTCTATGAAGACTTCAGTGATATCTTCTGAAACAGCCGCATAAATACACAAATCCATCAGCCTCAGGGCATTTGTTTTTGTGTACACTTTGTGTACATGTAGTGTGAACTCTCTCTATAGATTACCTCTCGAGGTGCCTGAAGCTGCTTCCTCTGTTTTACATTAACTTACTTTATCATATTATTTAACAACCCTATTCACTTATGATTGATATGTTGATTATTTTTTGAGCAACTGCTTTTTAATTTGGCAGTATGACATCTTTATGGGATGTTAATTTTCTAAAAGTTGAACACCCAAAGTTGCCTGACAGAAATACCAGTAAAAACAATCATCGGTCCATTAAAATGCACCACATAGCATCTCACTAGGATCACCGCGCTAACAGGGGGTAGAGTCTCCCTTTGTTTTCGTGCCTCGGGTTAATGTGGCACTGACTCCACAAAATGTTGGAAGCCTCTGCTCCATGCTGATTGCTGCATTGCTGCGTCATCATTTCTGCACCGTGTTCATGCTGCTCACCCTAAAGATGTTCAGCTCAGACCTGATGACTGTTGTGCACTGAGCTGTCAGTCATGCTCGTAAAGTCAGTTCTTTTTTCCTCTGTTGAAAAGCCTATTGAAGGCTGCGTTTTTGGCTACTGGCTAAAGACACCCTTTGTTTCTACGTGCCTGCACCTCAGTCTGCCCCACAGTGTCAGAAATGACAGATCACGTTGATATTAGCAGGAAAAGGCTTTTTAAAATGAACGTTGTATTATGTTAATAATGAATAGTGTTGCATGAGTCAGGAGCTGAGGGCAGCTTGTCAGAATTTAATGGCCCTGTTCACAGTCAGACTTGAACGCTGGAGACTCTATAGCACTGCTCAGTGTGAACTGAACCTTAAAAAACATGCTGATGCCTTCGACCCTGAGACTAAGACTCAAAAAGCACTTGGTGGCGTCAAGTGTGGACGTGGATAAAGCTTCATCTTTATGCAAATGCACACTAAATACGCAGGAGAAATAATAGCGACTACCAGGTGTGAGCTTATGGTTCCCTAATTTAAACAAATACACTTTGCTTTCTCTGCCTGCACGACGGTGTAAAAGAACTATAACAACATTTGTGTTTGCTTTTCAGTTCTCTACAATAAAAATGAATGAAAATCACAATTCTGGGGAAATGAGTTATAATTGCTCCTTTTCCATGAAATGAATTGGTTCTTTTCCATGTGTCAGTTCAGTGGCAACATGGGTTTGTAAAAGGCAAAACAGGGGCCTGCCCCAATAAATCCATATTGTACCACATCACCTTTGGTAGGCAGGTTTCAGACTATCGACTGATTTCACATGTTCCTCCCTCTTCTCGTAGCTTTTATTCTTGAATCAGAAAGAATATTTCTCTCTCTCTTTGGTGCACAGAAACACACATTTGCATTTCAAAACCTCACTTTCAGTCATTTTGACAAAATTTCCCAAGACAATGCTGCACCAGTGAAAGCAACAAAACAGGGGGGAAAAAGAGGGGAAAAAAACTGTATGCGGGACACAGTTGCACAATAACAGCCAATCGGCAACTCGAGACACGAGTGTAATCAGTAGTGGCTGCCATCAGAGGCATGTCCTGCTGGAGAGCCAGTGATTGTCCACTGGAGGCGGTGGGGTTTGGCTGAGGTGCGGGGTGGGGTGAGGGGGGGTGTGCAGCCTTCATGACAGCCTCTCGCAGAACCTTGTGGACTGATTACACATCCAAGAAAATGCATGCGGCAAACGGATATTAAATCACCACAGCTTATTGCCATGCCAGAGTGGGACCGAGTCCGGGCGTGGGCAAAATGCATCTGCAGCTTACCCCATAAGCACTTGAGGCGATGGGAGAATTACATTTCTTTGGGGGCTGCGGATGAGTTAGGCAATCTTCCTTTCCACAGCGATGATTAATAGTGATGGTCCCATAAATTGTTCTGTCCGAGAAATATATTGCTGCCATAGTATCTGTTGTTTTGCACTGGGAGGCCACTCTGCTTTTGAGGGCAGCAGGTGGATAAGCAGTCCACAGCACAGGGCAGACCCTGACAAAATCCTCCTCTACTTTTCATGAACGTAAACATGACTGTGCTTATTCAGCCCTGTCGCATAGAAATGATTTTCAATAGCCAACAAATTTGTTATACGTTTATATAACTATAAATGTATAGTTATATTTGGTAGAAAAGGAAACTTTGGCCGGACTGTGTTTTCTATTAAACTGAAAATGTTGTTGTTATATTATATTGTCAACATACCAGTAACATGTTCATCCATGCAACATACAGTTTATGTTTTCTGCCAAAATATGAAAAGTACAAAAGCTTACGGTTCATTGGCGGTGAGGACAGCGTTGGTTCATTTTTATGAGCACTCACAGCATTTGGTGAAGGTCAGGGAAATATTGATCTGGTTTAATAAGTACACAATGGTATTAGACACATGTGTCTGTGTATGTAGTTTGTTCACACATTGACAAAACGCCAATCTTTCCTCAGCAAACAAAGGGCTTTTGTTGCCCGGATCACAGATGGGACTTTGGATCTAAACCCAGGTTTGGGTTGTGAGACTCATGAAATTATGTTTTCATCAAAGCTTACGCTAGGTTGCAGTTTAGTTGTAGGCGACATGAGGGGTGTTCTATTAGACCATAAGTGTTCATTGGCTGAGATACTGTTCGAATGTGAGTCGACCATTTTATTGTCGGGCCTGCTCTCTGTTTGCGGTGTCGCTCCCACAGTATGACAGCACATGAGTAAATATATAGGATTAAGTTCCTCACAGGTAAAAGCAAACAGTTGCATAGTTAATGGAGAAAAAAAACATGTGCTCCTAAAAACCTCGCTAATTTGTATGAAGCATTTTCCAGAGGAAGTCTTTTAAGGTGGTTTTGCTTGTTTCCAACGAGCCTCTTCTTACTTTGTATTTTGTATTGTAACTTTATTATTTTTATGTATCATTATTGTAACTGAACCATCGTTTTGTAATTTGCAAATTAAGAGGGTTGTTCATTGGCTTTTTAAATGAATGGGTATCATGAGGGACCAAATAATTGGCCCATTAGTAGGGAGAACGTTGTAGTTTTTTAGGATTTAAGTTCAAATATGAATTAAAAGGATCCAAAATACTTGCTGTGTGTTTTAACAGAACATCTTTCCCTTATGCTGTCAGATGACTGCTTAAAGGCATTTAAAAAATATTGATTAGTGCAGAAGCCTATTTTCAAATTTGGCAAAATCTATTCACTGCACTTTTCATTACAAATCTTGGCCTTTAATAACACCTGGATTTCTCTAGACTGGGTGTTGGCTCAGTCTCGACCCTTTTGGACCTGCTATTAAGCAGAGTAAGTGAGCCCAGACTGTCATGACTGCAGCCAGCACTGACTGACAGTTCTCCCAACACATAAAAATAGGAGTCTGGCTGCAGCTCAGCAATCTTCCCCGCCTGAAACTCACATAGAGTGAAAAATCACAGCGACACACACTTTACTTATCCTTGTGATAAGTGTTATAGATTTTAGTGTTAGCTTATTGATGAACTGACTAAAAATGAGTTATTATGCACTTTGCCAATTGCCTGTTAAGCAGAAAATCCACAGTGCTCAATCAAGCTATGGCCAAGAGCAATGCTTTGATCAATAGAGACGACAACTGAGATTTCACTGTGGTGTCTGGCGACTTGGCTTCAAGCAACTACTGGCTGTGGTGAAATTTTCATCCAAGAATAAAATTCTATGTGTTGCAACAATAATAACTCAAGACTTTTTTTTCTACAGTTTTTGAAGTCACGAAACAATCAGCACATGCAACAGCATGATTTTGGTTTCAGTTTTAGTATTTAGTTTTCTGTCATTCTGGCCCTTTTGACCATACATTGAAATGAGTCTCATATTAAAATAAAAGAACAGGTTTTTGTAATGCGAAAAACGACTTCTAAAAAAAGGCAGATGCTGCTCAGAACAATCAGTTTAAAGGATAAAGTGTAAATCATTGTTAAACCCTCTGGAACATGATTTGTCACTGTTGCTTGCTTTTTCATAGTATATGATTCACTTGAGTGCGGTTGTTCAGAGCAAGTACACATTACATCACAAACTACATCTTATTAAGGTAAACTCAGCCGGGGGGGTATATGTATATAATTATATATAATTATATATATTTATATATAATGACAGAAAACTGAATACGAAAACTGACACCAAAATCATGCTGTTGCATATGTTGAAAAAAAAATGTAGAAAAATAGTCTTGAGTTAAAAATCCACACAAACACCAGGCACATATTCTCCACAGGGAGAATATATATATATATATATATATATATATATATATATATATATATATATTATTATCTGATGGCTTTGAGGCGCTGAATTGCTGATACGCATGAATGTGACAGTATATTCGTTCAAGCAGTGTGATGGACAGTTTTCCACACACAGTTTTTCATGGCTGTCTGCTGCACAGTATAGGCCCACGGTGTCACTGGTGAAGGACTCTAACCTGTTATGACCTTGACATGGAAAAAAAAGACAAATATAAGGAATAAAGGAAACGAATGGACACATTGTGGACGCCTCACACAGATTAGTATCACTAACAAATGCTTAATCAGAGGAGACAATGTCAACAACTCACACTGTGGTGGCTCTAATTTGTCAAAGTGAAGCATCAGTTTCTTAAAGCTGCTGAGTTGTGTGATTTACAGTATATCACACTAATGGCTGCTCATTGTGTCCCAAAGACAAAGTCCACAGCAAATGGGCGTGAGAGTGTCCTGATATTTAAGTTTCAGCCAGAATTGCCTTTTGTTGTTACACCAATATTACACAATTACAGGTAATAAGGATATGCATATTATTTAATACACCTATCTGTTTTACAGTTATACAGTATAGTTGCTATGTATGGGGTAACCAAGCAGTGGGTAAACAATTAACCAAGGAGAAAACCCACAACGGACACTGAGATGGCACCAAGTCCAGCAAATACATGCACCAACAATTTGTCAACAATGCCTGTTGCCACATGTCAGAATTGCATTGCAGGGTGAAATGTTGTTTTCATGCCTGTTTTCTTATCCTGCTTTATATGATGGGGCCGTGCACATGATGTCCCTTCAACCGTGCCTGAAATGGGATCCTTTTTTTTGTAATTCCTGCCAAAGAGGATGTGCTTCTTCAAACACAAAAGTCAGGTTTTCGTTATATTAAATGAATCAAATTCTAATCAAAGGTTACATGGTTTTTGTCACTTTTTTTTTTTTTTTTTTTTACCATGGTAACCCTTTGGCCACATAATGGGAAGCAGTTTTTCCCCCGGTATGCTTATGTTGGCCCTCTGATTGCACATGGGAGGATGTGATGGATGAAGCCTTCTTAAAGAAAGAAGTATTTAATTTTTATGTGAAAGAAAAATTCGATACTTTAAAACCCAGGCAGGAAGGCAAAGACTTCAGCTTTATTTTGAAGCTACATTTGGCCTGATGAGAATAACAGGGGTTGCAGTAACTAGCTGGACATTCACATTGATTTATTCACCACTTCTTTTCTGTTATCATGTGTCATATATATAGATGCTGTGTGCAGGTATTTGAACCCTGATCCTATTCTGCACTCTCTCCCATAACATCTCTGCCTTTGCAGCTGAAGATCTCTTTGATGTGTGAATCCGTTCTGATGATAATGATAGATTTCTCTCTTGGCTCTGGTTAAAATTGTATTTGAAGTGAAGAACTTCTGTTCTGCCTCATTAGATATCTTTAGATTTGTGATCGATTCCACAGCCTATTCTGGGCTAACGGGGTAAATGGGAAACGGTTAATTCTGAATTAATGCGTTTTTGTCACTTTTTTTTTTTACCATGGTAACCCTTTGGCCACATAATGGGAAGCAGTTTTTCCCCCGGTATGCTTATGTTGGCCCTCTGATTGCACATGGGAGGAAGTGATGGATGAAGCCTTCTTAAAGAAAGAAGTATTTAATTTTTATGTGAAAGAAAAATTCGATACTTTAAAACCCAGGCAGGAAGGCAAAGACTTCAGCTTTATTTTGAAGCTACATTTGGCCTGATGAGAATAACAGGGGTTGCAGTAACTAGCTGGACATTCACATTGATTTATTCACCACTTCTTTTCTGTTATCATGTGTCATATATATAGATGCTGTGTGCAGGTATTTGAACCCTGATCCTATTCTGCACTCTCTCCCATAACATCTCCGTCTTTGTGTCAGAATATTTTCCTCTCCTGAGCAAAGCTGAAGATCTCTTTGATGTGTGAATCCGTTCTGATGATAATGATAGATTTCTCTCTTGGCTCTGGTTAAAATTGTATTTGAAGTGAAGAACTTCTATTCTGCCTCATTAGATATCTTTAGATTTGTGATCGATTCCACAGCCTATTCTGGGCTAATGCGGTAAATGGGAAACGGTTAATTCTGAATTAATGCGTTTCCAGCTACATTCGAAGATGAGAGGGAAACAAAACTCTTTGAGGATGAAGGAGAAATGTTGTGCATTTTCACCAGCTCTAATGCCGTAGCTGTACAGACAGAGCAAAAATGATTGTTTCTCTGTGCTGCAATTCCATTCTGACCTCAACACACTGAGCACAGGTCGAAGTGATCCTGACATTTGAATTTCAACTACCAATGCTACTATTATTAATACTACTCTCACCAGTCTCTAAATCCTGTGTGAATCAGGTGCTATTATTCGAAATTGAAAAGTAAAAAGAAAAAAGGAAAAAAGGAAGAAATTCAGTAGAGTGATGAATTTTCACAAAAAGATTGGAGCTGTAAACCCTATACTTACTGTATATGTATATCATCAAAATTTTTTTAAAGTAATTTCATTGGACAACGTAAAATAAATGGCACTGCAAAACTGGTTCAATATATAGACAATCACTTTTTAAAATTAACTTTGGCTCCTCAAATTTTAAAGTTGATATTGACCTGAATTTATACATCAATAAAAGACTGTAAAAAGAAACATGAATAAGATTAAGAGGTATTTGATGCATAAAAATGCCAAATGCCAAATATCTATTTTTAATCTTATTATATAGAATTTTCAAATGTAGTCATATGAAACCTCTGACATATGGTGCAGTTCCAAAATACGGGGAGTTTTGAGGGGTGTCATCTGTCTTGTAATATTGGCATGGAGGCCTACACTCTGTAAATCCAATACAGAATAATTGGCAACAAACCAAATAAATTTAATAAACCAAAAATAATGGTGCATTAATATGATATCAGTGTAATTAGGTATCTGCTCTGTTTGTGACATTCACAAACTGTTTACTGTTTAAGACAGTTCAGCTCATTTGGCTGTGTGTGTGTGTGTGTGTGTGTGCGGTTCTGTTTTGTGGTGGTAAACTCAGTTTTATTGACTTGGGTTAAGTCACTCACTAAAGTGATCCGGTCCACTTGAGTCATGTCATCACACAGGGGTGATGTCATCAGTAGTGTGCCTTGATAGGGTTTATACACTAATAATATAACTATGTTTGTTGTTGCTTACAATAAAATACGCTGCATTACTAGTCTATGCCACAACAACAGCAACTGCTACTACTACTACTACCAATAATAATAATAATAATAACACCGAAGAACCGTGAGAGTAACCACTTGTTTATTGCAATATTTAATTTATTACGTTTACTGGCTGGAGTGAAGTCAATGAATCGAATCATCCGAGTTCGCGGTGTTTTCGGTGAGTCCTCAGTGTTTCCGGTGAGTCGCTAACTCGAGTCACTGAACGATTCAACCGAATCATCTGAGTCCACTGACTTTCTCTGAGGCCGCTGACTCGACACTTGTGTATTTTGCAGCAGCCAGCTAGAGGACCAGCAGCTCTAGTTCCGTCCACAAGGTGGCTTGCGTCAGAAACTACTTCCGGTGGTCACGTAAGGTAGGATTCAGCGATACAGGCTGCAAATACCGTTCAGGGTGGCGTGCTAATGCAGATGTGTTTATACACGAAGCGCATGTTTCATCCAGGCAAACAGCTCGATTATTTTTTGGCCCTATACTCTTTTTTCTCCATGTTTACTCGAGCAGGATGTCTTTCTAGGGTGGCGTGGACCGGCTGCCGAAGGTCATTCCCGCTAGCTTGACTACAAACATAGCTAGCTAGTTGATTCAGAAAGCACAGACAATTAAAAAGATTTATAGAAAGTAGCAAAACTCTCAATTTTAAGAAAATCATAAAGCATTGCTCGTCGTGTATTTCGGGTCCAAGACGTTAAAGAAGGGCGACTTGTTTACCGACCCCTTTCTAACAACATCGCATAATTTAAAGGTTAATCTATTTTAAAGTGCCTTGCTTTTCAACAACTAGAGATTCTTCGTAATTTCTACGGTTCCGTGGGTCTTTCTCGTAAATTCGGCTTGCATGTGACCATTCGCTTACATTTGCATTTCATATCAATTCCCTTCTGTATCTTTGTCATGCCTATGCTGTTAGCCTTAGCTAATGTTACACCGGTCATCTTCCATTGAGTGTTTGACGTCAGGCGTCTGAAACAGAGTCCAGTGAAGTGTATACAGTGTATGCCGAATTTAATTTGGTCATGTTAAAATTCATTAAACATCTACGGTCACACTCTGCAAGCTGTTACCCATTTTAACTTAAGTATGGAGTGTAGGTGCGGATATATTTTTAATGGAGATTGGCATGAATCGCCCACCCACGTCAGATCTATGTCAGTAAATGAGCATGTGTACTCCTGATCCTGGATTACCTAGCACTTTAATCTCAGAGCAGGCGTGCTAAATCAACGCAGTATTCTGTAGACTAATAGACATGTGTATTTTTAGACCAGCAGTTATTCTCCAATTGAACACCGTTATGATGCTAATTATTAGTAATCAGGCCGTCTCTTCCTGTGGCATTCTTACAACGTTAAGGTCCTTGCATGATCCTGGACATTTGTAGTTAGAAACAGTTGTGTGTTTCTGACTATGATTCGAATGTGCAGTAATGTAACAATAGATCAAATGTTTTTAAGTACTCTTTGCTCCAATATTGTGATTTGTCTTTTCAGAATGGGGAATTTCTCATCCTCTACTACTGGTGATCCATCCAGCAAAGCCTGTGTACAGTATGTTCAGGTAAGTACATATGTTAGCCAATCAGTTATCTGCTGTCATCTTGCTAAACAATTTTGTGCCATGGTGTGTATGAAATCTTTCAGCAACTGACAAAGATTTGTCAGAATAAAATTTGGCACTAAAAACAATAAAATGTGTTTTGGTCATGTCAAGTGATGTGTCTCATAATTTCCTAGTCTTTCCCCACAACTAACCACAAGTCTTTGACTTCTTATTCATTTGTATTGTGTGACATTTTGTATTCTTTCAGTAATTTAGTTTCATTTTCCTGTTGTGTCAAACAGTGCTGTGTAAGTCAAAAATACAGTACAGCATGTACCCAAACCCAGCATCTGCGAATCTGTCTGTGAATAAATATAGTTTTTGAATGTAGAGAATAAATATATTCAGTGATGGTTTATGAATCCACGGCCACATTTTTTACACACTGACTTAAGTTTAAACATTTACATTTTTGTCCAAAATATGTTATAGTTGTTTACCTTTGTCCAATGTGGTTTTATTTTGTGTCCTCTGCTTACATAAACCAAAACCCTGTTGTCTTTTTCCTATCATTTCAGGAGGTTGTGTCACAGAACTGTGTTGTGATATTTTCCAAGACCACCTGTCCTTATTGCAAAATGGCCAAGAATGTGTTCAATGAAATAGGTGCGACCTACAAAGCCATTGAACTAGACGAACACAATGATGGAAGGAGACTGCAAGAAGCCTTAGCTCAGATGACCGGTGCCAGAACGGTAAGGATCTCATGGTATATTTTGGGATGGGAATTTAAAATTACTCCATAGTCTGCTATTTCAGTTGATATAAATATAAACACGGATATCAGATTGCTCGTCTGTTCTGGTATTTGAGGGCTGCAGCCAAGAAGTAGTTCTTGATCTTGACTGTGTCAAGATTAGGAGAAAAAAAACTTGCATCTACTCTGTTCACTGGGGGGAAATGTAACAACGCTAATTGATAGTGACAATTTGGCAGTTATGTATGAAATACCGTAGTGCTGAAAATATGTAAGTACAACTACATGTTTGAATAAAGGTCACCTGCCAGTTTAAGCTGTATAATATAGACTTAAGACCTTTGCAGTTTGTAATGAAAGAATCGCAGCCCAGCAGGTGGCGCACAGGGGATAAGGCACAGCAAAACTTCTCTCTAATTCACTGTATGTTCACTGTGTTCCCTTGTTTCTTTGTGTGAAAGTTGTCATTAAGTTTTACAAGTTAAAATATAAACAATTAAACTCTTGATACTGATCAGATATACATTTGTTAACCAAATGAACAGTTTCTTTTTGGTATAGTAGATAGTGACAGGTAAGTCAAATGATGGATAAAATAGTCAATCTTTGAATATCACTTTTCACAATGTTATACCATGATCTGTGTGTTCAGGTACCAAGAGTCTTCATTAATGGAAACTGCATTGGGGGTGGCTCTGATACCAAACAGCTCCATCAACAGGGAAAGTTGGTGCCATTGATTGAACAGTGCACCCCCTGCTGTTCTGCGACTAGATCTGAGGGCTCGGGCAGTGGACAGTTCTACTCTGCTAAATGACTAACCGTTTTTGTAGTTTTTTTTAATACTGTATTATTGAAATGATTCCTTGACTTTATGATAGCAATTGTAAAATTGCTTGAGCATGCCTTTTATCGATTTATCATTCATCAGTGCACTGGATACTTAATGTTTAAATTACACATTTATTAAGGGATGTACAGTACCTCTGTTAAAGCTGCCATCCTATAAACAAAAACTGAACACTGGAACTACTTCATACACTTCTTCTGCATTGTTTCATTGCACAATAATACACTTAGAACCAAGCATCACCAAACACTGATCATGGTGGTGCATGGACGGAACTTCATATGTTCTCTCAATGAAGTTCTGAGTGTTTTTATTTTTATAAAATAGCAAACAATATATTTTCTATGATTGTATGTATTTATTGTAGAAAGTATTTAGGCATAAAATCTAATTGAGAAGTGTCAGTTATTTGCATGCACTGTATGTAGAAAATATTGACATTTTGTATTTTTTACCTTTGCTTTTTATTGAAACATTTTTTTTCATGTTGGTGCATCTGACATAATGATGTTGAGTTTTGTTTGGTTTTACATAGTACAGTATAGGTAGCTGATTTGCAATAAATGAATGTGTGTAAGGATTCATGATGCTGCTCAATGATAGGAATACATCGATTTTGGCATATTTTTGTGTCACAACCACGTTAAACGTCTCCGTTGAATAAAGTGAATGTATTCGTTTTTATCAATTAAATGTATGAAGTCCAATCTGTGTCTTTTTCTTGGGCTCTGTATAAAGCCTTGCTTTATTTATTCACCTTGGTATCCAATCGGAGGGTGGATATTAATTATTCTTCAGAAGACGACTGGAATCGTTTAGCCGTCTTTTATTTTCGGATTATTTTATTTACAATTATAGCTATTTCAAACTTCCACAGATAACTTAGTCGTTAAAATGTTGGAAATTAATATTGCGTAAAATACTTGTCTCCGAAATTCGGTGTGCGCTGTAAAATAAAACGCGCGCACACAAACTGCCCATGTTGCAGTGCATCATGGTAGTGACGTAAAGCCCAAGCTTCACTCAAATTAGCTTGACAAACGGATGTACTGCTAAACCAGAGCATCATCTTCTTGTTTATGTGTACATTAGTTTGAATAAACAACCTCGTAAAGAATGTCCGGAAGCGCAGGAGAATGGTGTCTGATGGAAAGTGACCCCGGCGTGTTCACAGAGCTGATAAAAGGTTTTGGTAAGGGACTAGTAGTTAGCTTCCCATTCACTGTAACATGGCTATGCGATAGCGCAGGTTAGCTAGCTGTCGTGCAGCAAACGTAATTAATAAATGAGCTACCGCGGACTTTCTCGTGCAAAAAGAAAACACAAATCACGAAAGAACATGAGACTAAAATTATTTAGATTCTCTGTATTTTCTACAGCATCCCCAAATGGTATACATTACAAGACGTGGCATGCACTAATTGTGTAGCCTCAGCTAACTCATCAGGTAAGCTAACCTGCTAGCATTACTCAGCGTTCAAAACAACGGCGCGTGAAAACAACACGTTGCTCCCGAGTGATGACAGTTGTTGTACCGTCAGACTGACACAGAGGGAAGCTGCTTTCATAATCAATGTAATTTATTAGACAGCAAGAGCGATTTTGCTGTGAATTGATGTTTGACTCTTTAATTGTCATTGCCAGGCTGCAAAGGAGCCCAGGTTGAGGAGATATGGAGTATGGAGCCAGAGAACTTTGACAACTTAAAGTATGTTCGTACTTGCAGCCTCATTATCTTTTTCATGGCCCGACCGAAGAAAGGCATTTTAATGCATCTGCTCTGTTTCAGACCGGTCCACGGTTTGATTTTCCTGTTCAAGTGGCAGCCTGGTGAAGAGCCAGCAGGATCCATTGTCCAGGATTCAAGACTTGACCACATCTTCTTTGCAAAACAGGCATGTTAAGATATGTTATTTAAGAGGGGAGAAATATATATAATTGTCTGGCTCTAGTGTTAATAACTTTAAACAGCCTTTATCTGCATCTGCCATGTATTTGAAGAAGAAACACCTTTAATTGTCCCCATAAATGAGGAACTTAACAAACAGAGTACACATGTTTTTAATACTGTTAGTACAAACACAAGCATGCACATGCAGAGCAGTAGCATGCTTGTGTTTGTACTAACTGAATTTGAAAGTCATTTTCACTTTATACCTAAATATATATTTCCTGTATTCTCTGAAATAATGGCAGATGGTCAGCACACTGGCCGGAGCAAAATAGAAGCATCAATGTAATTTTTAGACATATTAATTTATAAAGCAGAGGTGGTCAATTTAGAGATTACTATTTTACTGATCAATTTTGAGATTTACTGTGAGAGAAAACAGGTTTCCATGTGGATGGAATGGATTTTAAAGACATGGTTTCATATAGGTGCATAGATTTCCTTACAAATAAATATATAATTAGTGTGGTTCTTAATTGGCTTGACCATTGATATTATGCACACAGCCAAAAAACACCAATATATGTTATAATACGGCTTTTAATCCTTGTATGTGGAATTATTCTCTTTTTAGATAATATAACGTATAAGATGCACATATTGTGCCATTTCTTTGCTAAAAGATCTCAAGTTTCAGTAAGTCTTCTTGTTCTGTCCGTTTAATTATGTATTGTATATGTGTGTTTGCAGGTCATTAACAACGCCTGTGCCACCCAGGCGATTGTAAGCGTCCTGCTCAACTGTTCCCATCCTGACATGTTGCTTGGAGACACACTGACAGAGTTCAGAGAGTTTTCACAGAGTTTTGATGCTGCTGTATGTTATTTTTCTTGTCTATTTTGATTTTTGTAATATTTCATTCAGGAACATTACATTTTAAATAATAAGTGATACATTTTAAATTTCTCTTTCTAAAAATAGTATTGCACTGCTTTCTCCCTTGGAGAAATAGGTCATTACATAACTCATACTTACAGATGCAGTTTCCCTTTAAAACCTGATTACTTGGTTGTGTGTCCCACAAATATTAGGAAAATCATGTTGCAATTTATGATGCTCATTTTTGAAACAACACATGAGGGAATTTTTCATACTGAGTGACAGAAGCAACAAATAAGTTATTAATATAAACAACTTTTTAAATTTTAATGCAAATGAAATACTGATAGGATGCTCAACTTTTTTGGCACAGGATTGTCAAGCATCTTTAAGACAAGGGTTATACAGTCAGCATTATAATCGTGCATCTCCCGCTCTCCTCAGATGAAAGGTTTGGCTCTTAGCAACTCTGAAGTAATCCGACAAGTTCACAACGGCTTTGCCAGGTAATGCCCTACTCATATAATATCCAGCTGGAGAGACCTACTGGCTTTGTGTTATCCTTAGCTCCTCATTCTAATATGGAGAAAAGAGATTGGTTCCTGTACCACTTTACCTTTGTGAAATGCTGTTTCATTTATTGGTCACTTTTGAAACTTGCGATGAACATTGCTCTCATTTCATATATTAAAAGTTAAATGCTTTCTTCATTTTAAGTTGATTCACTCCTGACTAAATTATAACATTTTCAGTTGAGGACAAAATATAATAAGTTCAACCCATTACTTTTTTCTGAGTTACGTATTTGTTATATATTCTTTGAACAGAAAATCATTCCCACTTCAATCATGGTGTATTTTGCTACGTTTTACAGACAGCAGATGTTTGAATTTGATGCAAAGTCATCAGCAAAGGACGAGGACGCCTTTCACTTTGTGAGCTATGTTCCTGTAAATGGCAGACTATATGAGCTGGACGGACTTCGAGAGGGACCAATTGACCTGGGTAAGTAGAAAAATTATATAATTTTTTGTTTTCTATTATTACTCTCAGGTTTCAGGTCCAAAATTGTCAGTTTAATTAATTTAAGTGAAGACCTTGCTTCTTCTTCTTTGACCTTGATTCTTTTTGCTTGTTGACTGTGGTCAGTTTCCCTTAAACCTCTCTGTGCTTTTAACGATGTACAGTCTGTGTTCACTGGTACTGTATAGATGGACACCTGCGATATTCTTCATTGCTGTTTGTGTTTTACTAGGTGCATGTAACCAGGATGACTGGATCAGTGCGGTTCGCCCAGTGATTGAGAAAAGAATACAAAAGTAAATAGCTTTGCACTCTTATTAAGTGTAGACACGAGGAATTAATTACTGTGCTGACATTTGTCATCCATTCTTAGTGGTTTATTGCCATAGTTTCAAATCATATAATTAAGAGTTATTGAGATAGAAAGTAATATTGACTTGTTTTTCTGCCAACTAAATATTACATTCATTTTCTTAGACAGTGCATTACTCACCTTTTAAATTGTTTTCCTCTTCAGGTACAGTGAAGGAGAGATCCGATTTAATCTAATGGCCATTGTGTCAGACAGAAAGATGATATATGAAAGGAAAATTGCAGAGCTTCAGACTCAGCTTACTGAGGTGAGTTGTAGCCAAAGAACCCAGTCCACTGCAAGACATGACAAACATTAATCTATTATTTTTTTAACTTTCTCCCTGGTAGTCCACAGTTGAAATGAACAGTTACTGAAAGACACCGGTACCAACTTGGAATTGTATGGAAAATGCATCAATTCACCAGTTGGTTGCATTGACCAGAAAGATTCAAAGAACATTTGTGCATTTTCATGATGTATGAAAATTTCCATCTTTAGACAGGTGTTCTATTAAATTGTAGTTTTGAACCTGGCTACAGAAGGGTTAATAATTTCACCCCAAGCTAAAATCTGTCCTTCCACTAATCTTGCTCCTGTTAAATATTTCCGTCTGTTGTACCCACACCCGCATCATTACTGGGTGTTGTCAGATATGTGCTCTGCTCCACCCATGGCCAGCCATACCCCACATTGTTCCTATATACTTATCACACCCTTAACATACACCTGCAGAAGCACCTCACAGAAGCAAGGTTAACCCACTGAAGGACACACTTGAATTCTGAAAAAGTTTCAGAAAAAAAATTCACTATTTCTTACTAAATATGAAAATTCTAACTTGACAAAGCCATCAGTTAAAATTGTGATTAAACATATGAGGTTTATCAACAGAAACAATTCGATCACATGAGAGTGTCATTGTTATTGTTATTATTATTGTTATTTTTATTATTATTATTGTTGCTGTTATTGTTGTTGCTGTTATTTCCCCCTTCCCACTTGTCAGGATATGCACTGTATATGTAGAGACCATTTTCCTCTTCTGTTCCCAGGATGAACCAATGGACACAGACCAGAGCAGCACATTTCTTAGCTCCATCCAGTCTGAGATTGCCAAGTACCAGCTCCTTATTGAAGAGGAAAATCAAAAACTTAAAAGATATAAGGTGTGTTTTTCCTAAAGACTACATTCCTGGCAGTTACAGGCTGCATTTTGTGTATTATTAATTGTGGTAGACGTACATACAAAACTCCCTATTTAGCCACAGTATTTTTTTCATGTGAAAAATAAAATTTTATAAATATGAATAAATAATATATAATAAATGTGCTTTCAGTTGCCTGTAAATGCACCTCATCTTTTCATGTACTTCAGCTTCATTTCCTAACCACTACTCCGTTTGTCAAGTCTAGTTTTCTTTTTTTCACTTGGATTTGTGTGTTCTTACAGATTGAAAACATCCGGCGAAAGCACAACTACCTTCCTTTCATAATGGAGCTACTGAAGACACTGGCAGAGTACCAGCAGTTAATACCGTTGGTGGAGAAGGTATCTTTTTTCCCTCACACATTTAATTCAGTCTGTGAGACATGTAACAAAATAGTAGCTTAAACTCGGTTGAATTAAGCTTGGTTATTTTTCTTTCTCTACAAAACATACATATCGTTTGCAATGACATCTGGGGTATAACCAACTCCCACCATATTTAAACAAGTGACTGATTCTAATGTGACTTATCTGTGTATTGCTTACTTTGGCCAGTTTTAAATCACATCACTATTGCTTCCAAAATAACTATTCCGACTGTCCACAGATATACAGTACAGATAATATGAATGGTTGTAGAAAGGACAAATAATCTACAAATATTAAGATGTTGATCCCTGCAAAGATGTACAGAAAACCCTAAATGATTATTTTGTCCACTAGAGGGCAGTTGTAATGTCTTGCAAGCGCTGCTTCTTGAACATAGTTCATAAATGTTACTAGTTGGCGGTGCTCTAATGATTTATTAAGGAGCCACAATGATGCAATTTAGTATTTGTGGCGTACGAACACAAATTAGCTTTTAGTTTCTGTGTTCTTTTCTGATTAAAATGTCTCTGGGTTTGTTTCGCCAGGCAAAGGAGAAACAGAGCGCCAAAAAAGCTCAGGAGGCCAAGTGAATAACAGCGCATGTCAGCAAAGAAGTCTCGAATTACAAACCCAGACACAGTCAGTCGTTCATCAGTGAGCCACATACAGATACTGTACTGTCATTTGTCATAATTATCTTAACGACCATGGATGGTCTGCAGCACATCCTCACTGTGGCGTCCTGTGAACCTTAGAGACACTAAGAACTGAACTGCAGGTGTAGCAGAGAGTCTGTCGACAGAATGCTCTCTCCATGTGTGTCCATCAGCTCTATTGCATGACAGAAGGAAAGATGTGCTCAAATATTGTTGTCTTATTTTCATAATAAAATGCTTCAATGTTACTGAATGGTTTAATGTCATGGACAAATTCCATTTTAAAAAAAAATACAGTATCACAGTTAAAATATGAGCTTTGCAGATTGGTCTGCGGCTACTTTCTTTGCTGATGTCTGACAATCCAGTGAGCGGTCAGACGTATTGGTAGATCTGTGCCACCACCTGCTGGTGTAGCAGGGAAATAATTAGAATCGTGTTTATAACACACTACTCAAAGCCAAACTGATAAAATGTCTTTACCGCATAAGTGGTAAATTGAGTCAGTTCGGCCAGATTAATAAAATTAAATCTTATTACAACAAAGATGTAGCATCAGTGTATGTGATCATCAGAGCTCTTAAGAGAACATTTGACAAACCGCCAAGTCCTTATAAGTGCATTATTAAGAAAGGAGTGATACAGATCTTGTGTGTTGTGTGGTTTTTGGAGACCTTCCCGTAGCTGCATGTTGATGTTTTGAACATGGGAGTCCTGTAAATCAGTGTCTGCTTGACACTATATAGCGAAGCCATACTTGGCTGACTTCTAAGCTGCACTGGAGCACTGTGTGTGTCTAAAGGCCTGCGTAGTCTGACGAATCTGCACTCTCCTAACCATAGCAGAGTGTGGACCTTTTCTATTTTTGGGTCTAGTGTTTACATACGTACCTTAAGTACCCGTTGGATTCGATCCCAGCTGTCTGTTGCCAAGATCCTAAATAACAAATGGAAACTCTGGGGTTTACTACCAGTTCATAGAGCAGCGTGCGTGCTGGAGCCCATAGCTCACATCAGGCCATGTTAATGAGCAAACAGGTATTCATGGTGACTGCGCCAGTTTAACTGGGTGTGCGTGAATCTCCAACGTCATCCAACATGCTAATTACCACCATTTCTCCCCTGTTGCCATTGTAGCTTTATTTTGGCTGTTGTCACAAGATTCTGTGGAATGAGTGGTATGAATGACTTAACTAAAAATGCTGTTTCAAGGAATGTGTTCTGTGAAGGCTGAGTTTGACAGTCAAGGAAAGACTGGAGAGTATTATCACACACAGTGTTTCAAAGGGCTTTGGGGGTCCATGGAGAGAGCAGTCGTCAAATCATTAGCACGAGATTTTCAGCTTATAACTGCTTTCACTGGCAATTATGTTTCTGACGAGTCGCTTATTAACATACAACAGCAAAATACACCAGATGTTGTCCAAAACCCAAAGGCAATTAACTCTACTTTTTTTTCACTATCATTTAAGTCGACAAGTTTGAGCTATTGTTGATAAGGAGGATTAGTAGGTTTTTAATAATTAGCATATAGAAAAATAATTGAACTGAAGAAACCTTGGGAGAGGTGAATGGAAAACAAACCCTTCCTTTTCGACTCACTGGCTGTGAAATATGTGTTAAGACTTGTACAAGAAATGAAAGTGAAAACTCACATACATAGGCATATGCACTTAAGTCCATAATAAAAATATAGCCATGGTCATAGATCTGTGTGCTAGTATGGTCACATCAATAATACTTACATACGCAATACTCAAATTTGATCCCAGGAATATAGTTTGGTATAACTATTCCTGATTGTCATTAACTGCAGCTACCTTATGCCAAGTAAAAGGATCACAGTTATAACAGATCGTCCCCTGGGGGACATGGATATCTGTACCTAATTTAAACCAGTATCTTACAAGACACCTTCACAAGGTGTGTGAAGAAAGGTCCAGAGATCTACACAGACTTGATCCTGTGTGGACTGTTAATGCCTGTATGAAACTTCATAAACCATCAAAATAGATATTTCAGTCTGGAGCCATGGTGATGGACAGACAGGCCTCTTGTGTGGCTTAAAACTGGATTATAAAAATTCCAGTACTCACGAAAAGAATCCATTGTTAATACGGTTACATACGCATGCTTTGCCAACTAGTGTGGGTTTCGCACCATCCAGAAGACTCAGTCCTCTAACCTGTGTGAGGCCACCATTCTGAGTGAACAGTGTGTCTCTGTGTCTGAGAGCAGAAACACAAGCAGGGAGAGGAAGACTCACTGTGCTGTCAGTCAATGTGTTCGCTCAACCTGTCATGAGCACAAAGAGGGATACGTGTCCCAAAAAGATGAAGAATGTTGTTGTGTAACGTAGCATTCACTAGAATGGTTCAGAAATGACACCAGCAGAATGTTTGTACTGTAAGTGTGTGGTCGGAATGTATTCGGTAAGACCAATTACATTTTGACTTTCCAGAACACTGTAGCTTCACAACCAATAACTGTTGGAACGTTATTCATTCTTTCCGGAAAATATATTACAACACACGGCTTTATTTTGTTTTCCCAATAAATGAGCTATTTTAGACCTGAGACATGTGATGACCCATTGCTCTGTCTTCAAATGGTAATTAGGTATTTGAGTGGCTTGTAGGTGCAATAGAGGTAGCTTTGACAGAATAAGGAATTCTTTGCTAAATGTATTCATTATGGTCTGTGCTCCAAATAGTCTGGCACATTTGCATTCATTTTGGAAAAAAAAGAAAAAAGAAACACATCTGGGATATTTCAGCAAATTTATTTCTCGAGGAGTCCAGCTGCCCCAAAACAAAATTCACATACAACACATTGTGCATATGTCAAATGCAACGTCACAGTATTTACAATAAATAACGTAACTCAAACACTGACTATAGTCTGTCATCATAGGCTAAACATAGACTTCCACAGGCAATTGTGAATGGATGTAAAAATGTGCACTAGCTGTGTAAACTGCTGAAAAAAAAAGTCAATATGGCAGTAAAAAGCAGGGTCAGACAGGAAGTCCTGTGTATATCTGTGACTCTCATTCTGTGGATGCGGTGGTTCTGAAACAGCATTTTCATCAACTGCTTCACTGCTCAAAATACCAAGCTTTAATAGCATTGCAAAGAAAGTGCAGGTAATGGCCCAGTGACAGAAACGTAATCTTAAGTCCCATCTGGTTGAAATGCTGCCTGCTGCCTGCAGCAGCATCTAGCATCCAATCTAATCTCCCACTGCTCCCAGCAGCTCCCAGCACTGGACTGGACCGGACTGGGAATGGCTGCAGCTTTGCCTTTTTCCACTCTCAATGTAAATGTTTATTCTCAGGATTTGCATCCGGGTCTATTATCCCAAGGCAGTGCCTGGACTGAACACCATCAGTGGTCTAATCACACAGTCACCGCGGTAAACAAATGACATCAGCAGTGGCTGTTTCGTTTGACTAGGGCTTAATGTGCTTGCCCTCTCCGCTGGCAGCCACACACAGTTCTTTGTAGAGGTCAGAGTGGATAAACCTGGGGTAGGAGTTGTTCTCCATCAGACTGTAGACTTTCCACTGAGCTGCCAGGAAGCTGCTGTTAGTGGGCTCCTGGAGGCTCTGGATGATGGCGTTTTTAGTGTGATAGTCCAGGTTTATCTGAACAAAGGGGGAAAAAAATCCAGCATGAGTCTATAACATAGTAAAGAATATCTTGAGTATATTCATTTATATATTTATTGATATATATATATATATGTGTGTGTGTGTGTGTGCTATATTAAGGCATCTAGTTGCTGTTACCTCCTTTGGAGCCTCACTTATGATGAACTCCTCATAAATGATCTTGGCCTTGGACACCATCTCTTTGTGCGATGTGAGTGTCCTGAAATCTTCGCACGCCGTCCAAAACTCAATGTTCTCTTCACAGAACTCAGACTTCAGGAAGATATAAAAGGCAGCTTTTCCATCTAAGGGGGTAGAGAGAGAGAGAGAGAGAGAGAGAGGCAGAAGGAGAGATGCGTTAGAGGCAGGTCCGGTAAAACAAACCATAGGACATATCCACTTGCCGCTTCCTTATTAACGTACGGTGAATTAAGTACAAGGCCATTACAGTGGTTTTATTGACGCCAATAAACCTTCATCGTTCAGTACACAACTGGCTGTCTGACCTTTGAGGTGCTTTTATGTAACCGTGCAGTGATGCACTGGTGCAGTGACTAATACTTACATTTATGACTGAGTAGTTTGTCGAGTGATTGCGCCCATTGGTTCACGTCATCAGCACTTGGCCTGAGGGGAGAGCAGAGAGACTGAATGAGAGATAACGACACGTTAAATGTCATTGTAAAAAATGGCGTTGTTGATGCAGTCATTGCATACATTTACTTATATTTTGATTTTTAGCAATCATTTCTTTATGCTGTGTGTCCTTTGCTATCAAGAGACATTTGGGATTTAGCTGTGTATTTCAAATAAATAATAAAAAATTGAAATTGAAACATGAAATTAAAAGTTTAAGAATATAAGGTTAAATTTAACACCTTTGTACAAACAAGACTTGCTATAACTGACATTATGATCGACCCATTTTAATCTTTTAAAATGGCAGTGTCTTACCTGTAGGATCTGTTTTTCATCAGGTGTAAAATCGACAGGGACGAGTTCGTCCTCAAGAGAAACCTTATTCGGTTTCTCCAGTTTTTCCTCCTGCAGAAAAAAAAATGACACAAACGTTGCTGTTGCTGTACTTTGTAGTATAGATCTAATTAAGAGCTGTTGTGATGTCATCAGAGCCAGGGACATCTTTATTAAACATGAAATAAACTTACTTTATCCCCTTCCCCTCTGCATACAGGTCAGTAGGTGTCATACAGTCTGTGCAGGCCATGCTTTGGGTTGAGGCACTGGCTGGGTTCTCTCTCATGGTTTAATCTCCTCTCCTTCTCCCTCTTGACTTGTCAGGCAACTTTATAGTTTCTCTCCTGTCTGGAGACTGGAGCGCCACAGGCAGGGGGCGGGTCTGAACGGACAGCCCTGTGACGTGATTGGCTCTTGCTGTGTAAACAGCACTCGCCCTGGAATGACAGTCAATGATAGGCCTGTACTGCATAAACATTTCCTCCCTGACTCTTCTGTGAGCTTCCAATTTCAAGCATAAGGTCAAGATGTGACGTACGTAACCGACTCATTGCCCTGATTCCTAAAATAAAGCTACGTTAGGGAGCAGAATGTTTCGCCCCGCTCTCGAGTGTTTTTTTGCAGCTGCTCTGAGATTTGTATGAGACCCACATACAAAGCATCCGACACCTGCATCAATTATTTTACACCGGTTTAACCATAAAGCAAAGTGTATTTTTTTTAATATGTGAGAAAGACAAATCCTCAAACGACCCAACACACACGTAGTCATGAACCTGCCATGTCCCCACATGAGCACTTGTGATGCACAGCTGATTCATTGTCCCTTTGCAACACTACCTGCTCCGTTCATACTTAATGCATTACTCATACTGGGTGTGACACATTACTACTGTGGGCATGTGGGCATGTCAGGATATAACAAAACTGATGGTGGCGCAAGATTCTCTTACCTGAGTAGGTTATTAAAAAGGAATGTTGCCACTGCTGAACAAATATTTATTCCTCTTTATTTAATAGTTGAATGGCATCAAACTGTTCGTCACTGGTAGTTACACCCAGCTGCGTGTCACACGTCAAAATACTCCTGTGCATCAGGTGGCAGTCAGGACGTGTTCTCTGTCAGTCAGTCACACAGCAGCTGTGACAAGCTGCCCATTCTTAGTAACATGTAACATCCAGACAGATGTAGAGGATAAGGTGAGCACTCCAAGAGTCAGCGATGAGGTGTTGAACCGATCCTCCTTCGACAAGTACATGCACGAACATGAGATGTTATTAGAGTCAACAATACCAAAAGCTCAATAACCGTGTAGGTGGAGGTAGGAAGAAGATCATATCATCAGTTTTCATGTTGTCATGGCTGCCAAGCAGCTGATGTCAGATTAATAACAAATAAAACAAATTATGCTTTTTAAGCTGCTGCGAGCGCACGTTCACCAATTCCAATCCAAGTCTTATGATGGATAGGATACGTTGCATTGATATTTTAAAAATCCAAAACAAAAAGTTACAAAAAGTGAATTAACGCACACTGTGATCAGCATTTTAATAGTTTGTGATCAGATATTTTATTATCAGCCCAGTATCCACTACTGGGCTGATATTGGATTATGACTATTAGCTCTGCTCCTAAACGCAACTATCTCAAGATTCATTAATAACGTTTGCGTTGTTTTGATGTTTTCCTGCTGGAGATGTATGTATTCAATGCATTTGTGTGCAGCCAATGAGCAGCCAAGTGCTTGCATCATATGGTTTTAGCATTTACTTAGTGTATTAGATCCATAATGTGTTGCCAGGACACTAGTTTACACAGACAAAGCACATGATCAGTTTAATGCCCTGAAGCGCTATCACATGCTGTTATTAAATGCACAATGCACCCTATTGTTTTGCATGTTTTGACAGATGAAGCTGAGTGGCAGGTCGATCAAATGCGTAATCACTGTTCAGCTAAACCTGCAGGTCCAGATTCATTGAACACACTGGAGTAACTTACGTTACCTTAAATGGCATTATCTGTGCCATTTTTCCATTTAGTCACTGTGAGCATGCAAAGAACTGACAGCATGGTCCTTTAGTGGGGAAAGAGAAATGAAAATAATAATAGAAAAACAATAGAGAATAGAACACAACATAGAGTATGGTGTTTAATTTAACAGAGTACAAAATAAAACCAGCCAATGGGACGTAAGATGTGAAATGCATGCAGCACGTGATGAATGCAAGCTTTTTATTTAAACAAGTTGTTCATCATCTAAAAACTGGAGAACATTGCAAACATTGCTAGAGAAGTTGGCATTTCAGTAAAGAGAAGGCCCTTTTCCAGGAACAATAGGGTTTGACATCATCATCATCATCATCATCATCATATCCCAGAAACACTAAAAGGGCATTTCTGTAAAGGAACAGGACACACACATGTCAAAAAAAGGTATAACATTTTGTCCCAGATTATCTGTGCTTTATAGCATCTGCGTCACCTGCAGTGTTGTGTTGTGTTGTGTTGTGGTAATCGCTAGCCTCCCTCTGCCTGCTGCACCAGTTTGGAGATCTGCTGGGTGAAAACACGGTGTTCGCCCCTTGTGTTTATTATGATGTGCAGACTGTGTGTAAGCAGCTGTCTGTTAGGAAAGTGGAAGAAGAGCAGAGCCAAGTTTCCACTAAGGCATGAGGTCTGTCGTTACGCACACGGTGATTCCCAGCACCGGCTTGCAGAGTTTGTCCTCTTTGTGTTTGGGGGTTTTGGTTTTTCATAAATCCCGAATGCACGCTTCACCTCTCTGTGGCCTGTCCCTTTCTGCCTGGCTGCTATTAGCACAAAACCCATGATGGTTTGAACAACAGGCCAGATGTGAGAAGAGGCTGCCACCATGACTTTAACAACAAGGACATGCTATAATACAGCAATGTTTCTACCCACCTCCTACATGTGAAGTAGGAGGTGGGTAGAAACAATGCACAGTGTGGTGTATGTATGTATTGTATGTATATATACACAACACAGTGCAGAAAATACCCCCATGAATCAGTCAGGCTGCTCTACATGCACTCGCTCCAAAACAATTAGGAAGTAAAAAAAGAAGTAGAAGAAGAAATACACTGTAGTAACTAATACAGACTGTGTATACTCATGACTGCAGTACAGGTGATGGAAAAACAAACTGGCATAATAGACAGGTGCAGCTGATCTCTGCATGCAGCCGACACAGGGTCTTTGCACGTAGAATCCAGGTCAGAGGATGGTGGGTGGCTGTGACACACATTACACTTGACCCATCTATTAGGATTAACTGAATAGGACAACCTGATTCATTTGAGCTGACGAGGTATAGCATGTTCCTCACTCATAGAAACCGCTATTATTTATTTCCACAGCAGCTTCACCAGTGTTCAGGCAAGATGGATGTGGTTATCTTGAGCTGAACGCACACTTGGGCTACATGATGTAATTACATCAGTTACAATGCAATTATGTCATACAAAAATACTTAGGGACAATTAAACAAACATGTAAATATGCATATAGGGTCGGCGTGATTGTGCTTTGATGAACCCTGTTGTCTCATATTGCAATGCTTAGCACAAGGGGTGTGTGTGGACTCATGGAAATCAAGTGTTTGAAGTTGGATTAGTTAGTTTTTTTTGTCATTGCCTTTGTTATTCAAAACTCCTACTGATGTCTGCCAGCAAGGGCTTTTCTACTATTATCTATCTGTACAAAAAAGGAATATATAATAATTACTTGCATTGCCGTGAAAATGCACACAGGAAATATCTCATTCAGCTAAAGGCAGTATAGAGAGCATTCTTCCGTCTCCTCATTGGAATGAGATTGCTGTACTTTGTTGACTGCTGACGATCCTAAGAGGAAGTGTCTTTCCACTGGTCATGTGAAGGTTGTTACCTTAGTGACCTATGTGTTATTTCCCTCTGGCTCCTCTCCTCCTGTGTACATATATACTGAAACCAGCAGTGGCTGGGTAAGGTTGTGTGTTGTGACTCGACTTGGACCTGTATTTCCTGTATTTTGTGAAGTGTCGAGCCGGCAGGCTGAGACAGGAACCCGAGACATTATCTTCCTGCCCTAAGCAATGCAATGTCCTGGGTTGCCAACACCATCTCCATGGTGACGACACATGTTATGTGTTTGTGTCCCAGCAGGCAGCGCAGATATCTGCCTTTTGTTTTCCGGCCCACTTCGTCTGTTGAAGCAGAACACTTAAATACTGTGACCTAATGACCTTAGTCGTAACCTATAATCAAACCGTGTCAATATTGCCAATAGCAAACAGTTTTTTTCCATAAACCTATCGTGTCACCACAGTGTATAGCTACATGCAGAACGTAATGGCATGGCAGCCATTTATTTATATATACATACATACATATGTATATATATATATACACGCACACACACACACGCACACGCTTGGTATTGTATCCAATTGGTTCTGTATCCAATTGGTTCTGTCAGCGCTGTGCAGCTTATATCTTACAGTGGTAGACATCGTGGTCGGCCAGTGGCAGTGGTGAGCAGTAAACAGAGCCACAGGGAGACGTTTGCTCAGTCACCAGCACATAAAAAAATGCTCTCATCCATAAAAAACCCACAGAAAAGAAAATACAGGGGCACGTTATGCTGCTCCAGAGCCAGACAGACCAATAACATTTAATAATAGACATCAATAAAACACAAGGGCAGTAAACACAGAAATATGCCTTTCGTTTATTAATCAGCCATTTCAGAAACGTAAGCCGACTCCCCATTATTATAAAAATAAAGTCTGCATAATAAATATCCATAAAGGTGAAGGCAGGTAAAAACACAGTAGCCAGGAAATGCAATGCGGTCAAAAGACAACAAAAGTTCCCTGATACCTGTGTCATGGCTTAACCGTCACATTAATTACAGCGTCAGTAAGAATTTCCATCATTTTGAAAGAGAGAAAAGGTGTCCTAAATACCAGCGACCAAATATATATGCCCATCCTCTCCAGTTTATACAACCATTTTAAATTGGCTTCATGTAGGTCATACAGTAGGTCACATGTACCACTCAGTGCTTCAGCAACAATATGATTATAATTTGTGTGGCTTTCCAAACCTTTTCACCGCAACATGCCTCATCACTATTTTGGTGTCATTGATAGAATCCTCGTCCTACTTTTGTCCTGTGCTGTTCGCCCTGTGCCTTTTGTTGTCTCCTCTGCACCTTCCGTGGAAGATGATCAGCACTTAATAATAATAATTATGTTAAGTAAAATAATAAATAATTATGTTGTCTCACCTTCTTCACGCCCTTCAGGTCAGGATCCGGCCATGTGCTGTATTTACACCTGGCATTCAAATGCATTTCATACCTGGTACTAGTATGAGTCTCCTCTTTCCACAATGAGATCTAGTTAATCACGAAAACAGCTGCCATCCTTGAAACTGCGTTCTTGTTATTGGTTTGTGCAGAGGCGCCGAATAGGGGGGAGAAGTTAGGACTAAAGTATATATTGGGGCCCAATTTGGTATTTTTGTCACGTGGCTCAAAATTCCTGCCGCATTCCTGGGTCTGTGGTTGTGGTTGGAAAGTGTCCACCTCTGGAGGTGTACACCATGTGTACAGGTGCAATTACACCTGTACTTTCCAGGTGATCAAACACAATTGTGAATCCAGAATGCATAAAATGCCACTGCGATTCATCTCTTCCGTTGACAGGTGAAGTGAAGGTCAATGTCTTCAGTCTGTCAGGGATCTATCTGCTTTGGTCCTGCCACATGGCACGTCTCATTAGGCAGTTGTTCATTTAGCATGTACCTCGTGGTTTCGGCAAATAGACCGTACACGACAAAAACTAATTATATGCTCCAGCGCTGTTGACTCAGTGATAATTAACAAATATTTACAAGACGTTCAGTTTTCAGTCTTGAGATCAGCTGTTTGCACTTGTCAAAGCCAGTTTCAGTTACCTTAGCTGAAAGTTTGACTATGACAGACCACAATAATCTATATGTACTGTATTCTGTCTAATAGTTGGATGCATTGCAAATATTGTATATTGCGTATTGTAAATATTTGTTATTTATCACTGTCTGGCAGACAACTGCACTGTGGCTGCTTCTTCGAAACGGTAAAGGTAAATCTCCAGCCAACTAGGACTTGGCACAGGCTCCATGTTTCCATCCCAACAGCTGGCGTATTACCTTAAACGTATAACAGACGATCATGGCGCAAGCACCCCATTAATTATCTAATGTGATGTTTAAGATCTATATCCCTGGAAGCTTGTTGCCGTTTTCTTTAAACAGACCACAACACTGGAATCAGAGCACAAACGCACGAAATCCTTTGCAATTTCAATAATTTAATGTCATTCAAATCACTAACATTTGAACAGGAACAAAACACTGCAACAAACTCAGGACTCGACTGGTGATGATTAACAATAAATAATTCAACCTTTAATTTAATTAACTATCTTCCTATTTGTACATTCAAAAAGCACTGCTCAGGTCTATCTGCATGTGATAGGGGTATACACTGCAATGTATCATGCAATGTGGAACATATGGGTTCTATTATCTTTCCACTCTAATAGTTCATTAGATAATCTCACAACTGTTGACGTTTAAGTGCTGTAAGAATTCAGTTTACACTGTGGCCATTAGTTGTGTTATGATTATCCCATTTTTTCCCAGAGAAGAAAAAAACTACCTTAGATAATAAATATTTGAACAATTATCACCCGCAGGCAGCCTAAATCTAAAAAAAACAACAACATATATTTGTATCAGTTTTTCAAATCTCGTATAAGTCCAATCAAGAAAATAAAGAAAGAAAAGATGAAAATCTCCTTTTGATGAGTAGCCCAGTTCGCCATCTGCAACCCTTTACTAGGAATGACAGTAGTCGACTGAGTCCTGGGCCGCTCTTTCTGTGACAGCTTATTGTGTCAGTGGCACTTAAATGCTACAAGTGAATACACTTACTCTCACGCACACACAGACACACACACACATGCACAAACGCAACCAACTGAAGGTTGTATCTTACATCCGCTGTCTTATTCTGCACAGGAAACACCTCTGCAAAGAAGGCCAAAGGAGGTCCGTTGTTGCATCAGTGCAAGCATCACTGGCCCCACTGTCACATTCACTGTCAAATTGCCTCATTTCGCCTGCGTACACACACTATCATCCAGTGCAAGTGCACGCTACTGGGTCATAATGCTGGTTGTGTTTATATGTTCTTCTTCTTGTTGTTAAACAGTCTCCAGCAGTGCGGGCGCGGTTTGCATCTGGATCTAGCGATGACGGCGAGGCGAGTGTGAGGCCTCACTGTGTGGCGTGTACGCCGCGCAGGCCGACCCTCCTGCCTTCTTTGTTGTCAGTCCTTCCTCTGGAAGGCGCTCAAACATTCCAGTTATGGGTTTTATGTCCTTTTCTCCCCTCCGACTGCGCTTTTACCCCTTTGTGGCATCAGCGGCAAGGGTCTCCAGGAGAGTTCTATAAACGTCAGAGCGGAGAAACCGCGGGTACGAGTCCCTTTCCATCAGCCCATAAACTATCTTCTGAGCGTCGTCAAAGCAGTGTGTGGTGGGAGTCTTGACGTTCCTTTTGATCTGCTCCCGGGTGTGATAGTCAATGTTGATCTGGAATGAGGCACATAGAGAGGAATGAGGGTTTGTGAGCCAAGAAGTGAGAGATGTGAGCGAGCACTTTTCTGTGATCCTCTGTCAGTGCTCTGTATCCATCTTCATCATTCAGCCTGGTGTAAATATACACAAGGATTCAAGTACGCAGTATGTTAGAGCAACAGAGTGTGTATGAAAGGAAAGACATTGCTGAGTCGGATTACCTCTTTAGGAGATTCTGCTTTGATAAACTGCTCATAAATCTTCTTGGCCCGTGAGGACATCCTAAATGAAGACTTTATCTTCTTGTAGTCCTCGCAGGTGAGCCAGAACTCAATATTCTCATCGCTGTACTCGGATTTGAGAAAGCTGCGAAAAGTAGCCAGTCCATCTGAGGAGAGGATTAAACACAAACATAAAGCCCAGATAAAACCCATTCTCCATACTTCTTACAATAACAGTTATTGCTTTTAAAGTCCCTTTCCAACTAAGCAAATTTACTGTTTAAGCAGTATATTCATCCTCAGGGGGAAAAAAACGAATGGAACCTACATTTAGACTCCAGGAGCCTCTCCAGTGACTGTGACCATTGTTGGGTATCTTCTAAACTTAGCCTGCTGGGAGAGAATGCAAGCTGGATTACTCAACCAGAATCAAATTGGGGTAAAATAAAGCTGGCAGAGCTGCAGGGGCTGCTGGGGCACGGAAGCAGCCCAATCAAGAAAGCATAGCAGATGTGCTTATCAAAGTTGTACAGAAATGTCAAAGCCATGGGATATGCTGGTGTGTGTGCATGCGGTGCCAATGCAAACATGGTGTCTCTAGTTCATTTGAATCCTTTCATGAGGCCATAGATGGAAATGATAGGAGCAGACTGGCTATTTTAAAACAAGCATATGCAAAACACCATAAGTCTCCTTACCTCTCGGAGCCTGACGAGTGTGAGAACATGCACTGGAGTCGGCACATGAAGTTCTTCCCACTGTGGAAAGATAAAATAAAATGACATCATGACATAGCCCTCATGGTGATGCCACTGAATTAGATTCTGTCTGTCAGGAATTTGTCAGGAATGTGAAAAATGAGCTAGTGGTCCAGTATATTTTAGTAAAATATCATGAAGCATCCGAATATTCCAATGAGGGCTTTTGTGCCTTAAAGGGTTGACTCAAGAACCAGAAGACGCAAACCAGCCCTTTGCAAATATAACACAAAACAAATAAAACAGATAACATCAAAGTTGGAAAATACGTTTTCATCGGGGGACCGGGTCTGCGCATTTACCGGAATCCCCCCGTTCGATTAAAGCTAAAAGTTTCACTCACATGTTCTTGTTTCTCTTCCTGTCATCCTTGTCCATGATGAAGCGCTGTGTGTTGGGTGGGTCGACGATTAGGCTGGGCATTGTCTTGTTAAGTCCACACTCTGGGGCTCTCGGTCCTGGTCATGCTGCGGCTGAGGCACACTTAGGAGGGTTCCCCCCCTGCGTTGTGGCTTTTTATACCAAGGTTTCCTGTCGCGGTCGACCGGGGCTGCTGGGATACATCAGCAGCTCAGCCCAGACTCAAGAGGAAGCACCCCTTCCTCCTCCTCCTTCCCCTGTTCCTCCCTCTCCTCCTGCCTCACTGTTAGAAATAACACATACTCACACTGTACTGAATGTATGCCTCCCCCCTCTTGTTGCCTTACTCCCTATTATGTCTCTTCGCTTCCTCTCCTTTCCATCTGCTGAGGCAGAGCCTTCCCCTGCTCCTGACTGGACCAGCTGAACACACAGTCTGTAGCTGAACGCGTGTTGTGTTCACATTACTTTACTGTGGCAGCACAGATGCAAATGACAGTGGCAGAGGCAGCGATAGGCAAATCGTGACCTTCTACCGCTGCGTGTTGTGGGATCCCTCTGTAATGGGCCTAAAATGTAAACCCATTCAGGATCTGCCAGAAAACTTCAACATATACTGATCCCGCAAAGGGAAATTCATCACAATTTGGTGGAAAGTCACACCACGTTAGGATGCAGAAAGAGGAAACAACTAGTTGATTGCAACATCGGGACTTGGCAAGGCGAAAGGAAGTCAGAATGTTGTATCATGTCCACCCTCTTCTTTCAGCCACAGAGCTATTACTTCACTGTGAAAGCTTTCAACACGCGCGAAGCAGGAAACTTAAATCTATACATGAAAGTCAAACTCAAATCAGTGTTACATGGTACATCAGGTCAGAAGGCTGATCCACCTTTTTGGTTTGACAGAGCAACAATAATAAACACAAACTCGAATGTCAACACTGATGCATACGTACTCGATGGGCAAGTGCCGTTTATGTTCCAGTCTTTTAGTCATTCAAGAGACTTGAACAGACGGAGTTGACATTAGAAACCACTGGGCTCAGCAGAAAGTTTAGTTGTGGTGTGAGAACGTGTTTGCGAACTGAACAGTTTACTGGAGAGTGATGTGGATGAGATGAAATTTGAATAGCTGACACTTGATTTTTTTTTAATCTCTGTTGCTGTAGGACATATGTATATATATACGGCTGTGTCCGAAATCGCCCCCTAACCCCTACTCCCTACTCCCTATATAGGGAAATAAATGTAGTGCACTATATAGTGAGCTCAACAGAAAAATCTTTCGGACACTACTCTCGGCGCCGGTAATTACGTCATCGCTGTCGCACAATTAAAACGTACCACATTATTGTCGTCTCACAAAATACTTGTTTGTTTACCACTGCATTTCTATTAAATTAGAGGCTTTTGATTACTTTCCTGTACTTTTTATTGTCGTATTTTGTCATATTTTATAATATTTATGTATATTTCCCTCCCGTCCATCCGCCATTTTCACTTCCGCGCAGCCCAGAGAATTTCTGGCAATGCATGATGGGATATCTTGGTCCGGTTAGTGACCATCGGATGTACACTACATTTCGCGATGAATTGTGGGATACATTGAGTGCACTATATAGTGGACATGCTATGATCCCTAAGCTTTCGGACACCACTACAAAATGGCGTGCTCACTATATAGGGGTTAGGGGGAGATTTCGGACACAGCCACATATATTGATTGATTGGCATTGAACCAGAGACTCCTACAGTGAGGAATGAGGAATGAGACGAGGCTTCAACACATTGTCTCCTAAAGAAAATAAGTTAGATTGCACTGAGTGGAAGAGTTTTAATGGAAGTTCTGAATGGCCACACACGAACAGAAACTCATGACAATGGCAACGGCGTGACTCTGCCAACCCAACGCCCACCTCAGCCCTCGCGGGCCGTTTTCTTAGAGGTAATTTGCGAGACGTCCGACCACATCGGAAATCGAAAGTGTTTCTAGTTGTTCCACACTGGGAGGCAGAGTGAAAAACCATCCATCACACGCAGAGGTGAGCCCTGGAGTAGTTTATAAACAGGGATAAGGGCACACATATTAGGAAGACATTCATAGTGTTGTTGACATGAAAGATGACACATTAGTGGAGAACAGTTGTGCAAGTTCAAACATTGGCTCCTTTTTTGGCAATGAAAGCAGCAGAAATAATGTATTTTCTGGACGCATCCAGAAATGATCAATATAGACTCTATATCTATATTATAGAGGCTCCATTTAAGCCCTGTATGCATGTCTATGGACTGTAGGATTCTCCTCATGCACCTGTGGAGAACCCACACTGACATGCGGAGAAACTGTGCACAAGATTGTTATGCAAACAAATACGAAAAGGCCTGGTTCTGTTGGCGTGTGTACGGTTTAGTATGTCGAATAAATAGGAACTTTTATTGTTTAGGTATCCAGATCCAATGCAAATTAGCTTCACGCTCAGCCAGTTTTTCTGTGTCAGTTCCCATAGACATCCAGGCTCTACGGTTAATGAATAGTTACTCTTTGGTCGCTCTGACTTAAGAACATGCAGAAATACCTCGTTCAAAATAACAGAATAGTTTTGAACAAACATAATACGACCTTTCATTTATTCACCAAAAGCAGAAAGCTTAAAAGAGGAAGTGAAATGCCAGATGACGCAACATATAATTAAAAAAATACTTTGACTATATATTCACACGACTGCACGTGCAGCTGCTGTGTTTTTTAAAAGTTGGTCTTTTTAAATTTTTTTTTTTATTCCATCACTCCTGCTCTCCACCTGATGCCACAGGCTGCCCTGTTGCTTTCTGCCCTCCGGCGTGGCCTCACTGTTGCTGCTCTCCTGCTTTTGCCCAAACACGGTTAGAAGCACTGAGGCGTTATGAAGAGTCGCCCAACACTGTGAAGTGCATGATGTCCCACACACCGCATGTCAATGTGTTACCGACTCTGCCATCTTATATTTAATGCCGTGTATAAAGTAGCATCTTGAGGAACACACTGGCATACATATACAAAGAGTGCCATGCAACACATTAGTCTGTAGCATCCAAATCTGGTCGTCAAGTTCCCCAAGCGTGAAGAGTCTGGACTAACGCTGTGCCATCGACAGTACTCACTTCCTTTTCGTGTCCATGGTAACGGTGCTGGGCTTTGAGAAAACAGCGACAGATTGTGTGTGAAGCCTAACGCGTCATGTGATGCAGGAGATGTGAGACCTTTCAGGAACAGCACCAGAGTGGAGTTAGTCACAGCGAGTTACTGACGTTTGACATCGGAAATGTGGCAGAGGCTGTTCAGTGGAAGCATATTTTTGTCCATCCTATAAATCTTGTTATGCTCATGTAGTATTCACTCACGGCAGCTGAAGCATGACTGGTCTCTAACTCTTTTGGTTACATTGAACTTAAATCCATGACTTTACCTTCAGTGTTTTTGTTGCCTTTTCCTGACCTCAGATGTTTGAGTGCGTGGATGTCGTCCCCTGTCTATGTAATATAATAACAACCATTCATCCCAATCACATCTCTTTAAATAAAGTCTCATCTCTAGGCATCGATTATGTTCGCCCTCATATTTCATGTTTTTCTATTTTCCGAAAACCTGGAACTACGGCTTAGAAAAAAACACATGGATATCACCAACTTGTACAACCAATCTATTACAGTAAAACCTTCAAAAGCTAATTCTCTTCATTTTAATTCTTTTAATCCCAGCAAAAGTCATTGTAATCTGTTCCCATTGTACAACACTTTGAGGTTCTTGCTCCAAGTTAAGGGCTGTAGTGTCTCTGGTTCAGTGTCAGCAGGTGATGAGATTATTCCCCTAACAAGGCAGCACGATCAGGCCGATCCGTTACGCACCAGGTTGTCTGATGACTCCAGTGTTGTGGGTTATTATTAGCTGCCTCACTACTCCTTTTTAAGGCACATTTTTCATAAATAAGGCCATTTACAGAGCAGCGTAGGATCAAGGGTGACTTTTTTCCAGTTTGGTGAAACCCTGTTGCTGGTGTGTGGAGTCATCACTGTACCTCATTAGAGGATACATCAGACATGTGACCAAAAACAACATCTCCTAGCTGGGTGAACAATGGAAACTCTTATTTTATTTTTTCATCCACGTACCCACAGTTAGTCACTCAGCTTTTCTCTCAGACAGACACATATAAACCCAGAACATAAAAGATGATGAGCCATCATTCCTTTTTATTTACCACATACTGTACTCACGGCCTTGATCATGCACAGTTTTTCCAACGACATCCAACTCTGCATAATGCAATCTTAATGCATAATGCATAATGCATTCTTAACTACTGACACATACAAACATCCACCTGTGCTACGTACAAGTACTTTTTTCCACTCACATACCTTTTGCCCTCTTTGGTATTTGTCCTGCATTACTGCTGTTAAACCATCATAAAGAAAGAGACTGATGTTGCCCACATCACTGTTGAAAACATTCAGTTTATAATTCTGAGTATGTCCTTCCCCTGTCTCATGACTTGTGAAATAAGTTTTAAGTTCAGTCAAACAGGAATAAGATAGCAAAATGCGCATATTCATCAAAAAAAAAAGAAAAGAAGCAGTGTTTTGATGAGATGAACAGCTAAATGTACCACATAGTTCTGGATTTTAGCTGGAGACTCAGGTACGACTTTGAGCGCAGGAACCTGGGGCAGGAGTCTCTCTCCATTAGCAGGTAAACATGTTTCTGGGCCTCATCGAAGCAAGAGAGGCTCGGCCTTTCTAAGGATTTCTTGATTTTCTCCTTAATATGGTGGTCGACATTAATCTAGAAGAAACAAAGAAGAAAGGAAAACTCAATATTAATGGTATAGATTAGAAGGATTTAGTACCAAACACTCAAACAGTCTTCTACGCTCATCTATCAGTGTGTGTATAAAAATAAAAACACTGCTTCTTCCTTTTCCTTTGTCCTCATGAAATTCCAGCATGAAGGAAGATACTGAAACGTTAACTGTTTCCTGTTTCTAAGAATGAGATATTATCAAACCAGCCTAGCACTATTGTTGGTAGGAATGTTGCACTGACGTTTTCTTTTAAGCAGAGAAAAAAGTCAGCCATCACTGACAAAAGAGAACATAAATGTGTGATAGATAGATAGATAGATAGATAGATAGATAGATAGATAGATAGATAGATAGATAGATAGATAGATAGATAGATAGATAGATAGTACTTTCTGCCATGAACATCAGCTGTGGTGTTACTGACTGACCTCTCTGCAGGCCATAGGCTGGATGAACTCCATGTAGATCTGCTCCACTCTCCCATGAAGGTTGTGCGGTGCAGCGGTTGACCTGAAGTTTTCACATGCGAGCCAGAACTCAATGTTTTCTTCACTGAACTCAGACTGAAGAAAAGAGTGGAACGCTTGTAAACACTCTGATGGAAAGATGGACAAAAACTGAATGATTCATTCAATATTTCAAAGACCATCTGATCTGATTTTTCTGTTAGTTTATTATCCATTGTCTACAAAAACAAACAAACCAAAAAAAAAAAAAAACATTTCTTACTTTTATCACGTAACAATTCATCCAGAGTTGGGTGGAGTTTATGATCAGTCTGCCATCTGTGATGTAAAGGGAGGTTCGAATTAAATTAAATTTTACCCCTCGTGTTAATTTTCACACACATGCACGCACGCACACACACACACGTGCACACACACACACACATGCATATATGTAGATCTGCTGTCAGCACATTTTTACTACCACATTTTTACCACATGTTAAGTAAGTCAACCCTTTTACAAATCATTTCCTCATCAGACTCTCACACTTACCTTCTGGGTCTCTTCACATTGTGTATCAAATCCCTGATTTCATGGAAGCCAATCTTCGAAAACATACGTTTTGGCATTTTAACATCTCTGTTTATGTCCTCTGGAGACTTCGAGTTGTTGAGTTGTGTCTGCTCTCGTGTTGAACCAGGCAGAAGAGGTGTTGTAGCGATGACGCTGAGGGCTTGCTGGTACAAGCAGTGAAATTTGGATAAGCATAAAGCCGTCTTCTATTTAGACAAACTGCAGTTACTGACTCACTGCTAAAAAATTCCAATGGAAAGAAAATGTTGGATGTTGATTACAGGAAAATGGTCGCTTATCTTATGACTTGCACATTTATATGCGTTTGTGCAAGTAGTTTGGGGGCACTGAATGAAGCTTCAGATGATAAATGAGCTGGGCATATGACATTTACCATGAGAAGTCAGACATTAGTCATTTGCCAATGTTGTGTGCCTGTCAATAAATACCCAGGATTCTCAGGTACTTTATAGATGTTTTGCGATTAGTAAAAAAAATAACATCTTCAATAGGCAAACTTAATAAAAATGTAGATTATAGAATGAAACAGTAAAACAAACACAACCATGAATTCTTTTGAATTTGAAACAATGAAAAATTTAACAAAGCAGTTTCGATAGATGGAGAGATCCATCCATCCATCCATCCATCCATCCATCCATCCATCCATCCATCCATCCATCCATCCATCCATCCATCCATCTATATACAGTATATATATGCATTAAATACTTTCTATCATGACAAATCCCAACCTCAGTATAGTCCAGCAAACACTACTCTTGCATTAATAGTTGGTGCCCAGTTGTAGTAAACGGTTCCTTCTGTTTTTTCACTAAAAAGAAAAAAAGAAAATCACTATGTTTGTGAACCCTTTTTAAAAGATTTGCATCTTAAGCAGGGCTAAATTGGCTTGGTGCTGAGAGTCATAGACAGGACAAGTTGGAAATTACTGTACTGGGATACTGAATGTATTACTAGTATGAATGGATAATGGATTCCTATAATGTTCGTTTGTTAAAAATACAGCAGAGTGGTTTTGTTGAGTGGGAGGCCGCTGAATGTCACTGGAGTAGTAATTCACAGTAGGCCACATAAAATTACACAAGTGCATGAGACATCCAGCTCTTAAAGTATCGACTCAAGGGTGAGACTACATCAGCAGTGTCCCCAGGTGTGGAAAGAACAAATAAATAAAAACTCATGGAAAAAAAAAGATAAATAAAAGTAAACAGGCTGTTACAGGCTAGAAAAGTGTGTGCAGAGACTGAAACATGTTGTGAGTCATATAAGGGCGGTATGTTAACAGCATTAAAGGAGACAGGAAGCTAGCAGAGACATTTCAAAGAAACAAAGCGGTCACCCAGAAAGTTCTAAGAAGTACAGTAGTCAGGTAACAGTAAAATCTCTACTGTCATATACACGTATGTCCACATGCGTTTATAAAGCAAACCTTATCTTTTATCCTGTATATATTTATGTATGTAAAACAAATAGATATACAAAGGATGAAATATTAAATTGAAATTTGTATGAATTCACAACATGTTGTGCTTTTAGATTGGGGTGATCATGTGGGGGTGTGAGTGCTGCTTTTACAGGAGTCCCTCAGGGCCATCACTGTTGTGTAAAGTGGTATGGTGTGGTTACGAGCACATGCAGAAGTGGGTTTAGTTCAATCCGTTCTCGCTAGAGGTGCGGGGGCTTGGGTATATGCACATGTGAGGTTAGGGAGCTGATTTCCCTGTGGCCGACACCCTTCATATTGCATGCTTGACTGAAGGGTACTTTTCATATGGGACGTGAGAAAGTGTGTGAAAATGTGTCAGGTAATTCAGCAATATCAGTGTCATCACGATTGGTCCACTGAGCTTGTGAAATGGCAGCAATGGTTAACATCTTCCGAACATTATTTTTTTTTATAAATAAACACAGAGCAAAAGTAATTAATTTTCAATGAAGTCATGGATGATAGCTGTTATTCCAGCAGGCATAATTCATGGTGACCATAAAGATGTTTCTGAAGATTAGGACCACCAAACCTTTCTTCTCATCAGCAGATGGATACATGCTGCATTTCTTATGTCATATTTAGTTCACGAAAGCATGTTGGACTTCTTTTTCTTACTTTTCATACTGAACATCTCAATTCAAAATGCAAACAGATTTTTTGCAAAAGAACACAATGTCCTAATGAGGACCTCGTCTTTTTAACAACTTAGTGTATGCATGCACAGAAGATTGAAAGTTAATATATGATTATGTACGGGTGTTGCACATGGTGTACATAGTCTGGTCTTTGTACACATTTGGTGTAGCCACACCTAGGTGGATGATGGTACTGTATATGTGGAACACCTTGTTCTCCTGTTGCCTCTTGTTCTGACACGTCTTTGTTCATCATTCTACCCTAGAATTACACGCTCTGTAAATGTTCCTAAGTGTGGGTCTTTGACCAAAGCATTTTGTTTTTGTCATTGTGCAGCCAGTTTTTCTATTAATGAAACAGAAAAATACTCACAGCGAGGCATGTGGATAGTCCTGTATGACTAGTACACTTCAACAAGACAGGTTTCAAAGTGCTTCTTGCATTTCTGTCCAGGTTCTTTTTTAACCCATGGTCATTTTGAGACAGATGAGTCAGGAACATTTTAGACATTTTTTAAAAATAATGTGTGGTTAAACTGCACAGAAATGTGTTTCTGGCAGATAAAAAAAGTGTTTTTTTTTCTACTTCTAACATATAGCTTATTTGATAGTGTAGATGGACCACTCAGAGTTTCAAAATTAAACTTGAAAGTCAATTAAAAAAAAAAAAAACAGAGACACAACACCCGCAATGTCACTGTGTGGATTCTTGGCAGCAGAACATGTATTAAACATTACACACAGAGAGTGGGGACATGAGTTCTAGGTAATGTGTGGTGAGAGAATGCAGGGTGGAGCACTTCTACCTGTGTGGCTGCCAGTGACTATTCTGATTCACTGCCTGCTGCACAGCTTTCCTTTTTTTACGTGGTAAAAATATCTTGAATTATCAGACACTTGAATCAATGCCAAACGGCTGAGTCATCACCTGTGATAAGACGGCGGGTCGATGTGCTCTTCCACGGGGTTGACAGAGTATAGTGGAAAATAGATGATGACTGCCATTTGCAACAGATCACTGAGAGTAGTACAGACAGTTCACACAAACACTATATATATATGCATATTTCAACGTATAACACTTATATGAACTTCACATAATATAGTGAATGGCAGCATTTTATCATTCAGTTTATACTGGTTTTCTTTGAGGGAAAACAGTGTGTCATTGTTTGAGTGTGTTAAATGTATCATTATTAGGATTAGGATTTTACTTTATGATTTGTACAATTTATACCAATCATATATACATAAATGTCAACATTACATCACAGAGCTACATGTTTAATGATGGGGCATAAGAATATTTTAGCAACTTCAGAAAACCAGTAAATAATGTATCCGTTTTAAAATGGCCATTGATAATAAATAAATGAAATATGCATTTTGGTTTCCATCATCTAAAAAAAATACTGTGATGAAGCATTGAAGCTTTAACATTGTAGCTGGCTGAATGAGTGAAGTATCAAGGAGATAAGAAATAGCCCACATTAAGTATCCATGCAGGTTTTTGTATTTAAGAAAAAAAGACAATTTAAGAAAATGCAGTTTTTTGGGGAAAGGGGGGATTGAGACAGTCTACTATGTTTTATATCAAATAGTTTCTTATTATTTAAAACTTGGGGTTTTGTAACTGCATTTACCAGCCACAATTCTGTTTCTATTTCTAGTGCAGTTCATAGGAAAGCAAGGTACAATATGAAATACAGCCTGGCAGGATGAAGGTGACAAATATCAAATGTGTCATCTAAACTCTGACAAATAAGATAAAATGCTCCCCTGGCAAACTGGGGTTAAAAATAAACGCCTGGCATGCGCAAGCTGATCAACGGATATGAACTGAGCGTCTTCGTAAACATTTCTTTGACATGAGGAGTTATTTTAAGCCACATAATCACTGATCAAGTTGGAGATTTTTTAAATGAACATCACTTCCTTGTTTCTCTCTGAAGCGATTACCTCTGATGCCCTTTAATACTACGTTAAGTGTCTGTTTGTACATTGTTATCATTGGAGAAGGTACATTTTTTGGATCTAGCTTGAGCATTTGTATACATTTAAACAACCAAAGATTTTCCGAAATCCTTTTGGGAATGGTCCTTTTGGGCATTGTGAACTTGTACCAGAGATATAGGCTGTGTCCGAAATCGCTCCCTAACCCCTATATAGTGCACTATATAGTGAGCACGCCATTTTGTAGTGGTGTCCGAAACCTTAGGGATCATAGCATGTCCACTATATAGTGCACTCAATGTATCCCACAATTCACCGCGAAATGTAGTGTACATCCGATGGTCACTAACCGGATCAAGATATCCCATCATGCATTGCCAGAAATTCTCTGGGCTGCGCGGAAGTGAAAATGGCGGACGGACGGGAGGGAAATATACATAAATATTATAAAATATAACAAAATACGAAAATAAAAACTACAGGAAAGTAATCAAAAGCCTCTAATTTAATAAAAATGCAGTGGTAAACAAACAAGTATTTTGTGAGACGACAATAATGTGGTACGTTTTAATTGTGCGACAGCGATGACGTAATTACCGGCGCCGAGAGTAGTGTCCGAAAGCGTCTGAAAGATTTTTCTGTTGAGCTCACTATATAGTGCACTACATTTATATCCCCTATGTAGGGAGTAGGGAGTAGGGGTTAGGGGGCGATTTCGGACACAGCCATAGACTTCATAACAACATCTATGACTTATTGCTCTGCAGGTTTGACAGTGTAACATGGCCATCAGTGGTAGATGATGTGAATTTTCCTTATTCTCAGTCTCTAATGAGAGCACTCAGTGACCACAGACGCCCTGGCTTCATTTCAAATTTGAAATTGACTTTTCCCAGACACACCACATCTGTTTCGTTTTTGTTTACAACACCGGAATTTCCCCTAAATGGCGGCAATATCCTCTTTTCATCAGGCTACTTTATAAAACCGACTTTTAGACGATTTCAAAGGGTGTATTGTGACATAAGTGTTACATCATTGTGGAAAATCATTTAATGCTTCATCAGGTTGACTGACTGACAGGAAGTGTGCCCTGTGAGATACGAGCACAATGATTTCCAGCAGGGGACACATATGCCACTTAAACCTTTGTTTGATTTGTAAACTTTACTTATTAGCTCCACTTCAGAAACACACTGCGAAAGTAAATATATTGTAATCCATCCTGTGTCCACACTAAACCTGGCACACAGGTATTTCTATGTGTAACTTGTAAATCGTGGCATCTGAGTCACCAAACACACAATCGCCACAGGAAGAGGCTTTTTTTTTTTAAGCGGTCTCGTGCTACGTGCCTGAACTCAGGAGACTTCACTGATGTTAGTGAGGTCGAAGCTGCTTATGGGATTTTTTTTTTCTTCTTATCGTCAAATAATTACAGATAATGCAAAACACATTTTTTCCTGAATGAAGCGAGAGAAGTTGTGTAGTTGCAGTGACAGGTGGAGGGTAAACAGTGTCCTGCTGTGGTTTCAAAGGGGAAAATCAGCCACTGTAAATCTAGATAAGTGACATGTGTGAGTGAGTGACCAGCTGAGAGGGGGAGGAAGTGAGGACAACCAGTACTCAGTTCTGCATCAAGGCTCTAACTTTCACATTTCTACGCTCCAGTGAGGGATGGCTGTGTTTATGGCGTGAAGCGTTTTGGTGCCAAATGTGAGATGTACACACCTGAGTACACCACATCAGTACGACAACACAGTCACAGCACAGCAGGGTGGGGAGTCAGTGTTGCAAGTGTTTCACCAGAAGACGTGTGGAAGTGAAACTTGTTTTTTCTTCAGGCGTCGTTCATAGTGCTGTGCAGCTTCAGGGGGAAGTCAGACAGGATCCTGTTATGTCATCCACTGTCCCCCAGACAGACAGAGACCTCCCTGACTCACACGTAAAACCAACGTCGATCTGTTTGACTTTGCTGAGCAGGAATTGCGAACGCATTGCACTGATCACATTGTCCCATCTTTATGGAGAAGGGCAGAGTCAGCACAAATGACAACTGTAACATGCAAAATTTCTCCTGCTATGTAAACATCAACATGATGTCACACTATCTGACGAGTGCAGGACTGTCACTTCCTGACAGTGTTATGATTTCCCAGAACTTGTTTTCTATTTTGAAAAACATCCTATGATTTCTGATAGAAAACACATATGGGTAGTTGGTCAGAAAATATCACACGTGTAGGTATAAAAAGGCTGTTGTGCTAACTCTCTGCTAATGAATGATGACATTTCTCTTATGAACCAGAATGAATTTGAAAGAAAACCTGTAGGAGATACCGGTGTTCTAAACGTTGATTGAAGCAGCATAAATAAGTATCTGATTATAATTACAGAAATTACACTTATATTAAATGTGCAGATATGGCAAAGACATTAAACTAAATACACATAATTAGTGTTAATTCTCAATTCTCAAAACTCTAAACAGCCGTAGTTAACGCATTCTAGCGACCTATGCTTTAAAATGATTAAACTAGGTATCTGTCTCCACCTAGTGGTGATAAATACACACATTAAATACATGCATGTTGATGGAGACAGATTGTTTTTGATTCAGTGTGTGGCTGAATAACAGGCCTGTAAAAGGATGAAAAGATAAACATGTGACAAGGGAAATGTTTGCTAATACAATAAAATGCCTTTTATTTATAATGTGTCAGTATGGTGCATATTTTTTTCACTCGCTGACTAAAGGGCTAAGCAAACAAAATGAAACACTGTTCATAGTTACTGGACCGGACTTCTTATCTGAAACTGTTCACAAAAGACTCAAACGTAATTTAATAATATCACCAACTAGGAATTTTATTACTATTGCTTAGTCTTTGATTTTGTTTAAGAAGTTACATAATTTTCTACAATTAACAGGCTAAAATATTTTGTGGTCAAATTCCATGATAGAGAACAGCTACAAGCTGCTGATCCTAACTATTCAGATGATCACATTCCTGTTAGCCTCCTGTGTTTTTTTCTTCACTTTACTGCCACCAACTGTTAATCGGTAGAAGTGCGTGGAAGTGATGGTAACAGTTTTGTGCCACACACCCTACCTGTATGTATATGCTTATGCACAAGCACAATGCAAACATACTTGTGCAAAATTTCTCCAAACATTACATAAGTTTTATCAAACTGACTCTTTCCATGTTTTCAGTGTTAAACCAGTTGTTGTGTCTACAGATTATGAACTCTAATGTGATTATGCAGCACTCTTTAATCACATCTCCCACATAGCATATTTAATGTTAAAACGCAGGATGTTTTCATCCTGCGTTCAGCGTTCATCTTGCTGAACTTGCTGTGCTGAGACCCTTCTTGTCTTATCTCCTCCACACTGTGAACTCATGTCTCCCTGAGCCATAACTCCTGGTCGACAGTATTATCTCTGCCTCTTCTGTTCCCATGACGTCAACCTGCTGGGGACTCGCTGCCTCAGAGCTTCAGTTTCTATTCTCCCTCCTCCTCCTCCTCCTCCTCATCCTCCTCCTCATCATCATGATGCCTTTCTTCTTTCTGTCATGTCCAGCTTCCCTTGACTTGTTCCCCCCACGTCCTTGCCAACTTTTCCTCCAATGTTTGTACTCCGACTGGAGGAAGGAGTAATCCCTCCTCTCTCTCCTTTCCTTTCTTCTTCTCCTAATACCCTCACCTCCCTTTATCTTCTTCTTCACCTCCCACTCCCTTTATCTTGTTCCATCTTGCTGTCCCCCTCTGCTTTTATTTGTCCACTTTCCATGATGGTTATTTCCCTCCATCTTCCTCTGATTACACATTTCTTGTTTTCTTCAGTTTTTCTCTTCCCACTTCTGTGTCCCCTTTCATCCCTTCCCATCCTTTCCCATCCTATCTGATGCCTTCCCATTCCATCCCACCCAAGTACTAAGCCCATGCTGAGTCCCAGCTGGGCCAGAAATACAATCAGATAACACTGGACCTCCAATCAGACGGGTAGGATTTAGTTCCCTGCAGATTTGCTTGCACAGAGTGACTCTCCACATGCACACAGAAAACTTGCTGTGTGTGAGGCCCAAGAAAGGCTTCACAGCATGACAGCAAGCATGGGTACACACACATCCCAACGTATCATGTTATGCATTTCATAAAAAAACCTAAATAACTGTCTCTGACAGTTCCTCTTACTGTACTGACACTGAATGTGTAAAAACCTCATTTAGAGATTGTGTAAATGTTATATTGTTCTGTGGGTATTAAACCTGTTTTAATCATTCTTCATTTTCAATATCCAGGCAACAATTACGCAAAGTAAACATGGTTGAGTTCAGAGGTTGTAGCAATTATCTTGAAAGACAAGTGGCTGGCTATGGCTTTGAATTTATTCTTGGCAGGGTTAGGGTTAGGGAAAGAAATTGATATTTTTGTATTGGACAAAACACTGGGAAATGTTTTCTGACACACACAAAACACCCCATTTGCATATCCACATGCTCGTTTGTTAATCATCATAATTAGCCACAGCAGCTACAGCATAGTCCAACACAAACGACACCGTTTTAAATACAGCATAAAAATAAAAATAACTTGCACACCAGGGAGCAGTGAGACGTGCGTCCAACAATATAACACAAAATGACATAAAAGGAGAATCACAGACTAAATACGGTGCTGGTAACCGGGATTCAGAAAATGCAATGGGATAATGACAGATTCTAGATCAGCACACAGAGTGGTTTTTGTTAATGGCATGTCATACTGAATAACTGGCGTATAAAAAAATAATGTAACTCGTTAGGCAAATGATATTAATCATATATATTTTTGTGTTTTGTAAAGTGGCACAGTGTTAAAATTGGGCTCCTTTAGGATCATGTGTACCCAAGTGCATAATTCAAGGTATAAATAACGAATTTTTGTGTACACATTTTACACTTGTAACTTGTTTTTCCATACAAATATCAACATTTCAAAATGCAACATAAGCCCAAGTGACTGAATTACAGGCGTCTTTGTGCAATATAAAGCAGTCATAGCAAAACCCGACTTAATAAGCTGCTTACTATTTTATTTTGATTATGTTTGGGCTTCAGATTCTGTCAGTCTCCGTGACGACAGCTCCATAATGACAGTCTCAGTTCTGCTCGTGTCAGCGTTTTGTTTAAACTGACACTCTGAAGCGAGTCTACAGAAGTGCGGCGTGAATCTCTCTGAGAGGCGTCGGCCGATTTATTTCCTCAAGCTGCTTTCATTCCCGTTCAGCCTGTTCCTGCAGAGCCTGGTAGATTTCTGATTTCAGAAATCGTGGATAACAGTCGTTTTCCATCAGACTGTATATCAGCCTCTGCGCCCTGTCGAAGCAATCTGGCCCCGGCTGAGAGAGATTTTCCCTGGTTTCCTCTCTGGTCACAAAGTCAATGTTTATCTGTGTTCAGAAAACAGCAACTTTTATTTCACCAATTTGTGTGTTTTGAGCTATATGTTCAAACTGTCAAAGAAAAAAAAACATGCATGTGTGAGCAAAGAACAGGCGATTTGAAAAGACTTCTTTCGGACCTGTCCATGCAAAAGCCGTACCTGTCTCAGAGCATCGACCTGGACAAACTCTCTGTAAATCTTTTTGGCAGCAGCCGTCATTTCTGCCTCGCTGGTCATTTTCTTGTAGGCTTCGCAGGCCAGCCAAAATAAAAGGTTCTCCTCGCTGTACTCTGTCCTCAGGAAGTCTTCAAACACCAGCCGCCCTGCTGCACCGAGACAACACAAACAGCCACACAACACACACCACACTTTCAGTACAAACACACTGAGGAAGATGGATGGATGGATGGATGGATGGATGGATGGATGGATGGATGGATGGATGGATGGATGGATAGATGGATAGATGGATAGATAGATAGATAGATAGATAGATAGATAGATAGATAGATAGATAGATAGATAGATAGATAGATAGATTAACTCAAGGTCAACTCTTTCTCATCCCTTTGCAGAGGGAAACACAACTACTTCACCGTAACAGCAGGGTGAAAATAAAACAACAACAACAAAAAGTTGAAATGAATCCGCTCCTAGTTTTAAATATTCAGGGTATTTTTTGCAGACATTCACAATCAGAACAAACTGTAGCTAAAGGTTAAATAATTCAGTTATCTTTCCCTCACATCCTCCCTCCCTCCATACAGTCCTTGTTATCTGAGAGAAGTCAGTGAGCGGAGAGATGATGCAGCAAACTGCCAGGTATTGTGTCGGAACGTCTGGAGGCCCATTTAACTGCCAAACCTTCAACTCCACACTCGAGATCCTTGACTTGCTCTGCCTCCGATTCGTATAATTGCACACACCTATATTTCTTATCTCCTCCTCACACCCTTTGCCTTTGTTACAGGCCCATTCGCGGAGCTGGGATCCGAACGCAGGTGTAAAATACTTAACGCGGCTTCTGGGAGCACAATCACCAGCTAACTGCCAGCGCCAGTGTTATTCACACAAACTGCTTTACATAAATCACAGCTGCTGCTCTGACAGTAATTGACAGGAAACAAAATATGTCCAGAGGCTGCAGCAAATCACTCAGGCTCCATATCTGAGTCCTCAATCATAACATAGTCGACTGTTTAAAAGCACAGGAGATGTAAAGGTGAATGCCATCAGATTGCATCTGCCACATGCACAACTATTTATTACGTCCCCACTGTTTACCTATTTGTCATATGTGACACTGCATTTCTAACAAAGGGAAATGGAGCAACTAGGGCGCAGGACAAAATTTATCTTCCCGAGGACAGTTAATCGTGATGCGGGAGACAACAGGCTGAAATATTACAGATCAGCTGAATTCATTTGAGGAGTAAAGTAATAAAAGAAGAAAGGCGGCGGGGATGGAGGGAATGAACCCATCTGTCCCTTCAGTCCTTCTCAAATAGAGGCAGGGAATATGGTCGGGTGAAAGCCATCAGTGAGCGCCCGGCTTTAGAAATGAGAAGGAGCTGGCGGGAATCAGGAATCAGCCTATCTACACTGGCAGCTCACATTATGCTTCTTATCTGTGCCAGTGTCATCCACCTTTAAATATATCTCCAAATGGATTTGATGAACTTGAAAGGAAAATATATCCTGGATCCTGCTCAGGAAGCCCCAGGGCGATGTGAGATGATGTGGGAGACAGAGCGGCAGAGTGCTGGGTGAAACATATGGACAGAGAGTGAGAGAGGGAAATCCATAAACATCGCTTACTTTTACACTCCAGAAGCTGGTCCAGAGACTCTGCCCATGCCAAAATCTCATCTACAGGAGCCCTGCAGAGAAATGCATAGTTTATCTGTCAGATCAACTGATGAATTATTCTTCATTTATTATTAGAATCATTATTTATCTCAGAATTTTAACTGAGTGTCATTTTGATTTGACTGATTTCAATAGGCCCTGTTGTGAAATCATAAAAAAAATTATAATAAGGCCACCTGATAGTTGCTAATGCAGAGGCTGACACTCACATGTTTGCTGACACTGGGTGTTTACTGATTTCCAGGTATCAGTGATGTCTCCCAGACGTAGCCTCCCTCTTGACCACACTTACACCATAAACAGAGCATAAAATTTCAAATGGAGTTATGAAATGTGATAAAGGAAGTACAGTGATAATTAATGTACTGTGGTTCAATTTAACATCTTATATCACTTTTCACTTTGTAATGGAAAAGGTGTAAAGTGTGGTGACGAACCCCGGCTCGACACATCGTTTCACATCTTTCCCTTTATTGTTTCTGTTTTACATCCCACAACTTTAAATGTTTTGCTCCAGTGTCACAGCAGCTTCTCATCTGCATCATTTCCACCACCACCACCAGCAGCACCAGCAGCAGCTGGCAACAGCCAGTGAAAGTATATGTTATTTTAAGTCAATATGTCAGCGTTAGAATTACAACTTGTTCCACTGCCCATAGAGAAACGCTGCAACACAACTAATGCTGAATGCAACAGAAGTTGCATTCAGCATTAAATAAAAGTACAGACATATAATCTGCAAACTGTATTTTAATTATGTGCATGATTTCAGGATTTCCTATATTGCAGTACTTTATAACAAATGAATGGGCTATATCCTTTAACCGCTTAACATTCAAGTCATATTCACTGAAGTGAAGTTGGTTTATTTGATCCATTTTAAAAAATCATATTTATTTAAGGGCTCATATGGTACGTTTGGTAACTGATGTTGGATCATAGTCTTTAAAGTACAGTGCAGTTACGGCTTTTAAATAAAATGTAGTTGAGTGCAAAAGTTTGGTTGTGTACTTTAGGTTTACAAATTTAATTAAATACCTTACTTTTAATGAAGGTATGTGGCTTTGGTCCAAAATTAAACATTTGCCTGTGCCTCACTTGGCCCTTGACGATCTACATTGCTGGATTTATGTGATTAATATTCATGGAAGTCATTGAAACAACTTTGGGGACTGGGTTCACCAACCCGAGCTGAAAGTCCTAGTTCTGACGGTGACGTTTCTCCCAGTCACAGAGTCAGAGTCATGTCAGCACTAACAACCAAACTGGCTGCATGCGCTTGCTATTAGTTCCCTTGCTCAGAAAGTTGGATTTAATGAGGCCTGTGGGGCTGCTGGCGCCTTCTGGCTGTTCCAGAGAAGCAGATAAGACTAAATCAGAGCAGTGAATGCAACACAAGGAATTACAGCAGGTGAATATGCTAAAAAGTGAAGCAAATAATTAGAGAACTGGCCGGCACTGACAGACTCATCAGCTCAGTGTGTGTGTGGAATGGACAAGAGCATAGGAATATGCATTGTAAGCAGGCAGCACAGCAGCATGTATTAACATGTGGTCATTTTTAATGAAATAGTAATAATTTGAGAGGTGTATTTTAATGTCCCCAACATACAGACTACACGTTTCCACATGGTAATAATTTAATTTCTTTTTTTAAAAGTATCATTTCTTTTCTTTTGGTTCGTCACTGAGTCACCAGTGCTGGGCTGACTTGCCCCCCCCTCCCCCCGTGACTGCTCCTCAGCATCAGTACCTGAAACAGGAGTGATCCAGGCTGCTCAGTCCACCAAACCAACTGTTAGAAGTGACTGTCACACTCAGCCCTTTTCTGCTGTGACAGCTGCATGACTGACTGACTGAGAGGAACAGAGTGCAGTGTGTGCGTGTGTGTGTGTGTGTGTGTGGAAGCAGGCAGCTCTCAGTGAGAAAACAGATCTTAGCTGAGTTTGCTGAAGGAAAACAGCGGCTGCATTAACAGATGTTCAGGTGTTTTCTTCCATCAAATTCTATAGCGCCATTTTATAAAATTAAAAAAAAAAGTTTTGTGATGTAATAATGGCACTGCTAACCCAGCCAATTTAGCTAGTCACGATTGAACAATTCTACCAACAGAGGGTGCTCAAGCCCCCGCAGTGCTACTGTGTGCAACATAAAGAACAAAAAGAAAGTTTGCAATTATGAAAACTGGCGATCAGTAAGAGAAACTGATGATGCAACTGATGATGCACTGATGATGCATTTGTGCATCATCAGTGTTTCTTTTTTCTCTTATTCAAAACATTAACAAAAATTGAGAACTTTACTTCCTGTGCAAAACGTTTTTAACACAAAAGATGAACACTTCATTAAACTCGAGTATTCATAAAAAGGTTCGATATCTGTTACTAAAAATAGTTCATTTAACGAAGCTGGATGAAACCACCTTAAAACAGTTTTAACGGTGCAGCTTTGACTCGTACTTTTGAGCCCTGTGCTGTCAGAGAGTCCCTCAGAAGTACAGGAGAAGGCATCAGAAGAAAGACCACGTCCTAATGCAGCCACTCATGTTTCTGATTGCATCATAAAGAGTGGGGAGCTTACGCAGCTCAAAGAGTTCTCACTCGTCTTTGGACACTTTTCATGTTTTCCTGGGGATGGATAGGGAGAGAGCTGGGAAACAGAGCAACACAGAAACACAAAGGGAGAAACGTCCAATAAAAACTGCACAGATCACACGGGTCCCATCGAAAACAATTTCTCCCTGACTCGTAGATGAGAGGGAAGCGACTGCAAAACACACGCTGGTTTTATTTTAGCAACACGCTTTGTGGCTGGCCGAGATCAGAGGGAGTCAGTCATTACCGAGGAACGAGGCAGAGCGGAGGGAAGGTAAAACAGTCCCAGTGCTCGACGATATCAAAACGTTCGGTCCCACAGCACAAGTTCATCCAAAATCAGCAAGTGTAAAGCCAGTTTGGAGCTTATACTTACAACATGTGAGTCCTGTTGCCACAAAAAAAAAAAGAAAAAAACACGCGGGTGTTGTAACAGCAAGTTGTTGTGGGAATATGTGCTCAACACAGTCAAATCCTTCGTTTCTCAAGCTTCTGTTTCCGTACTGTACCTGACTTACCCTGCAGGTACAAGCCCATACATGTTGTGTTGTAGCACAGGCTGGTTCGGGCTTTTCTAAAACGCCAACTTTAATTTCTCCCTTTCTAACCCCCCCACTTTCTTCTGACAAAAACATTTCATAAAAAGAAACAAATTTCATGCTTTCTGTTGTGTTTTCTGAAGCCAGCGACCGCACAACCCTCTTGTGCTTCAAGCGACTCATTAGTTAACAATCCAAAGCAGATGGAGACAGAAAGGCACAGCTGTGATGGAGCCTGGCCTGATATTACGAATGTAGGCCTGAACATTGGTTTGGCTGGGATCAGGAAGTGAGATATCTTGAAGATGTTCATGGAGCATAAAGTTCTCAGTTCAAATTGTGTTACAAAATCTGAGTTTTATATTTAATAAAACACCTTTAATGCTTCCGAGTATTTTTTCAAATTTGACAACATTACGAGTCAGCTTGAAAGATATAACAATGTGACAGTCTGTCAGTCATGTTACCATTTCCTGTTTTATTTTGAACGCACTCGTCTCTGTTTCAGGTCCCTTTACTTCCTGATTACCTGACTTCCCTAATGTGTCTCACCTGTGTCCAATTAGCTCCTCCCCCTGCCCTGTGTATATAAGTCTGCCCTGTCTCATCACCAGCTCGTCTGCACTGTTTCAGTCAGCATTCCAGCTGTAGTGTTTTTTTTTGTTGTTGTTGCCTGTTTTTGACCAAGAGACTTCCTTATCCATAAAGAGCCTGGTTTACCAAAGTCTGGGTCCTTCCTTTGTGGACACGTTAAACAGATCTTTGTTATGTTTTGGTTTCTTGAGACTTGCTCCAGTCCTCCATGTTGTTTGCTTTTTCACTTGAATCAGTTTTATTCACGGCCCCCGATCTTGCCCTTAATCTTGCCAAACAGAAATATGTGTCAGTTTTGATTGGAAGGAAATAGGATTATGGGAAGTAAACAAAGGAGCATTAAATATACTAATTTGAATACTTAAACGTTCTGGTTTAGAAACAATGTTTCTGAGATCTCTTCAGGAATATGGAATGTGACAATGTTTGGACTCATTCTTGACTTTGACTTACCTGCTTGATTTAAACTTAACATGGGCTGCCTCAACAAAAACTATTCTATTTAACTTGTCATTGTCAATCATTTTTAAATCCACATGTTGTTGGATGTTGTCTGTTTCGTTCCATTAAACACGAATTTTATGTTCTGTCAAAACAGGAGAGTTGTATCAATCTCAACTCCACAACAAAGGGATATGAGTATGCTATATGAGTACAGCTGTACTGTAACTAAACTAGGTTGGCAACTAAACTAGGTTGTAAATACATGGAATACATTTTATCTCTTACCCAAGAGACACCTATGAGGTCTGACTGACTGGTGGCATGAACCATGGATTTAACCTCTATGGGGTTGGTACTGCATCTTGAGCCGTATCTGTTATATTGGCCTGAATTGTAGCGTAACAGGTTCTCCCTCTAGTGTCCATTAATAAATCTTTGTCATCTCAACTATGGCAATTTAGGCATTTATGACTGCTGAGACCTTATTTTGAGGTTTAGGCACACAACAATAGTCTAGGTTTATTTTTATGTACAACTCCTGCCTTGGAGATCTAAATCTACCACAATCGCAGTGCTTGGCAGGTATTGCAATATTGCCCCGCACTTCATGGTTGCACTATTCACCTGTGGTTATAGCTTAGTATATCCTCAACATGTTATTGGACCGTATTTTGTTTGCACAGGAAATATGAAGCTCTTTGACCCAGTTTACATGGAAAAACCTCATAAGCATTGAACACTCTGGAGACAACCGGTGGCAGGAGGAAGCAGATGCTCGAGTATCAGGAAGAGGTGGGGTGCAGCGTCCTCATCTCACATAGAGAGGGAGAGACAGGGAGAGGGATGGGGCTATGAAAATGACTGATGGGAGCGCAAATGGCAGAGCTGTGATCGGGGAGAAAGAGGAGAGGGGGAGTTAATGGAGACAAGGGACAATGGTGACAGCTGAGCGGGGCCTAGCTGTCCGCCCATCTCTCGTTTTCTGTCTTGATTTGCTAGTCCTCGATGGGACACTTGCTGGGGCCAGCCTGGAAAACAAGAACAGGTGTCATAAAACACGTCTGCGAATGGGATTTGCATCTGTAACGACCCCAGTGGAGATGTTGAGAGTATGATGTTTGCAACAAACCTGACAAACACGTGTTTGGAGTGGTATTCATTACGACGCAGCTGCAACATATCTACCCTGCCATCACTTAAGGATGAAAGGAAACAGGGTTTTTTTTTGTTGTCGCAACTCAATAATGCGTTGTTCATCAAGGATTTCCGTCACCGTGCAACTGTGTGTTCATCTGTGGCAGTCACTCTGACACGTTTAATGGAAACACAATTTATATAACACACTCAGGTAATATAATGGAAATATATAGTTGGACAAGGTTGAGGAGCAAGACGGGATTACAAATTCAATCTGTCTCAGACTAATTGACGCACACATCTTATCAACTTATTTGTCTAGATGTCATTATGCTTGTTGTATATATATATATATTTATATATATACAGGGGGTCCCCCGCCAGCCGTCCATTTCACATAAGTAAACACAAGGCAGAGTAGCGTAGCTGTGCTGTGGAGGTGCTGGAGAGCCGGCAGGCGCGCTGAGAGACAGCGAGAGCCCTCACCAACTAGTTCCCGTGCGAAGTCTGTACGTATTTACGGGGCAAACCGCTTAAGCCGAAACAAGGAAGTTCACGGGAGATGTGTCGTAACCACGAAAACGACACAATTCGCGACTGTCGTAACTCGAGGACCCCCTGTATATATATTACAAATTGCATATAGTGACAAATAAATACTGAAGAAAAACTTACATATGTTATCTATTCTAATTTAGCTATGTGGGTGGCCTGCTCTGAAGGAATCAGCAAGCTATGAAAAATGTATTCATAACTATTACAGGCACATTTAAACACACTGTGGTTGTATAGGTGCATAAGCTGTCTGGATGCCTTCAGTTCCCAGTGCATTAAGATAAGAGTTTTAACTGTAGCTGAAGGACTCTTCTCCTCGGCCTGCTTTCGCAACTGGAATGTAAATTTAAGTCTTGTGATTGGAGGAATCAGCTGTTCAGAAAACAAATTCTGTGTCAAATATCCCACATTTGCTAATGGCACCATCATAATTAAATTAATGTTCATTTAAACAAACCATTGATGTACGAAATAAGTAACATGTGACGGCCATCAAAAGGCCATGCACAGCATAATGATAACTTTAGTTCCCAGCAAGCAATTAAAACCTACATGTAAAAGCAGTTAAATGTCATTTATTTGTGTGCGCTGACATTGTGGATGTAGCTTGGCTTTCCCCAAACTGACTGCATTTTCGCTAATGAACACAAAAACACTTTTTTTTATGAAATTAACCGTGGTGTTCTGTGTTAATGAAAAAATCAGGCAAATGCCCAGTCATCTGATAGACATTCTTCCTCATCCAGCTCCTCCGCCCTCACAAACACACAAATGTCACAAACTATTGCTACATTGTATCAAAAAGTTTTCTCACACTGCCGGTACATAAAAACTTTAACACCTTAACGAGACTTATTTCTAATGACATAGTAAGAAATAGTGCAACATGTTCCATGTTTCATTTATTATTATACATACATTATGCTTTTTTTTTAATGAGCTATGTAAGCTCAGGTAAATAAGGCCTACAGACATCCAAAACATGTAATTTTCACAAGTTATTAAGTTTGTAAAAAACCTAACACAACATTAGGTGAATGCATTATGGGCAGAGAACACAAACGTAATATATAAAATGAACACAACTGGCGAGTTGACTAATTAAAAAACATGTACTGCAAATTGAGACCTGCAGTTGAAATGCTTTTAAACTGATTTAATTATGGTATCGGAAAAATGTACTAAAGATAAATGCAAAGTAATATCACTACATTACAAACTATCTTATGTAATAACAATAATAAAAATAAAACATTCCTACAAACCAAGGGAGAATACAAAGTACAGCATATAAACTTTTACTGTGCAACCAATGGATTAGAAAACACCATTTACAAATATTTGCAGTGGCAACTGCTACGTCCAGAACCACATTAGCTTACTGCATCTTCACTATTGGCATTGCTTATTTGAATAATGCCGATGCAGCTCATGCATACTTAATAGATGATTGACTACTCTCCACACATTGGTATGACTTTGCTCATCCCCTCTCTGGGACTAAATACACACCTTCACACATAACGGCTTCTTGGGAACTGCTACACAGCTGTGTTCAAAAACAAATTCAAACATATCATACAATGTTCACAACTTTGAATCATATTGTTCCCAGACTTTTTCAAAAAATAAGAAAAAAAAAGTTACAAAATTTTTACACAGGAATAGACAAAAGCAGGAATAGACACTGTGGTAATGTACTAATGCGCAACTAATAATTTTGGTATGACGTTTTTCATGCAGCCATATTTCAATTGATCTAAAGCATTAGTTTACATTTACAGACGAGAATGTGCCTGCAACCTTGTGGCAGCAATCAGTTTCCCATTCTGGCATCGCCACTGTGTATAATGACTTTCCAAATGCTAAAATGGAAATATTCAACTGGTCTGCAAAGCTCCCTGACATCAACCCACCCTAATCTTTCACCATAGCTGTGGAGTTGCAAACATACTTTGAGTAAAGTTTGCTCATAGATGAAGAAGGAAAAAGAAAATGGCGGCAGAGACGGGGGAAATTAAGGTGGAATTTAAATAAAACGATCTATTTAATTGTAATTAACTTCTCGTAGCGCATATTTGACCTGGGATTTTAATTACTAATCAATTTAATCTTGCTCTCTCGCTCTCTCTCTCTATCTCTGTTTCACTCCTGTTGTCCCTCTGATTACAGATGGAGAGTGACTCAGAGAGTTGATTAGCCTCCCTCACCCCTGTTTGCCTGTGCGTGACACTATCCTCTAATTACACTGTGTTTGGCAGAAAGCTCACAGGGCAGGCCCTATTCACAGCTCAGCTGTGACTATACCGCCCGCATGCACACAGTCTTTGATTTGACATGGACGCTGCAGACTCGGGGGTCTCACACATCTCTACAAACCGAACTATAACAGCTGCTGTGTGGGGCCGGATAAAAAATATAAATTGTAGCTAGTGTAAATAAAGCCGTGCTCGTGTGTTGATGCCTTTACATTACTGTAATGGTTCCAGACGTGCTGTGTAGACTGTGCAAAGCAGCTCCACTGTGGGGAGCTGTGTCTCTGTGTCTCGCTCTCTCCACCTCCCCGGTCTTCCTGTCTCCCTGTCTCCCTGTCTGTCTTTCTCACTGGCACATGGCATCATATGCAGGAGCTGTGGGCCGTTGATGCTCCCGTTAAAAGCTTAGTTGGGAAGTCACAACCTCTTGGACGGATGCTCTGTGGCCTCAATGTTTCACAGCTCCGTAGCTTGAACAAACCATCTGGGTGAGCGAGGGGCTGTGTGTGTGTGTATGTGTGTGACAGACTGTAGTTGCTGGGCAGGGAGGAATGTTCTTGTGTTTGTGTGTGTGTTGCTAATTTAATTCCACTGCATCACACAGCACAAAGACAGCTATCAAAGTGAGTGTGCAGTGTACAGGTGTGCATGGTATAGTGGTATATGGGACATGTGTGTTCATGTGGGGGTAGTCTCTTGGTCTTTATGCATACGCAATTATCCCCTTCTCTGTGGGCAGCTCTTGAACTGGGATGAAAAAAGTGCAGTAACTCCAAATTAGCAACTGCACGGCATGCAGCTTTTATAGGCGAGGAGTGTTTTTGTCTAGTTTAAGAAGATGGATGGTCGGATACTTAATTCTAGGCCAACAATTACAGTATCTAACTTTCCAACACACCTCTCTCCAAGAAAATGGAAATGAGTCTCAGAGTTTATTGTCTTTTCCTTGACATTTTTGTGGCTGTGCATGATTTAACATCCTCCTTCTCCTAATGTCAAATGAAGTCCAGTTATAAAACAAATGAGTTCTCCAGTTCATAATAATAACACTTTTCTTAGCTGGGGTTCTTCATAAATCTTTTAAGATCATAACAAACTATGACTACATGTCATTGGAATTTATTCTTAAATCAAAGCATTTAATGGCGACTGGGATTTTATAGACAGGCAAAAATCAGAAATCTGGTTTGTTGAATTGCAAAATAAAAAGCTACATTTTTAGTCTGACATTTAAATGAGTGTTTTTACAATTTGAGACAGGTTGTATCCTAAAAAAAAAAAAAGAAAGAAAACTGAGAAGAAAGAAAAACATTTAACATCCTGATTTTTGGGCCAAGGTCCAAAAGCGCTCAATCCTAAATCCTAATTTCCCATGGTGCAGCAATCTGGTAAACAGATTTGTCTGTCCAACCCTCGCTTTCAAAAATTCTTTACAAAGTGTAATTTATTAGTGGATTTGTGTCCAAAGTTCCAACTTCATATCATATCATATCATATCATATCATATCATATCATATCATATCATATCATATCATATCATATCATATCATATCATATCATATCATATCGGCTGTTACCCTAACACAAACATGTGATGCCATTCATACTGTATACACACAGAAACATTATTAAGTGGCCAGATGCATGTACTGTTAACACTGACAGTGTAGCTATTACTTACAGTGCAAAATTAACATAGCATTCAAACCTAAGCATTATATCTTCACATTAACATAGCGTATGTTTTCAGTCGTCAGATAAAAACATCCAGTGCCTTTCACCTAGGGCATTCAGTTTATATCATTAGTAAATAAAAAACACAACAAACAAAGAAAGAACACTGAATATTCACAGACATCGGTGTATTCCTCTCATTATGTCCTCTCAGCAGCGAACAAAGAACAAAGCCATTCAGCAGACTGTCTCACAGGTTACAAGTCGAGACAGAAGTGTTGCATTTGTTGTGCGGTTGTGCTTCTTTTCACACTGGAAAGAAGGTTTAAAGGAAGAGAAAAAAAGAGAGGTAATTAAAAAGCTAAATTTCAGGGTTTGTTAAAGTTGAACGGGTGTGTTCCTGGAGGGAGGAGTGGGAAAGGCAGGCACTCTGTTCTTCAGTTCTAGGAGAAATACTCCCCACAATCGTTTGATTTTCCTTATTTATTTATTTACATTATGCAAATTTATGTACAATTTATGTAGCATTTCTGCAGCCTGAAGATGCAGATCAAGACCCTGCAATTATCCTCTGATTGAGTATTCATAAATGATTATGCTATTCTTTTGCTATTAATGATGCAAATTACGACTAATTACCTCACGCTAATGGATAGTGAGAGTCTTTATAAGCTGTAGAACTGTGCAATTAGGCAACTGTTTATCTAACAGAGCCACGTGTAAATAGCAGTCGGAGGTGTGTATGTATGGTCGGCGTAAGCGTCCATTTGTCTTACTCATCATCTGCGTTAGTTTGATGGATGTCCAAAGTGAAAAAGCCCTGAGTGTGCATTAAGGGAGCTAATTCCATTAGCCGGCACATGAATAATACAGCAGTGTTAATAGAGAAAATGCATTTCGAGGTTTTGTACATCGAAAAAAAAAAAACAACAACAAAGGATTTGAATTCTCAAGGACGCTCCAACTTAACAAAACCCTACAGGAACCATCAGAAGCATAAATTAAATTAAGTCACTTCACATTTTATTTAACAAGTTGCCAACATCCTTTATTTCCTCCTGCCTTCTGAGCACAAATTCTGCAGCCTGACTTGAAATACCCCCCTTTTCTTCTTCTTCTTCTTCTTCTTTTTTTTTTTTTGTCAGTTGTCTCATCTGTCAAACAGCCTCTCACAGACTCCAGCGAATCATGTCACAATTTGCTGCTGGCAATTTCATCATTAAAACTTTCGCACCACCCCATGGTACAACAACTTTCCCCTGATAAGGCTCCTCTTGACTGTGTGACTAGAAAATTAGTTTTGGAACAACTGTAAAAGAGAGAAGACACAGGACTGTTATTTCACAGCCAAACACGTACCGACTGCTGATACACATAAAAGTCTCTCTGACTGGAAAGAAATGGCATGAGGATATTTTGGCCTGTGGCAGGATGAGTTATTTAATAATGCATTGAGAATTACTCATCAGTGCAGTGTCTTACATAGTGGTCACACTGTTTCTGCCATGTAAGCTTTATTTCCTGATGGTGACATAAATCTCCTGGGGATACAATATGGTTTCAGGAAGCGTCGTCCCTCTTAAGTTCATAATGGAGTTTTGAGTCGAAAGCAGCCAATCACAAAGCAGTCGTGCTGCTGTGGTAACAGGCGAACACAGCAACAGAGATTAAACGACAAAGAGCGAACCTTCAACAAGTCCCCATCCACCTTTTGTTTTAATGAAATTTCGAGAAATTTGTCAACAGTCTAAGCCACATCATCCGTCAGACTGATATCACCAATGTATTGTCTTAAAAAACCTGAGGGTATTAATAAATTCATCATGGTTTTCTGATGCCAGTTTTACTCCTGATTTATTTATTCTGCCTCGGGGAGCTTCTCACACCACTCTTCAAACACTCTCCTCCAAAATAATTGAGTAGGTGCACAGAATTGTGGGGTTTTCGTCAATGGCCCATTAATGAACAAGGCTTGTGCAATCACGTTGAAAATCCCCACTCCCAGAGTGAACTCGATTTCTTTAGTCGCCATATAAAACAGTGGGAAACCAGGCTTTTAGAGGAGCAAGGTACGATTGTGTTCATTACAATACAGGAAAGTAGTATTTCATAATGGAGGTCGTGCAGAAGAATGGGGAGCTCAGAACAGGGAACCTGTTGAAATTTCAGGCGCGGCTCATTTATAGACAAATAAATGTATGTCCACTTATTGTGAAACGTTTTGTGCAGTTTAATTTGCAGCGTGTCACACCACCTGTATACACAATAAATGAGTCTCTGGTTATTTTTGAGTTGTTTTCTCATTATGCTCATGCAGTGGCTGGGTCGATTCGCATCCTGTTAGAATGGTAAGTTTAAATACTGTGCTTCATATGGAGCATGCAAACAGTATGCATGTGCATTCTCCTCATTATGTCTTTCGCTGTCTATTATCGGAGTCCACAATGAGACCTGTACCTGAATGCATCCATTTGCACTGAAAGACAATTCTAATAGGGAATGGCCATCTGTAATGTTTGTGCCCTCAGCACCTGACTTTATCTGCTGTTAGTGATGATTATGGTATGATGATGATGTTGCCAATTGTTTTTTGCACTTATGCACAAGTTAACACAAAAACAACAACAAACTGCGTGGGCGTGAATTCGCGGGATCAGCGATTCTTATCGTCTCCTGCCAGATCATTTAGTTCTGTAGCTTTCTCATCATTTCGGTCACGCAGTAAGAAGCTGAGTCACTCAGCATGAAGTCAGTCACAAAAAAGAATAAATGAAGAAAAGCCTCCTCTCTTTGCAGGTTTTCCACCGAATGACAACTTAAATATAAAACAAATTACTCCCAGAGACAAGTGGAAACGTATGCACCAAAGAAAAGTGAGTGCTATGTATTTTGTTGCTGTTATTATGATACTTTCTATTGCTTAAAATAGAGTGGTGTCTGCCTGAGCACTGGTATTGCATAGTGTTAACACAGCAGCCATGAGAGTGATATGTATTGTAGGATTTTGGACTGATGTAGCATGCAACATTTGCCCTAATAAAAAAATAGAACAACAGTCAGTGTGTTCCAGTATCTTTTATGACTGTTTGCACTTAAACGCTGATATTTTCCGAAATAATGTCGTAATCTAATGGCAGCTTCATGTACTGGTCACAATTCCCTTACACAGATAAAAACAGGTTACCGTGACCATGAGGAGCAGTTTTCCTTGCTTGTGGAAATGGTCATTTTCAGAGGCATGTTCTGGCTCTTGTTCATAAAGTATTTGTGGGGTTTCCCATGAATACGTGAAAAGTACAAGTGTCTATTTCTCGTTTGCGGCTCTCACCTTTCCTTCCCCCTGCTCAGAGTAAACACTGCCACAGCAGCAGCTATCTCCCAGGATGAAAACATGAGGGCGAGCGGCCCCCTCCACGTCTCCCGGTGCCCCACGCCAGCTAAATTACATGTCATTGCAGTCCAGTTCCATCACAGCCACTTGTTTTGTCTTCGTTTCATTTGTGTATCGGCCAGTGTGCTACAGCCTCACGCGAAACATTGTGAGTTTTGCAGAGGGGGCTAGGTCAGTTCCATTGCTCCACCATGACATTTGAAGATGGCAGCCCCCTTTTCTTTTCTTCGTGTCACTCGAGATGCTGAAGCCTTTTCTTTTCTCCTCCTCTTCAAGGGCAACGCATCCTTTTGCGTTATAGGCAAAGTTTGCACACCTGAGGGAGAAGCATGTGTGCGTGTGTGTGTGTGTGCTTTGAGGGCTGATTTGATATTTGGTCTGATACATTTCAACTGCTGTTTCAACTGACGGGTCATTAAAAAAAAAAAAAGAATTGAAAAGACGCCAGGAATTTGCTATACAACACAGTGACACCCTGTTGTGTCTGGTTATTAAACATCACAAGTGAGTGAGTCATGCAGCCTTTACCTTGCTCTTATGGTATCATTCCCGGTTTGACAAATTATCTATTTGCTGCTGACGGTGGATTTATGTCTGAGTGGATGAAACTAAAATGCAAATGCAGAGCGGTCTCTTGCACGCTGAGCGCCTGCTTGTTCTGATCATATTTCCAGAATGCCATCCTGCAGGTTTGGCCCTTATTTGCACTGCATTGTTTGGTTCCTTTCTCTAAAAGCTGCATGTGTTGGTTGAAGAATGTGACACATGGTGCCTAATGACATGCATCAATGACACTCCAGCTGGAAAGCAAGAGGCTTCCTTCCTTCCTTCCTGTCGAGCTTTGCCATCGAGTTGGAGTCTCACCCGAAACAACAGCCCAGAATAAATCTTCCGATAGGGATTAGTATGAGAGAGAAACACAAACGAGGGAAAAAAAACAAAAATAAATGAGCAAACGCTTCGTGTTTGGTTTAGACTCCATACAGACACTGTACCCGTGTATAGATTCCCACACATACACAATTAAATGCACTTTTCTCAACATGTGTGTTGGTTGATGGACTCAGCGAACATGAAACTCATGTTTATGAATGTGCCATTTATGCTTTTCCATTGTTGTGAGTTGTGAATTCTGTAAAAGAGCCAAAATTGTGTGTGTTCACTGAGATGTGCAGGCTGAATAACAACACAGGAACTGCTATGCATTTCCTCTTTATAGTAGTTGAGGAAAACGCTGTGTGTTTGATTGACAGAGCTTGTCAGGGAGGGGGGCTCTCATTTTTCTAATCAGCAATGCAATTATAAAGGGAGCCTCTTGGGTTCCCCCCATGTAATCTGGTCACAGTGGCTGGATCACCCCCTGATAGGAGCATGATTGCAGAACACCCTCAGATTCACTGCCTGTAAGCCTGATAACACTTCATTAGTGAAAATATCCCAAATGTTACCAAACATGTTCCTACAGGAATTTATTTATTCACCAGCTTTCCTTTTCACTGCAGCATCAGCCAACCTGCGAAGGTCATGTTAATACCAGCTGCGGTAGCTGCATCTGTCACTTCTAAACATACCGGCATATTATCTAAAATGAACTACTAGTGATGCAATGCGAATTAAATTTGAATTAAAGTTTGCCAATAAACAGCAATTTTGTATTTTTTTTTCATATTCCAGAAACACAGATATGTTTGAACTGATCTGTGTGAAGCCTGTGTAATAGTCATTCTGAACACACACACTCACTGAGCCCTGCAATGTTATAAAATGCTAAAACAAAATAAACATACAGCCTTCTGCTGATCGGAATGCATTTGGAAAACTATGCTTTTATACCATTGGTCAAAAGGCGTCAGAATCAGATCTTACTTTTTTTATTATTATTCTTTAAGGTGCACGGTGTCTGACAGCCAGGAAGCTGGATTTGTTTTTAATTGGATGTAAAAGATGTATGATGCTGCACTGCTCGTGACTCAGGATGTGACCCAATGGAAGAAAATAGCTTTGTGTTCAGAAGCTGCTCAGTATGCTGGGAGTCACTTCTTTTTAAAGGATATTATAAAGCTTTTGTTTCACCTCCATCCTCGTCTTCACATCGCTGATTGAGTCCCAATGATGCGTTGAGAGCGCAAGCCTCTTTAAGCTCCAGTGATTGGACCTGGATCACACCCGGGGAAAATACACAAGGTGATACCAGTAATACTAATCTTTGGCGTCACCTTTAATAATGCCACTCACTCAGCCGGAGATTTATGGTTACAATTATGTCTCTGCTATTAAAATGCAATAAAGGAAAAACAGATCATTGATTTCCTCTTTCTTTGAAATTGGAGAAAATCCCACAAAACACACTGACACAATTCAGTTGCTGTTTGGCTGTTGACCCGGAAAGCAGCCGAGGCGGACAGATGAGGCCACGGTTATCCATTTTTACATGCTGTGTTCAGAGGGAAATACAACAGCCAGCCTGTGTGATATTAATGCACGTGTCACGGCGATGGGAGAGACCACAACGATAAACATTGAAATTCTCTCAGATACATCAAAGCTGCTGTGTAATGAACCTCTGTATCTTCAGGGCATGCAGACACACAACACCGTGATATTTCCCATTTCAGCATGAGCGTTCAAATCGTATTTCATCCACGACACCTCCTGCATTCTGAGTCCGGCCAACTCCCAGCAGCGGTCCTCATCAAGAGCCCGTGACAACACACACACACACACATACATAAAACCTCAGCACTGATGCTGTACTTAACACAACCATTTGATCTCTTCAGGATGTATGAAAATTAAAGAGGTTCATAGGTTGTTGTAGCAATTACCGAGGACCTACTTTTTTGTGACTTCCAAGCAGTGAAATGGATTCTAAACACGTTGGCCTTTCTCCACGCTCACTGGCCTATGGTAAATTATGTCCCAAGGAAGTGTTTTAATAACATTTTTTTCTTTTGCTGGGTTTACAACACGCCACATAAGAAGCAGCCAATTGAATAACTACCCCACCACCTGGGTTCTGGGTCATTCTGGTTAATAGGGTGTGATATAGTCACTATATGACTGCAATAGTGGGTTCTGTGGGGAGGAGAGCCAGGGTTACTGATTACTCTCCAAACACTTCGGGCTTTGTCATTACTCATGTGTAGAAGCTGAGGAAAACAATGCAAATATCCTCTAAATCTAAACATGTATTTACATAGATGCACATAGATTAATCACTCGACATTGTTTTCAGTAAGTGCCACAGTGTGAGTTCTCTTAGAGCAGTATGATTGCCAAAGAACTGTAGTATACCAGAGGCACAGAGAGTGTATATGAAGATGGACGACATGAAACATGACAGCTGACAAAACTGAAGCCAAAGCGCCTTGATCCACTGCCCTGGTGGCAGGATAGGCCAAAATCACTGTACTGTGCATAGGCCAAACTAAACCGTAAATGTGCATGCACTTTTTAATTTATTTCGATTTTACTCTGAGAGTTAATTTCAACATTTTAAACTATATTGATTTGATGAGATCTAATCTGTGCAGCAAAAATGACAACAAGATAATTACTTACCATAATGATGCAGCCGTTTGTACAGCTTTGTTCCATTGATAGAAAATATAATTATAAAACCTATACACTTGGTGTCTCTCCAATTTGTTTTGCAGCTTGATTAAAGAGAGTACTGCATTATTAAAAACTACTGGATTTCAAACACTATGCTATTATATAATGTTTCATCATTGCGTTAAGTCTGACTAAAGGCCACTATGATGTCTATGCTTATTTATTTACTTTCTTTGTTGTCATTATTCATTATTTCATTATTATAACCTTTGTGCATACCAATCTGTGCCACATATTTCTTATGGAAGGATTACAGTTTTAGGAACATCACCCTGAGTCGTCTTCTGTCTCTATTATTGCTGTCGTAAACAGATTTTTTTGGATTTTTTTCACGAATCCCCCTCCCTGCTGTCATTTAAGTGAGGGGTGGGGTTGCGTCACTCTGTATATGTTATTCTCCAAATGACAACCATCAACCACCTTCCTGTGATGCATAAACTCCCTGCTGCTCCCATATCTCTATTTTGTTTTAGAGCATTATATTACAGTGAATGCCAAGAGCCAGGAATAATACATTTAATTTGTCATGCTCCTGGGGAGGGCCGAAGAGATATTCTGTGTTCCTGCTTCTCTCCCTTCCCTATGTTTTTACTCTTGAAGTTGAAGTGAAATAGGTTTTGACGTCCACAATTGGTCGATATATGAAAATATGCTTTTCTAATAAATTCCCAGCCATGTCAGCACTCTGCTGCAAATTGTCATAATATCTCAGCGGGAGATTTTAGCTTCAGGAGGGAATCTCTGGCAATTTACACCAACAGATTCCACATCTGCAAATCTGCAAATAATGACTAATTACTTTCCTCTGATACGTTCTCATCGTGTTACTTGCCTCTCTGCTTGTTTAACAGTATCTGACAGGTTGCTTCTCTGCACACATTGAAATTTTCACACTGTTGTTGGGAAGCTGTGAAAAGACTTCTTTATGTTTTTTTTTTTTTTTCATCAGAATGACAAGTTACAGTCTTCAAATGACTCCACGGGAGGCACAGAAGCTTCTCTGGCTGAAAAAAATATTTATTTGTGTAAATACTATGGGGAGAGCAAAGCTGTTTGTTTTGTTTTGCCTCATGTAACAATTGATCAGCCTTAGGGAAAATAAACCCAGCCAGCGATGTTATTTCTGTATCTTTCTAAGGGTTTCTTCATCATTGGCCTCCTCCACTGTAAATGTGGGGCATCTTCATCACAACACAATTCATCTGTCCATGTAAATTCCCTTGTAAACATAAAGCAAGATCATTAGGAGCCTCACACAGCCAGACCTCCTATAGAGATTTAAAACTGGAGAGTTGCTTCTGCATTATTTAGCATATCAATGGCAAAATGTTTTGTTTTTTTTCAGACAACAAGTAGGCTACAGCTCCTCATTGCATCAAATGGTTAGTCTAGTTTTTCAGAGTGACCATTGTGTTCAGTGTTATTACAAGAAAAAAAGAGAAGGTGAGAAGACATTACACCATGACCACTATCTTTGCAATTTGCTTTTCAGCTGGGTTCCAAATACTATGATATAATATCGCTCTCATAGACATCCACAAAGATGGTATAATCACAAATATAGGCTACATTTTGTTAAAAGGAGATTTATGCAGAATATACATGTTGCACACTAACTCATAGTTAGATCGCTTAGCATCTGACAAATTACTTGCTGCCAACCAAGTAGCTACTATTCAAAATCGCAGTGCAAGGGGACTATTCACTTTTATTTAGCTTAAAAGGGCTGTGAATGCCTCCTGCGGATCTAACTACCCGGCAAGTCTGAGTTGTGAGCTTCAAATTGAAGTTAATAGTCTTTGATAGTTGCTTTGGCTCGATCACAGAGAGAGGGAGAGAGGGAGAGAGGGAGAGAGGGAGACGTAGACTGATCATGACTTTTGATTAGTGAGTATGAGATACCAGGGATATTTGACACCAGCAGTATTTGCATGTTGAAAGGGGGGCAAGTATCAGCTAACAATGACAAAATGCCAGAGAAGAAAGAATTATTGGCACTGACACATACCAGTAGTGACACTGTACGATTGGGTTAAACATGCAGGGCACTGATTGGCACTGAAGACAATGTAAAATCTCTACCCTTCATTGCAGCATGTGATAAGCACATTCTACCCCAGCTCACAGACAACACAGTGATTGATTTACAATGCTCAGTGTAGTGAACCACAGTGCAGGGGCTCTGAACGCAACCTGGTAGCCAACCCCAGTAGCTCCTCCCTGTTGTCCAGGTAAGTATAAAGGCCTCAAAATGGCTCCTTCAGCCTCTTGCTGGTCCCTGGTCACTAGTGGTGAATACTTCCCCATTTTATCACTGGTTTTGATTTAGTTTATTTTTGCTTTGCCATATAATTTGTCTCTCCTTGTGTTTCTGGCTTCCTGTTGCTGTTCTGTTTTGTTCTTTTCGTTACATTTGCCTTTTTTGTCTATTTGTTTTCTTTTTGGACCTGCTTTTTCATCAGTTTCTGACTCATTCACTCTTTGGTTTGTTGAGTCGTTTTGCTTTATTCTGGCCATTGTTGTTCAATTTCTGTAGTTTTGATTTGTTCCTTTTGGTCCAAATTTATTACGTTTAGTTTAAGTACATTTGTCTTTGATTGACTGTTCTCTGAGTTTGTAGATTCAAGATTGTTTGTTATCAATTGGGTTGTTGGCTTTAACTTTTTTTGTTTCTTTGTTTCAGGAAGGTTCCTTTTGTTTCTTTCTTTGATTTGCACTGCGGCCTGGATGTCCTCAGGTGAGAGGCTAGGCACCGTGGTGAAGACCTCACTCCTGTTGCATGCAAGTAGACACTGCAACACTTTTAGTTCATGTTGGTTTTTTGTAGTTTCAGTGTTGGACCCCAGACTGGGAAGACGGGGCACTTTCCTTGTCGTCTGCCTCCCACTGAGGCCCCAGCACATTGATTTTAGTTTTTGATTTTAGTTATCTGTTATAGTTATTAGTTTTGTTTCAGCCAGCCTTTTGGATTAATTCTGTTAATAAAATATTTTTTCTTATACTCACCATGTGTTTGTAATCTCTTTTTTCCCGTTCTTTCTCAGCAGCTTCTGATTTTTCATTTATATCATTATTTCATTAAAAAAAAGTGTATATATATTTGAGATCCCTGATTAATATTTGATTTTGAAACATATGTCTAAACAGTACAAAGACAGGACACAAACTCTGGGTGCAGAGAGACAAACGTCTTACAAGCACTTCATCCCATCATGATATTTATTCATGTGGTAAAACCAGTGTATCAGCTGGGATTGGCACCAGCCTCCCAATGATCCTCGAGGATAAGTGGGTAGAGCTATTGGATGCATAATGGCTTCTCTGCATCTGGTTTCACAGGCTGTTCCAAAATAAAAGTGACACCACGAAAAGTAGCGAATTCGAGCTATTTGAAAGATCTGCCTGCAAGGATTTAACATCTTAAAATAATGCGTGAACACTCACAGTTTGGCTCACTGATGCATTAATTAAAAGTTTTATATGTGGAAGTCAGTGGCGTAGAGGATTTTTTTATGCTCAGTAATTAGTGTGATCAGTTTAATGTTAAGCTTGCATCTAATTAGAACTGGAGCATGGTGACAGACTTGTGTGTTTGTGTGTGTGTGTGTGGGGGGGGTTGACTAAAACTTGAAACATATAATTTTAGATCACCTCTGTCAGTCATGAGATAAATTACCATGTTTCTGCTGATGGGGATTGTTTTGAAGCTAAAACCTCCTCCACTATTCTGCTGAAAGAAAATGAGTGAGAATTTTAATGTATTGACTGTACATGTATGGACTGATTTCTATTTGAGAAAGGAGTGTATGTATGTCTGTGTATTTATGGTATTTCATCCATAACAATACAGCATATGCTCCATTTGTGAGAGTGCTGTCACTGCCAAATGTATCCAGTGCTACATTTGGATGAGGGTCACTGGAGCCATTTCCTACTTGTGTACTTAATGGCCATCACTGAATCATTGATTACACCATGTCTCCTAGAAATTGCTTTCATCGAACCGAGCATTCGCTGATGTTGTAGCCAGTGATATGTCTGCATACTGGGGCTTTTATGTTCTTTCTCAAATATTTGCCTATTTTCCAGTTGCCAAGAGCTTTTTTTTGAAAGCCATGCCCCAGAGCAAACCTCCTGACTTTTGCCAGATTTGCCAGATGGCCTGTGAATCTGTATGTGATTATGTGGCATTAGGCTGTGTGTGTGTGTGTGTGTAGGCTTGTGTGTATTGCATTGCATAAATGCAAACATTACTATTGTATTAATATGACACATATGAACCAGCAATGTTTGCAATGTGTTAAATAGCATTAATAAGTGGAATTGACTTTAAACCATGTGATGACATCTTTTATGAAGTTCCTTGTTGTAGTAAAACATGTATTTATATGTACACATGTTAGTCTGAACGGGAGACAGCATCTATTATGTTATGCGATTTCTTACTTTCTAAGCAATAGAACCAGTCTCTGGTTTGTCAATAAAAGATTTACATCCGCAATGTCAAGATTTCTTACATTTTTTGCATTACAAGACTACGGAAGTGGATTAGGACGAATCTCGGTTCAGAGGATCTTTTTGTGTGCAGTTACATGTTCTTCCTGTGTCTGCGTGGGTTTTCTCTCCCAACAGAGAGAGCCCTTACCTTCTGTTTTCAGGAACAAATCGAGAAAAGCTTGATAAAAGCTGTGATATACTCATATAGGTCCCATTTAATTACAACCATCAACTGAAAAACAAACAAACATCAAAAATCTATGTAAATCTAGATCTAAATCAGATGTACATAGTTTCACACAAACTATGTACATCTGATGACAGGATTTCATTTGTTTGTACATGATGTGTACCAGCTCTGTGCTCCTTTTCTCCTTATCACTTCCTTTCATCAGGCCCTGACAGATCTGTCAATAGGCCTGACACATTTGTCTTTCCCTCTTACACAGTAATTCACACATATGTGAGAAGTCAAAGGTGCTATTCAGTGAAAGAATTACAATATTAAATACCATCAACAAATACAAACTCAGCTCAGTAAATACTATAATTTCTTCAAATTGACTGTGTAAGTCTGCATGGCAAAACACAGACACCCTACGTCGAGCAAAGAGCCTATTTTGTTATCTTTCACTCACATTCTTTCCCAGTTGTCATTGTTCACCGAAGCAATGGAGATGTGAGCACAGGGAAAAGAAGCACAACAAAGCGCCAGTGTATTTTGGATGCATTTTGCAACAGCCCTGGCTGAAACAAAGCCCACTCTAACATGTATGCAGCCTCCAACGAGGAAGCAAATTACAGGATGCCAATTGTATTTTTTTCTCCCTGTACAGAGAAATAATTACACATTCATACAAAACTGATTTGGGATGGGTTTGTGGGGCAGGGGTTGCATGAGGGAGAGAAAAGCCGGGCACGACTGCCCATTATTTGGTGTAATTGCACTTTCACTTGAGGATCTGTGTGTTCACCCCACTGCAACACTGTCATTTCTGTTGTATTTCCAACAAATTGATTTGTCACCTCTTCTGGAACAAAATCACATGTATTCTTCAATGAAAACATCACATTATCACCCATTTAACTCCTGGAGAAAAAAAAAACAACAACAAACAGAGTGCTCTTCCAGTGCCTTGCTGTCTGCTAACAAGCCTAATGGAATATGCTTTTTCTTTTTAATGTCAAGAACAAGTTTGTTGATTACTGATTACACTGCTGATGTGCAATTGTCGCCATAATGAAAAATCATTAGGATTCAACAAAAATCAGTGGATAAACATTGCAGTTTTTCATTTTATTTATTTTTTTTCATTATAACAAAAACAAGTCTGTCAGGCAGATGCTCTAAAAGGAAATAGGTTCACTTTGGGATGGCACTTTTTTGAAAATCAAATCCTGACCACTGTTATCTCGACCAACATGTCAAATCTAACAACCTCCCCCTCCCCTTTTTTAGCTCTACCAGATGCCAGTTCAGTCTGCATCTTTCAGCTCAGGAAATCACAGGAGTAGAGATGTCCAGCAGAGAGGGGTCGGAGGTAATGAAACAGCAATGGGGACGCTGTGACCGAATGGATTGTTTCCTCGGCATTAAAAGCTTAATGGACACAGAAAAAAGAATACCTAGCTGTGAAATGAGGATGAAAAATAGGCCTCGGCAGCGCAGAGTGAATTGGATTTTTGTTGGGCTAAGAGGCACGCAGACAATGCAGAGGACAAGCTGTGAATGTAGAGGACAGTGATTTATATTTTCTACAAACTATGTGCAAATAATTTGTTAAATTTCTGCAAGTGTGACCTTCATGCTGATGCTTAGTGATGCATCATCAATCCGTTAACAAATGAAACGTCATTGTCAAATATTAATGTCGCCGTCCTGCATTCACAGTCCCAGTGCATGAGTCAGTCAGAGCAGTGAGATGAAAATGCATGAGCCTGATAAAGTGCCATTGTGGACCTGATGAAAATTCTGAAGTGACTCTGAAGTAAGCTTACAGGTCTACAGACACACACCAGCAGTAACATTATGTACACTGACTCTGGGAGTTGTAGCAACTCTCCAAAAGCTGTTCTTGGTGAATATCAGGATTTAGATTCTCTATGTTTTAGCATTTAAACTGTGATGAGGTTATGATCTGAAGTAATAGTGAATGATATGATGTGTAGTAAACAAATCAAAAGGAATGAATGAGAGACTGATTTAATCATGTTTTAAGTATGTGTAATATAATGTGGTTATTTACGAGAGATTTGTTCTTTTGACATTTTGTACAATTTTTGCATCAAGCCTTTGAATGGAGCATTATTGTACGTAGAGTTTTTGGTCATTTCAATTGAAACAAGCAATTAAAACACACATTTCGCATTAGAGCGGTGGGAAATAGCAATCCCTCCACTCGGCGAGGTCATTTAAAAAAAACGAATCAGAGTTGGACAAACCTGGCTGACTCCCTGATGATGATTTCTGTCTCATCAAATTCACCACCACAACAGTTTTGAAAAGTCATTCACCTGAGATTAGGATGTGTCTCCTTAATTCACATACACTTTCAAACAAATAAATAAATTATATTTCTGTACTCAATGTGGGATAGAGATAGGTGCAAAGAAAGCTCATTATCACCAGAGATTAGTTTTATTTGTTGAAAGACTGAAAACAACATAGTTAAATATTAAAATAATGACTACTGTGATTGGTCATTATGACTTATTGTCTTTGAACATCACACAATCAAGGACTCTGTGTTTAGTGGGATAAATATACTGCACATACTCAGGCTTTGTTTTCTTTTTTTGTGTTCTTCTCTTTTTAAACATGAACTACTGATGCTGTACTGACCCTGGATATGAAAATAAATATCTTATGCTGATGCGGAGCATAACAAAGCCCAAAGGAGAAAACTCAATGATGCTTAGTCTTAACAAAAGGGATGTTTGTGCTGACAAAGTAGTGCAGTCCCCAGATATATTTCACATGAATGACAGTGTCACTAAAATGCACTGGAAAAGACCTATGCTCTATAACGTCGTGGCAATAAGCAGTGGTGAGGGACAATTTATGGGACACGCAAATAGCTGAAGTTAGTAAAACTGGTGACATCAGAGAATACCGTTTTTAGAAAAAAAAAAATTACAATTATTTTAAATTGTTACCCTATGGTGAAATTTAAAATGAAATGGACATTTTAGAATAATCAAAATTGTCATTTTATAGTATGTAAAAAAACAATGATACTATAATCTGTCGTGAAAAATAACCAAAAGACGTAATAGTATGGTATGTCATCAAAAAAAAAAACATTATTGTGTAGTATGTGGTCAGAAAATGATCAAAATTGTCATGATATAATATGCCATCAAAAATGATCAAAAAACATCGTAGTACCGTATTTGGTTAAAAATGAAAATAAAAAACGTCATAGAATAGTATTTTGACGAATCGACCGAAAAACGTGAATTATGATGTATTGTCATAAATTTTGAAAAACTCGACATAGTATAGTATGTCAGCAGCCTTACGTTTTTTTCAGTTTTTGGACCTATCAAGCAATGACATTTTATGGCATCTAATAATGGTAACATCATTACTAATGGAGAATACATGTTATTTACTGGCATTTGAATGCATTTTTATCAAATTTTACAAGTATGAATTTCAAGATTTTTGACAAAAACATAAGGCTATAGCCTTACGTTTTTTTCAGTTTTTGGACCTATCAAGAAATGACGTTTTATGGTATGTAATCAGGGTAATATCATTACTAATGGTCAATAAGTGTTATTTACTGGCATTTGAACGCATTTTTTTTATCAAATTTTACGAATATGAATTTTCAAGATTTTTGACAAAAACATAAGGCTATAGCCTTCCTTTTTTTTCAGTTTTTGGACCTATTAAGAAATGACGTTTTATGGCATCTAATCAGGGTAATATCATTACTAATGGTCAATAAGTGTTATTTACTGGCATTTGAACGCATTTTTATCAAATTTTACAAGTATGAACTTTCAAGATTTTTGACAAAAACATAAGGCTATAGCCTTACGTTTTTTTCAGTTTTTGGACCTATCAAGATATGACGTTTTATGGCATCTAATCATGGTTATATCATTACTAATGGTAAATAAGTGTTATTTACTGGCATTTGAACGCATTTTAATCAAACTTTACCAGTGTGAAATTTAAAAATTTTTGACATATAGCCTTACGTTTTTTTTTCAGTTTTTGGACCTATCAAGAAATGACGTTTTATGGCATCTAATCAGGGTAATATCATTACTAATGGTCAATAAGTGTTATTTACTGGCATTTGAACGCATTTTTATCAAATTTTACGAATATGAACTTTCAAGATTTTTGACAAAAACATAAGGCTATAGCCTTACGTTTTTTTTTCAGTTTTTGGACCTATCAAGAAATGACGTTTTATGGCATCTAATCAGGGTAATATCATTACTAATGGTCAATAAATGTTATTTACTGGCATTTGAACGCATTTTTATCAAATTTTACAAGTATGAATTTTCAAGATTTTTGACAAAAACATAAGGCTATAGCCTTCCTTTTTTTCAGTTTTTGGACCTATCAAGAAATGACGTTTTATGGTGTCTAATCATAGTTAAGTCATTACTAATGGTCAATAAGTGTTACTTACTGGCATTTAAACGCATTTTTATCATATTTTACGAGTATAAAATTTTAAATTTTTTGACAAAAATATAAGGCCTTACGTTTTTTTCAGTTTTTGGACCTATCAAGAAATGACGTTTTATGGCATCTAATCATGGTTATATCATTACTAATGGTCAATAAGTGTTATTTACTGGCATTTGAACGCATTTTTATCAAAATTTACCAGTGTGAAATTTTCAAATTTTTGACAAAGATATAAGGCTATAGCCTTAAGTCTTTTTCAGTTTTTGGACCTGTCAAGAAATGACGTTTTATGGCATCTAATCAGGGTAATATCATTACTAATGGTAAATAAGTGTTATTTACTGGCATTTGAACGCATTTTTATCAAATTTTACAAGTATGAATTTTCAAGATTTTTGACAAAAACATAAGGCTATAGCCTTCCTTTTTTCAGTTTTTGGACCTATCAAGAAATGACGTTTTATGGCATCTAATCATGGTTATATCATTACTAATGGTCAATAAGTGTTATTTACTGGCATTTGAACGCATTTTTATCAAAATTTACCAGTGTGAAATTTTCAAATTTTTTGACAAAAACATAAGGCTATAGCCTTACGTTTTTTTCAGTTT
>JAFBJQ010000974.1:0-23164 GCA_016785345.1 Trinectes maculatus
CGACGTTTCAGACGTTTTTAGAAAATTTTCATTTTGGGACAAAAATATTGCATGTCTTACTATACTATGTTGTTTTTTGGACATTTAGGAAGTTTTTTAAAAAATTTCATTTCTTGATAAAATCATTCGGCGCCTTACGATACTATGTTGTTTTTTGGATGTCTCAGACGTTTTTCGAAAAAATGATTTTTTGGGCATACTGTCAACACCTTACTATACTATGACGGTTTTTGAGGTTTTGGACATTTTTTAAAAAATTTAAGTTTTTGACAAAACGTTTGACGCCTTACTATATACTATTTTGTTTTTTTGACGTTTCAGACATTTTTCAAAAATTTTCTCTTTTTTGACCAAATTTTCAATGCCTTACTCCTTACTGCTCTAACGTTTTGAACGTTTTTCGAAATTTTTCATTTTTTGAACAAATTTTCGATGTCTTACTATACTCTGATGTTTTTTGACGATTCTGAAGTTTTTGAAAAATTTCATTTTTTGATCAAATTTTCGACACCTTACTACTATGACGTTTTTTCAACATTTTGGACATTTTTTGACCAACTTTGCAAAGCTATACAATGTCAAGGGAAAAATTAAGAGTGGAAATAACGCACCAGAATAGCAGGAAATAGCATGAAATCACCCCCCAGAATGATATCTTGTTGATTTGAGGCCAGAAAAACTCATTTTCTCATAGGTCAAGAATCACAAGAAAACATAAGGGGTTACTATGTCGAAAATGGCCAAAAACAGCGAAAAATTAAAGGTGGAAATAATGCGCCGGAATGGCAGAAAATAGTGTGAAATCACCCCCCAGAATGATATTTTGTTGATTTGAAGCCAGAAAACCTTATTTTCTCATAGGTCAAAACTAGCAAGAAAACCTAAGGGGTTAGTATGTCGAAAATGGCCGAAAAACAGCGAAAAATTAAAAGTGGAAATAACGCACCAGAATGGCGGAAAATAGCGTGAAATCACCCCCAGAATGATATTTTGTTGATTTGAGGCCAGAAAACCTCATTTTCTCATAGGTCAAAAATCAAAAGAAAACATAAGGGGTTACTACGTCGAAAATTGCCAAAATCAGCAAAAAAATAAAAGTGGAAATAACGCGCTGGAATGGCAGAAAATAGCATGAAATCACACCCCAGAATGATATTTTGTTGAATTGAGGCCAGAAAACCTCATTTTCTCATAGGTCAAAACTAGCAAGAAAACGTAAGGGGTTAGTATGTCGAAAATGGCCGAAAACAGCGAAAAATTAAAAGTGGAAATAACGCACCAGAATAGCAGGAAATAGCGTGAAATCACCCCCCAGAATGATATCTTGTTGATTTGAGGCCAGAAAAACTCATTTTCTCATAGGTCAAGAATCACAAGAAAACATAAGGGGTTACTATGTCGAAAATGGCCAAAAACAGCGAAAAATTAAAGGTGGAAATAATGTGCCGGAATGGCAGAAAATAGTGTGAAATCACCCCCCAGAATGATATTTTGTTGATTTGAGGCCAGAAAACCTCATTTTCTCATAGGTCAAAACTAGCAAGAAAACCTAAGGGGGTTAGTATGTCGAAAATGGCCGAAAAACAGCGAAAAATTAAAAGTGGAAATAACGCACCAGAATGGCAGAAAATAGCGTGAAATCACCCCCAGAATGATATTTTGTTGATTTGAGGCCAGAAAACCTCATTTTCTCATAGGTCAAAAATCAAAAGAAAACATAAGGGGTTACTATGTCGAAAATTGCCAAAAACAGCAAAAAAAATAAAAGTGGAAATAACGTGCCGGAATGGCAGAAAATAGCATGAAATCACACCCCAGAATGATATTTTGTTGAATTGAGGCCAGAAAACCTCATTTTCTTATAGGTCAAAACTAGCAAGAAAACGTAAGGGGTTAGTATGTCGAAAATGGCCGAAAACAGCGAAAAATTAAAAGTGGAAATAACGCGCCAGAATAGCAGAAAATAGCGTGAAATCACCCCCCAGAATGATATTTTGTTGATTTGAGTCCAGAAAACCTCATTTTCTCATAGGTCAAAACTAGCAAGAAAACGTAAGGGGTTAGTGTGTCGAAAATGGCCAAAAACAGCGAAAAATTAAAAGTGGAAATAACGCGCCAGAATGGCAGAAAATAGTGTCAAATCACCCCCCAGAATGATATTTTGTTGATTTGAGCCCAGAAAACCTCATTTCCTCACAGGTCAAAAATCGCAGGAAACCGTAAGGGGTTAGTATGTCGAAAATGTCCAAAAACGGCAAAAAATTAAAAGTGGAAATAACGTGCCAGAATGGCAGAAAATAGCATGAAATCACCCCCCAGAATGATATTTTGTTGATTTGAGGCCAAAAAAACTCATTTTCTCATAGGTCAAAACTAGCAAGAAAACGTAAGGGGTTAGTATGTCGAAAATGGCCGAAAACAGCGAAAAATAAAAAGTGGAAATAACGCGCCATAATGGCAGAAAATAGCGTGAAATCACCCCCCAGAATGATATTTTGTTGATTTGAGCCCAGAAAACCTCATTTCCTCACAGGTCAAAAATCGCAGGAAAACGAAGGGGTTAGTATGTCGAAAATGGCCAAAAACAGCGAAAAATTAAAAATGGAAATAATGTGCCACAATGGCAGAAAATAGCGTGAAATCACCCCCCCAGAATGATATTTTGTTGATTTGAGGCCAGAAAACCTCATTTCCTCATAGGTCAAAACTAGCAAGAAAACGTAAGGGGTTAGTATGTCGAAAATGGCCCAAAACAGCGAAAAATTAAAAGTGGAAATAACGCGCCAGAATAGCAGGAAATAGCATGAAATCACCCCACAGAATGATATTTTGTTGATTTGAGGCCAGAAAAACTCATTTCCTCACAGGTCAAAATTTGCAGGAAAACGTAAGGGGGTTAGTATGTCGAAAATGCCCAAAAACAGCGAAAAATTAAAAGTGGAAATAACGTGCCAGAATGGCAGAAAATAGCGTAAAATTACCCCCCAGAATGATATTTTGTTGATTTGAGGCCCGAAAACCTCATTTTCTCATAGGTCAAAACTAGCAAGAAAACGTAAGGGGTTAGTATGTCGAAAATGGCCGAAAACAGCGAAAAATAAAAAGTGGAAATAACGCGCCAGAATGGCAGAAAATAGCGTGAAATCACCCCCAGAATGATATTTCGTTGATTTGAGCCCAGAAAAACTCATTTTCTCACAGGTCAAAAATCGCAAGAAAACGTAAGGGGTTAGTATGTCGAAAATGGCCGAAAACAGTGAAAAATTAAAAGTGGAAATAATGCGCCAGAATGGCAGAAAATAGCATGAAATCACCCCCCAGAATGATATTCTGTTGATTTGAGGCCAGAAAACCTCATTTTCTCATAGGTCAAAACTAGCAAGAAAAGGTAAGGGGTTAGTATGTCGAAAATGGCCCAAAACAGCAAAAAATTAAAAGTGGAAATAAAGCGCCAGAATAGCAGGAAATTGCGTGACATCACCCCCCAGAATGATATTTTGTTGATTTGAGGCCAGAAAACCTCATTTTCTCATAGGTCAAAACTAGCAAGAAAACGTAAGGGGTTAGTATGTCGAAAATGGCCGAAAACAGCGAAAAATTAAAAGTGGAAATAACGCGCCAGAATAGCAGGAAATAGCGTGAAATCACCCCCCAGAATTATATTTCGTTGATTTGAGTCCAGAAAACCTCATTTTCTCATAGGTCAAAAATCGCAAGAAAACATAAGGGGTTAGTATGTCGAAAGTGCTCATAAATGGCAAAAATTTAAAAATGGAAATAACGATCTAGAATGGCATAAAATAGCGTGAAATCACCGCCAAGAGTGACATTTTGTTGATTAAACGTCAGAAAACATCATATTCTCATAGGTCAAAAATCGCAAAAAAACATAAGGGGTTAGTAAGTCGAAAGTGCCCAAAAATGGCAAAAATTAAAAAATGGAAATAACACTCTAGAATGGCATTAAATAGTGCGAAATCACACCCAAGAATTATATTTTGTTAATTAGACGCCAGGAAACATCATTTTCTCATAGGTCAAAAATCGCAAAAAAACATAAGGGGTTAGTATGTCGAAGGTGCCCAAAAATGGCAAAAATTAAAAAATGGAAATAACGATCTAGAATGGCATAAAACGGGGTGAAATCACCTCCCAGAATGATATTTTGTTAATTAGACGCCAGAAAACCTCATTTTCCCATTGGTCAAAAATCCCCCAAAAAACATAAGGGGTTAGTATGTCGAAAATGCCCAAAAACGGCAAAACAATGAAAAGGGAAATAACACTCTAGAATGGCATAAAATAGCGTGAAATCACCCCCTAGAATTATATCTTGTTGTTTAGACACCAGAAAACCTCATTTTCTCATAGGTCAGAAATTGCAAAAAAACGTATGTTGAAAATGCTCAAAAAAGGCAAAAATTATAAATGGAAATAAGGTGCTAAAACGCGTTTTTTTAATGTTTCTGAAGTTTTTCAAAAATGTTCTTTTTCGTCAAAATTTTCGACACCTTACTATACTATGTCCTTTTTTTGACATTTCAGACATTTTTTGAAATTTTTCATTTTTTCACTAAATTTGCGACACCCTATAATACAATGTTGTTTTCTTAATTTTTCAGATGTCTTTCAAAAAAATTTCGGTTTTTGACAAAATTTTTGAAGTCTATTACTTACTATACCCTTTGATAGTTCAGTTGGTAGAGCGGAGGACTGTAGTGGTTGCATACATGAAAATCCTTAGGTCTCTGGCTCGAAAGAATGACTTTTGACCAATTAATTTTTGATGAATTTTTTGTCAAAAATTATGACGTTTTACTATATTATGAGGATTTTATTTGACGTTTTAGACATTTTTCAAAGAAGGTCATTGTTTGAAACAAATTTTCAACAGCTTACTCTACTATGATGTTTTTTCGATGTTTTGAATGCTTCAGCAATATAATTTCTACATTTTCACACACTTGACTTTTTGTGAAAATAGTATAGTGTGTCATAAAAAAAAAAGACACAAAAGGTCGTAGTTCAACATGCAAACTCATCACAGAAAATTGTCTGGGAAAACGCAAACCCTGAACCTATTTACTGCAGTGCTAACCACCAAAACAACAACAACAAAAAAAAAACATATTTTTTAACAAAAAGGTCAAAGAAAAGAAAAACTTTTCATAAAATATCAAAACAACAAAAAATTATTTTTTAACTAAAAATAATGAAAAGAACAAACATTTTAACAAAAATAACAAAAAAACATCAGCATTAATTTTTTGTCGTTTGGCAATTTTTGATGACATACTATGTGTATTTTTATATTTTAAAAAAATTACCTTTTTGTCATAATTTTTGACATTTTTGATAAAGACATCAAACATGCTCTAAGTTCTCAAAAGAAAGATTTGAATCTATGCTTTTGATGTTAGCAAATGTTTTATTTACGTTAAATTAACCTCGTTCACGCCAAGCTACATTAGTTACTATTAGTTTCCATTTGTAGTGTAACAAAGACTTACTGAATTACATTTTAATATGGAGTTTTTATCTTCAGAGTCTACACAGTATTTCCTGTAACCACGAGACTCATCTGAATGTGTAAACCTAGGTGAGTTCTCTTGAGGACTCCCTTATAACAAGAGAGTTATCAGGGTTGTTTGTTTGCATGGTGTTTGAATTGAATTGTAAAGTGGGTTGCAGTGTCAATAGTGTCCACATAACTATATACAGTTGAGCAGGTTTGTGCGTGCATGCGTGCACTCTTTACCCTCTCAACCTCTGTCAGGACCCGGAGCAGGTTATTCCCCAGAGCACCTTTGACCTCCTCATCAGTCCATCCTCTTCTCAGCAGTTCGGCTACCAGGTTAGGCACCTTGGACACATCCTCCAAATCCTCCGGTAATCTGAGAGGACAGCAAGCAGGAAGCATGACTACACTTAGATTTGTTTTTAACAATCTTGTCCATGTCTTTTATGTTGTATTTCTGATTTTTCTTTTTTTTAAAAAATCATTCTGCCATACTGTCAATGTGACATTTCAGCAGAAAAAATCATCCAGAATCATTAAAAGTTAAACACTCCTAAATCCATCTAATGTGCTTCATCAACACAAGTGACATGATAACATAACAATTACACTGTTACCAACCACATAGAAAACCAAATGAGGACAAAAAGTATATAAAACACTAAAGCTACGCTGTTTTATAGTTAAAAGAATAATATAATCCATTCATAGCTTGTGTTTATCAGATTAAATGTTTGAATACTAACCTGGTAACTCCATCATAATCTCCACCAAAGCCAATGACATCCGCCCCAGCCACTTTCTTTATATGGTCAAAGTGATCTATAGAGTCAGTCATAAACAGAGATAAAGTGCATGAATAAGGGGTTCAGGGTTACAGAAAGCGCAGTTGTTAAAGTTTAACCAGATTTAGTGTGGTCATGATCATTCTGGTAATGTACCAGCAACATCGGAGAGCTTTGCCGTCTTAGAGCAGGTCACATAGTCATTATAGAAGTTCACCATGACGATTCCCCTTGTTTCATTCTGGAGAGACAGACAAGTGGTAATATGGAAGAGAAAGCACTGACCTAATACATCTGGTCTGTAGGATGGAACAAGACTCTTTTGTCTAACTTTCGTTAGATAGGAGACTGCGTAATAAGGTGTAGCCCGATGCAGACTCGGCATAAGTCCTTGAGGGTATTGACATCTATGTTCCTATCTATTTCCTATCTCCTGGTAATAAAATATTTTTATGTGTTTTTTTTACATTGCTGCACAATATGCCTCGTTTATGGCCTTACTTATTTTATCAAAGGAACATAATGATACAATGATACAAATGATACAAGGTGCCGATTTACAGCTGCTTGAAGCCTTTGCTGCCATCGGGAATGTGTCAGTTTATCTATGATCACAAGCAGGACTGCCAGGATGTGGACACAGCAAACATTTAGTCATGTACCGCTCTTGAGTACAATTATTTAAATTTTGCTGCTTCATACGTCTACTGCACCAAATTACAGGGGGAACTTGCCGGTATTTAACATCTTCAATCAATAGTGACTTCTCAAGCTTTAAAATCAAGTGTGATGCCTAAAGCAGTAAGTATCAAATATCACAACCACACACACAAAGACTCACAACTCTCTTGAGAATGTCATCGGGGACGTTTCTTTTATGTGGACAGACACTGTAGGCCGAGGAGTGGCTGAAGATAACAGGAGCAGTGGAAATGTCCAGCACCTGGTTCATGATAGCTACAGTGACATGAGCCAGGTCTATCAGCATCCCCAGACGGTTCATTTCCGCAATTAGTTGCTGTTGGGAGACATTGTGATTCATGAAAATGTATTTACTCACTCTGTCTCTTTGTCTTTCATATCTATCAGGTGGGATAAATATAGAACAAATAGAACGTTATTATTTTGATTGATGAATTGATGAGGACACATCTGTACTAATTTTACACTGTGAAACTGGAGATGTTTAAAACTCTAAATACCATTTTTAGTAATATTGGATGATTTTGTGCACTAATAACCTTAACTTGGAAACAAACGATGCTTCTACACAGACCTTGCCAAACGGAGACAGGCCATTGTGTTCAGATGGCTGTGATCCAGTGTCAACAAGCCAGTTGTCTGACCTGACAAGAAACAAACATATAAAAACATATACTGGTCAGTGCAGGAAATCAGCTCAGGTTCTTTACCCAAAGATATCCAGATATTTCCAGCTTCAAAACTTCATTCAGATGTTCTCATGGGACTTTTTTTCTCCCTTGTAGATTTGGTGATTTAAAGGTCAGATACTGCTCTTCACAAATATCACTTACACGTGGTTGCTAGGAAAGTCCCATACTGTCCACAACAACTGATAACTGACTGTTACATCTCAGTACACACAGATACTTCCTTAAGATGTGGGTAATAAACAGAGACAGCAAAGCATGTATTCATGCAGGCTATTTCTAACAGGATTATTTCACTGTGTAGCACCTTTTTATAGTTAATAAAAACTATAACTTAAAGTAAGTTGCCTTGAGTAAAATTAATAGAATGATTTATGGTTGGGTTATGTTATCAGTGACTGGATCTTACCATGGCGTGTTGCAAGAGTGTGTGAGGGTGAGGTAGCGGACCCCGAGTTTGTACATGATGCGCAGGGTGCCCAGACTGCTGTCTATGGAGTGACCCCCCTCCACCCCGATCAGACTGGCTGTCTTGTTCTGGCTGAAGGCGTCCGTGATGTCTGTGCAGTGCAGACAGGAGATGACAGGTGATTCAGCCGGGATGCAGAGGCGGGTATGAGCAGATTAGAGAAGACACTGAGTTTTAAACGTCTCACCTTGGCTACTGGTGGCAAACATGAAGATCTCTGGGTATTTCTGGCACATTCTGTGAATCACATCGATCTGCTCCAGTGTTTGTCGGACCGCATCTTTGTACTGAGTGTCACAGGGAACGTAGGCTGACCAGAACTGAGAGAGGAATAAAGGATGATATTTGATTATCTGCATAGCTGTGTAGCCAGGAAAACAACATCAGCAAGTTTCTGCCAATCACATCATTTTAATCTATTGTTAGAGATCAATATTTTTCCCATTTCTTCACTATAGCAGCACTATATGAAAAGTCATTGTTGTGTTTGTTGATAATGGATTCTGGTGACATTAAAGATTTTCCTTTTTTGTAATATAGTAAGGTCAGAGGAATATTACACAGGATGTAATCAGGAAGTTTTTTTTTGTGTCCCTGACCAAACAAACTCTCTGTGTGCCCAGTCAGGTGCTGTATCTTGTAGCATGTAAGATCCAACATCAGAATAAAAACAGGAATGACTGTTGGAATCTGATACACACACGTACGGTTGTTGCAGTTAGGAATTTACTGATCCAGATTTTCTCACCTTATCCTTATCCTGCTCTCACACAACCAGTCTGGCACCACTCTCCTCACACGCTACTGAATAGCACTGGTTTTGATTGCTTGTACCTGGGAGCTGTCTAGTGAAACCCCACAGCTCAGTGGCTGCAGTTTCAGGTTAAACAGATGCATTCTGCAATGTTTTATTAGGTAGAACAAATAACGAAGCTGTTTCTTGAAAGGCGCATGGTCATAAGACATGCCATAACATCTAATGTACTAATTACTTACACCTCTGGGTTATTTCAATGTTATCTTAAAAACAGCATTACTGAGCAGTTGTAAATAGGGCCAAGTGCCCTGAGGACATGTTCTCAGGGGAAAAAGTAAAACTAGTAAAATTCTTTATGTACCTGCGCTCCTAGTCGTCCCCTTTTGATCTTATCGATGTTGGTGTGTGTTGTATTGAGTGTGTTCAGATCCACTTCGTTGAGCTCATTGTTGAATTGCTTGCGAAGTTGCCAGGGCAGGTCGTTATGACTGAAGAAAAAAAAAGTAAAGTTCTCACACAGTAAGAAAAGAACAGAGTTACCTGGTAGCAAGAAGGAAAACTATATATAAAGTATATATAACAAACTGTGACTTTGTGTTGAGATTCTGTGAAACCGCTCACCATGTGAATTCTTCTTTTCTTTCTTCCTTCCTCTTCCTCTTAGCAAACAACTTGAAGATGCCTACCACCACTCATACAAGAGTGTACAAAATCATGTCACGCTACCATGCCTCTCAAATTTTACTGACCGTCTTCGGGCCTGTTATAATGTGAAAATTTAGATGTGCATTTAAAATTAAAGTAATCTATCTGTCTATCTATTTGTTTATGTCTGTCTTCGGGACCTCTATCACCTCTATTCCACATGTTTTGGACCTTTTCTTGTCCACTGCTGCTTTTACAGAGTTTGCTCCCACTCGCAGACAAACTGTGGTACCTACTCTTATTAGAGCACATATTGTCAAAGTCTTTCTTCCTCTCTGATAATTACTCTGCATTCTGTGTTCCTTCCTTATGTGGGAGGCACCCCCACTTACTTAAGTAAACGTATTTACTTACTCAAACAGTCCTTGTTGTGTACAGTAATGTTTATTCCCTCAAAGCTCTGAATACTTAATTTCATTCTACCACTACTCAGTTTTCCTACTAATTCCACTATGGCACCACTCTCCTACACAAAGATACAATTTTAAAAACATTTGAGTAAATTCTTTAGTTTTAATAGCAGCTGATGCATAACACAGTGCTATTCAATGCAGAATGATAGTTGTAAATAAAAACGGTTGAGGCTCCCCCTACTCCAAAGCCAGAATATCACTTCAGGTTTTGTTCAGGTTAAGTCATTGTTTCTCCTGTGCTCATCCTGTGCCGTCCATCATGCTGAAAACCCGTTCCAAGCATTAAAGTTGACGTCCGAGAAGAAACGTTATTCGTTACACTCTGTGAAAATGTTGTTTTATAGGGCCTGATTTCTAAAAAGGTCAACTGGTAAATAAAACAACATAAAGCTTTCTGATAGATCAAGATGGAATTATTCAAACACAGTATTAAAAACAAAATATGAACCCTCACTGATGCAAACCAACTTGACGTTTTTTGTGTTTTATGGGAGTAACACTATTACTAGCGTAGCTCTTGGAACATGCCTGAAGGTGCTTTGAGGGAGCCTCTGTCAAACTGTTTTAAATGACAGTCATTGTACAAACAGGTAGACTTGTTTGAGAGGACTTTTTTTTTTTGCTGTATCAGCACTGGAAAAGGAGCGTTTGACACAGAATAAATTAGAAATCCTGCTATTATTTCTTACATGGCACCCAACTGATGCTATAAATAAAAACCATCATGCAAACCGCATTTTAGTGAATCCAAGATGTTTCCACTTACCCATCGATGAGTGGCGTCTCAGACATCAGCTTCACAGCATGGCTCATGTGCAGGTCCTCAGCTGACGTGAACATACAAGAACTGATCCATTTCATCAAACATACGGCCCAAAGAACCCTGAAGAACATTTTACACACTTAAATGCAATTTCCTATGTTAGGATACGGTTTAGATTGTACTTCTGGTAGTCGCTGTACAAACAGGTCTCTCTCTGGTGCCTAATCCTTTAGCGTGTGTGTCTTTGCTGATTCTCACTAAAGTTTTCTGTCTGTTTTCACTTGACGACACCTTTAAACATCACCTCTGCACGTTGCTCCTCCTCTGTCGAGTCTGTTTGTCATTACAGCATCAGTACTCATAAAACAGTAGCTTAAACATCCTTAGAACCTCTGTAGTAGTTAAACAATAAATGGTGGTTAATATATAATGTACCGTTTGACTTCTTTTCTAAAGTTCACAATATTATCTCTGCCTTTGACCATAAAAAAAGAGATTTTTCCAAAACTTGCAAAAAACAAGTAAAGCAGGTCCACCATGAAGAAGATTATTATTCATAAAGTTTGGGTTGTAGGAGAGATTTATAGAACATAATGGTTTAATATTTTTTTGATACAGCTTTAATTTATTTATTTTGAGTCAATCACACATCACGCAGGCTACTATCCCCTGTAAACACCCCCCCCCATCCCTCGAACCCACCACCAACCACCCCTCTAGAAATGCACTCAGCGATGGTACTGTACTCACAGTGTCTTAAACATGCCATAAGTGCCAAGTAGTCATTTATTTTCAGTCAGTTATTTTCCACATTTCAGCTTTATCCTGAAATGAAAATCACTGTTTTGAAATTGTACTGCAATACCAAACATCTAAAAGTGAAAAAGAGCCCAGGAGGAAAAAATGGACCGGGCCCCTAAATCAAATCAAACTGACGCCTGATGCCCCACACCCACTGCCTTGCCAAAACACACACGCACACGCACGCACACACACACACACACACAAATACTCCGTGATGGACTCCCATTACTTGATGGAAATTTAAGAAAAACAGTAGACGGGCCGTTGCACAGTTCCATTGCTTAATTATCTGTTAGTTCCTGTTATGGTCATTACATCAACTAGCATCACATTGCAAGAACTCTCGGGCAACCACACTTTCGATTCCTATTGGCTGAATGGCAGCACGTGGTGTCGCTTCTCCATCTCCTCACATAGACTAACTGCAGAGAGACAGAGCAGAGGGACAGGTGGCAACGGCCAGCAGTACCAAGAGGTTCGACAGTAACGGAGAACTATTCAAGATACAACAGGAAGCTAAAAAAGAAATAGTGAGCTGCACATACTTATCTATACATTAGGGTGGAAAATGGCAAGGTTGGATGTCACAGAAACTTTCCATGGTATTTCCTTTCCTGGTCACCTGCACACGCAGGAATCCCTGCAACGTGCTCTCGCTTTTCCATTTCAGGACACGGATATTCTCATTGTCTCCTATCCGAAGTCAGGTAACTAAAGAGGGTAGATTTGTCAGGCTGCATAACACCCGCAGTTTCTTTGAGTGTTATGCAATAAACCACATAAGTGTGCTGAGTAATTAATGGTTTTCATCAAAATCTCACAGCTCTTTCTCGCTTTTTCCTTGAACAGGCACCACATGGATGCAGGAAATTGTGGCTTTAATATCCAGCAGAGGTGACCCACATTTGATCCACACTGTCCCAAACTGGGAAAGGGCTCCCTGGCTGGAGCAATACTATTTCTCTAATATTATACAGGCCTCAGCCACCAAACCAAGAGTCATCACGACTCACCTGCCTCATCACCTGCTGGGCCCTGCCCTCCAGGGTTCCAAAGCCAAGGTCAGATTTACATGTAGACTATGTGTGAGATTTTGACCTGAGAGTTGTCGTAAATGCAAATTGACCAGGCCAGTGCTAAAGCTTACATTTTAGTCTGTAGTATATGGCAACAAAAATGTCCTGCTCAGTCTGTATCCAGGTTAGAATTGTTTAAAAACACTGATATTTAGCCTCGCGATACGCTCCCTTTATACTAAGTGTAGTTCAAACGATCTGACTGTGTGGCTCCGTGTCATTTCACAGGTCATCTACGTGAGCAGAAACCCAAAGGATGTCGTGGTGTCCTTTTACCACTTTCACAAAATGGCCCACTTTCTCCCTGAGCCGGGCACATTTTCCGAGTTTTTAACTAGATTTTGCGAGGGCACACGTGAGTCCACGCCAGGAGCAATTACATTTGGATGTGTCTCCATTTTCCGCTTTCTTTTTATTTTTCCACTGACACTGAATTGTTTCACACTTGTTTCTTTCAGTGTCCTATGGTTCCTGGTTTGACCATTTCAGGGGCTGGACGAGTCAGACAGCAACGATGGACAATCTGCTTCATATCACCTATGAAGAGATGTTGTTGGTAGGCAAGATTTTTAACAGCCTTGTCAGACTATATGTCCCCAGATCTATATTTAAAAAAAAAAAGTTGACCAGTTTCTTGTCAGATACTTATATTTTTCTCCATTCAGAAAGGCTACAAGACTTGGTGAAAATTTATGAAAATGTTTGCGCTGATACCACAAACCAAATTCAAACAACCCAAAATGTATGTGCGGATTCATTTTTTATGGTGATTATATTCTTAGTCAACATTATTATTGTCTTCTTCCTGTGATCAGGACTTACACGGCTCAGTAGAGAGGGTCAGATTTTTCCTTCAGTGCCCCCTGGTGGAAGATGAGGTCAACAAGTGTGTGCAACACTGCAGCTTCACTAGCATGAAAAATAACAAGATGACTAACTACACCCTTGTCAGTGACAAAATACTGGATAACAATAAAGGGTCCTTCATGAGAAAAGGTGAGGTTATTTGTTGTTATATGCAAATGAATCAAACTTGATTCATGGATTTTGTTCTGGGTCTTATAATAATAAAACTGGTTGAACCGCTGATAGTTCACATTTACATAGTCATAACCTGGAGGTGTTTGAGGCTAACTTGTCTGTCTGCTGGCTGTAGTTTCATATTAAGCTTTCCCACATGATCGTGACATCTTTTCCCTCTGATCTTTGCACAGAAGCAAATAACAATATTTATTTATTTATTTATTTATTTTAAGTTTTAAAACTTTCCTATTAAAAGTTTATAGTGTTGCGAAAACGTATGGTAGCAAGCAAAGAATTAAAATCCTGATAAATTATTCCATTCAGCTGTATTTGTACCAATTTACTAATAATATGGTACCTAAAATCACTTATTTGGCCATAAATTTAACACAATCCCTTTTGTTTCACTTGTTTTCCTCTTCCTACAATTCAGGTAAGATTGGTGACTGGAAAAATATGTTCACAGAGGAGCAGAATCAATACTTTGAAAGCACCTTCAAGTCCAAGATGCAGGACTGCTCTTTGGAGTTTGTGTGGGAGGGTCAAGATAAAGAGGAGATACCACAGAGTCACACAGAAGTATGAAAATAACTGATGTTATTGTGGCCTGGATCACACCAGTCTGATTTGATATATATATATATATATATATATATATAGTATACACACCATATATATATGCTATGAACTCAGTGCTGAATTAGACCTTAGGTTGAACATATTCAATGATGTATAGTTGCAGATCAGGGGAAACTAGGAGAAGGGCAATGCTCATCGCTCTTCTGTTGTACTCTCATTAAAGTGTCTGCGTGATATATTCAGTGCAATAAATGTATAAATAAAACTCAAAGCAACTGAATCAAACCTTATATGGTTGACTGTTAATAGATGTTATCAGGCGCAGATCAAGTGGCGTTTATCGTAAGCAGTAGCTGACGTCTGACCAAAATAAATAATAATAATGAATTGGATTTATATAGCGCCTTTCAAGGTCGCTTTGAAAAAGAACATACAAATCAATAAATAAACACGAGACAGACAGATAAAATAACTGATAATAATTATCAGTTGTCATCAATTTGTGTTTATTTAATCTGGCAATTATTGAAGCCCTATGGAGCATAATGTGTTTGGGGTTTTTTTTGCATTGCTTATGTTTCAGTTTTCAGAATTTAACACAATACGCAAATAAAATAGAGATAAAAAAAACAATTTAAATGGATTCTACCTGGAGAAATGGTGAATGTTTGTCGTTAAGAAGAGTGTGATGTTGGTCTAGTTTTGTAAACACAGCCCTGTGTGGAGTTTGCATTCTCTCAATGCCTGCGGCTGTTTTCTCTGGGAACCCTGTCTTCCTAACCCAATGCAAAGACACCTACGTTAGGATGACCTGAAACTCTGAAACTGATGATAGGCGTGAATGTGGGCGTGAAAGGGTGTCTCCATACGTTGGCTCTGTGATGGGCTGCTGACCTGTCCCTGGCCTCTCACCCAGTCATCTGGGACTGGCTCCAGCCATCCTGTCAAACTAGCAGTTTTAGATATTATATGTGTATTATATGTGGGATGCTTTAAGTTCATCTGAACACAAGCTTTTTATTATATTTTTTTAAATTTAGGTGATGTATCTCTGCGTGTCCTAACAGTGGTAACATCTCACTTTTCACAGTTCTCTCACAATTCATCTCACAATTAAAATACAAGACATTCAAACTCATACTCCTGCAACCTTGAAGTTTACTGTGTCTTGCCTTTTCAATGAAAATTTTTTTTGATTAACATTTTTTTGGCAACAACCCACGGTTTTCTGTTATGAAAGCAGTTTGGCTTTTTGTCTTCTTTCACCTTCTGTCACTGATGTGTCAGATTTCTGTAACAAAATGAAAAGAATAATCACGTTGACAAGGGTTCTGCGTTGTATCAGCTACTAATAAGTCCATGTAAGGGTCACTCACTCTCTCTCTCTCTCTCTCACACACACACACACACACACACACACACACACACACACTTGGAGCATTAATTTGTTTGCTGTGTAGTCAGATGCAGTTCAGTGATGTGAGAAGTCACTTCACACCTCTCTCTATATAAGATTCAGCTAGGGGGGAGGAGGTTGAAGGGTAAAGCTGATGGCAGTGTTAACTGCTTAAGGTCAAACAAAACAACATTTTTATTATTAGTATTAGTATTATAATTAAACCTGATAACTAAGATACAGTCTATCATCTTTTTTATAGAACAGATAGTTTTTGGAGCAGTATGAATCATAGTGAATCATAGATGTTTTTTCTGATTAAATTAATTTTGATTTTGATCATTATTAAATGATTTAAGTATTAGGGTACAAGAACAATACTTTGTGTATGTATTTTATTTTATGTGATCTTGGAGGATTTATATTGAAATAGAAAAGCAGAAGTATATTAAAACTGAAATAATGAACATGAACAGTATCTTGTAGTCATGGTAGGTGGACCATTTATGGTATTTGCTTAACATTTAATGCTTTTTACATCATCTCTCCCCAGAGTAGTTAGTTTAGTTTAGTTCATCACAAAAAAATCACATTAATTCACAAGATTTATATACATGAGTGTCAAGGACAAACATGTTTTTCCACATTGAGAGGGGACAACATGAAACCTCAGATGCAACTAACTGCACATCACTGTGGTGAAGTGTGGTATGGAAAAGAAAACCTTGAGACTCAGTCATCTGCAGGCTTTTTGTCATTCTTGCTTTTTAAGGGACAGGCACAACCTTGAGTCATTCAAACAGCTGTACTTCTCTGATTCCACTGCCACTGGTAAAAACAACACTTTGCCACAGTGGTACAGGACATCCATGTTGGAGCTGTTTGGTGAACTACATCCATTTGGCCAAACTAAAACAACAAAAGTTGAAGCAGATCGTCCTAATGTTTTGCGATACTGAATGTTTTGATGCTTGGTGTCTGGGTTCCTCATCATATTGAATTAATATTTATAAGAAAAGACTATTCACAACACACTCAGCATGTCTATTATGAATGAAGCCTTTTCATGAATGACAGGGTCATGCCGGTTTTGGCAAACAGCTAATCAGTAGATACAGTTCCCCGAAAAGCTTGTTTGTGTGTGTGTAGGTGTGAGAGAGAGAGAGATAAGCACAGTAAACAAATACAGTATAATGATGGGTGATAAAGTGATGGAGCCCATAAAGCTTTGGTTTCCCAGTCACATGTCAGACAGGGTACATATTCTGGCAGCTGAGTACACACCATATTTTCCAGACAGCCGAAATGATTTGGAAATACTACTGATATAAATCCTTACTGCCTCACAGATCCATTCTTTTGTTTAATGACTGAAGCTACATATGTAGAGCCAGTATCAGGAAGACATCTGCAGGAGTGCTGAGTCTATGTTTAATGAGAGACACAGTCAATAGTACCTGTACCATGTGTCTGGATGAATAAACAGAGTGCGTCACATTTTATGATTCATAACATGCATACTGATCAGTATGTATAAATGCAACACACCACACATCTATGCTGTTATGATTCATAACAGGATAGATATGTGTTATTTTAGCATTGGAACAGTACATACTGATATCTAATACCAGTAATGCAAATATATATATCCCCTTTATGGATATTTTATTTTGACACAGCAGTAGAAAAAGTAGCAGTGGTGGAGGAGAGCTAGAGACTAGAAATATTATTACTAAATAAATAAGATCATAGAAATAGTCTTGACACTGTTCAAATGAGAAAGCTCTATACAGGGGCTGGAGATTTCTACACAATAACAGGCTATTTGTAATATGCACATATAGGTGTGTTGTACCAGAGTTTGAGTACACATGAGTGTACCCCCTGGGCACATTGTACATAGACAATCAACAAATGTTTTTTGAACCAGAATTCAGCTATTAGAACAAAAGTGGACACATACTGAACAAATATATATGATGTCACATACAATACGGACCACATCTATCATACATGCTAAGTCTGGTTTCCGCGGCAGCAAGAGACTGTTGACATTGCGACCTCACTCGCTGCTCTGAATGCAGGATTGATGGCGTCAGAGGGAGAACACTCTGGGACTGGTTGAGAGTAATGGCCTTTGACAGGGATATTAATATTTAAAAAGCCAAAGGAGAACCCCATGCACCCTGCTCAAAAGTGTTTCTTCCTGCCCCCATCCGCTTCACGTTTATCTTTACCTAGACAGGCACCAACATTATATGATTCTGAACAGTAAGAAACTGTGGTTTCTTTGTCTAAAAGTCTCTTTCTGCTGCTTACCAAGGTCATGCATGAGTAGGCAGTAGTTTTTGATACTTGAATTGTGACAAAGATATTTGGAGGGGTTTGAGGTGTTTTTTTAAAACTAATTTGTCACATGCAGCCTTCAGACAACAGACGTTTTCTAATGGATTTCTACGTAGTTTGAAGAGACATATGCCAACATTCTTACCCTCATCAATACCAAAAAACACAAAAAACATTTATGTTTGAGTCCTGGACTAAAACATTTTCAATGTCATATATTCCATGATAATAGATTAGAGACTAGAGAAGATTGAAGCAACAATGCTAATAGTAAGAAAAAAATTAATGTGGTATTAATTTGAGTAGCAACTTCATCGCACCACATTAGGCTCAAATTCTATATTTAAATATCATACGTATTTACAAGTTGATTGTTGGTTGTCTAAAACATAGACCTAATATAATGATGGATGACATACAGTTGCCCAAAAATGAAGTAAAGCCAGGCATCGATGAATCAAAAACTGGTGGCTGGCTGCAGTATGGCGCATTAAATCTCAGCACCTCTGACTGAGTGTATGGGACACAATCTAAAAACAAATAGTAAAAGCGCATAGCAAATATTATGATTTCAGTTTCAGATATTTCCGTTTTCCTTTAAATTTATTGATGTAGATTTTATTCCCTGCTTGATATAAGCTTATTCGCTGATAAAACTGTCAGGTGAGTCATTTTATTATTAATTTATTTAATACCGCTTTTGCATACCTTGAATGACTGTCATGACAAATAGCAGCCTCCTTATTCTTATCTACTCAACCATAGCATTTATGTCCTTGCATTACACAGAAAAAGAACCAACGTCATAAAACCAGTAGTCTCAGACAGTGCATTTTGATGTCTGCTTCCCTCTTATCTTTCCCTATCATTTTGTATCAGCTGGACAGGTAGCTGTCATCATTCCTCTTTTATTGTGTCGAAAAAGCATTTGCTCTAGACAGTTCATGTGCTATGTCAGAGTGGAAACACCTGCAGGACAAAAATATCTTTGAAGTCCTGCTCATTCCCGCTCACAAATACTATAGCAGAAAAATTCTGAATTGTATTATTGACGTTTTGAACTTTTTCTTTCTTGTGACTGCTCATGATGAAATATGGTGTCAACCTCCTGTTGTGTTTTCAGAGTTTCACTGTGGAACAGAGAAACATGAGATGGAGACACAGCAACTTACTTTTAAATCAACAAGTCCTTTTAATTTAATGAAACAAATATTTTCCATCCTCTAAAATGGAATGTTTTCTAATACGATCCTTCTGTCGGTATGACAACATCTCTTGTCAGTGGCCAATATAAAAAATGTATATTGTATGTTCACGCTGTGGTTAAGATTAGGTTTAGGCATAAGAAAAACAGCACTGGCATTATAGCAGTGTGGGCAACATAAGCTGGGCCCCAGGCCCCAAGCTGAAAGGGGCCCAACAGCTGATTACATTACTGCACAGTAATCTCAAAAAATTATTTGATCAAACTAAGTACAGTGGATAGCAATTACACTATAGTAGGAAAATTCCTAATGAGGCCCAACACCACCAGCTTGCTGCCAAGTGTCAGGGGTATGAACCATGATGCTCAATCACTGCCGGGAAGAAATCAAATGCATGAGGAGAAGGAAAAGAAAAAAGATGGCGGTAAGAGCGATTCTGATGTTCTAAACAAGGTAACTATGCCTAGCTAGCTATGCCGTATTATGGTTACATGACAAGGATTTAATCAAATTCACGAAGTTAGTACACTATGATGAAATCCTGAGTCTGAAGCTCTATGGCTGCCAGGAGATCATTTTTGACATTGCGTCTGAACGCAAAGCCGCTGATTTCTCTGTGTCTCCCCTGATGACACTGTGAATCCAGGGTAAGTAAGAGGAAATCTTCATATAGACTGCGTACCGGTACCTCCTGCAGGGCTTGTCATACGAAAGGATCCCTGCCGCATAAATGTCCCCACTATTCGCGTCTTTGACAACCAGAGCGCCCCCTGCATCACCAAAGCAAACATTTTCCTCAAATTTACCACTTTGTGTGCAGAACATGTTGTCGTCCACATCTGGTGTTAACACGATGTGCTCATATTCTCCTTTACATTCAGAATGATTGGCCAGGGGGAGTTTTAGGTATTTGAGCGATTCAGCAGGGGTGAAGTCGACCCCCCAGCCCCAGCCAGTGATGACCCCGAACCTGCCCATGGCGTTGGCCAGGTCATGTCCTCTCTCCGGTAGGGGGATGGGGGTCACTTTATCGCTCATAACCACAGGCTCCTTCAGTTGGATCAGAGCCAGGTCGTTGTACCAGTCAGAATGGTTCTGGAAGCCTGGATGAAGAACAATCTGTAGGAGAGGAACATACAGTAAGTTTATAATCCCTCTTAATATTACATTCAAAGATACTCTTTCTTTCTCACACACATGTACACATCAAGCCTCGTATGTTTTCAGTTCCATGAAGTGATGTGTTGGCTGAAGTGTTCTGTTCTCTTTTATTAACACATGTTTTTTTCTGTTTTCAAGACCTGTCTGTACATTTTTGCAATTTAACCGTGGTGTCAAATTGCATTAAAATAATATGGAAATTAATATTAAAATGAAAATGTGATTGTCAAAATGTGACTGTCTCACCTTCTTTATTGCAACCTCTTTAGTCGCATCAGCTTCTGCTCGTCGTGAGATTCCCAGGTACAATTTGGGGATCACAGGATCTTTTCCCTGAATGTCCTGTCGACTCTTTCTGACAAAAAGGTTCCTGCCAGCTGTCAATACCCAGCGGTCAGAGATGAGGGCACCACCTGCATAGCCTCCGTCCAGCACACTGTCAGCGATGTAGACCATGACCTGCCAGGGCACATGAGGGGCCGGAGTCCCCCCAACCATTCGCCTGGAGCGCAGTGATAATAATCTAGAGGCTGAGAAATTATTCATTCAGTTAGAACTTACACTATGTACCATATGGTATGTCTATGTACTAATTTTACTTTATACATTTCAAGGATGTTTTTGCATGTCTGTGTGTTTTTTTATTACATTTCATATAATTGTTCTCTTACTACACACAGTGTAAATGTAAATAGTGTAGGTCATCATTCAGCTTTTACTGCTATTTATTGCATTTTGTTAGAAATCATTTTGACATGGTTTTTTTTTCTATATATTCTGATTTTAAATCATTTAATAGTAGTTAAGAGTGTCCCACAAGGACCACTACTAGTGCCCATGTCCTTCAATATATAGGCATATTTATTAACAAGTATTTTCCGCACCATATTTTGCCATGGGTTGCTTTCATGCCTCGAATTTATTCATCGTCAAATTTGATTCAAGTGTCTTTTACGTGGGTGAGTAATTATGTGGGAGAAAATTACTTCAAGTGATCTCTTCAAAGTAATGGCAACATCCTGAGACCCAGTACAGAGATGGCCTCATCTTGCACTGTATTATTAGACCATCTGTGATCTTCAGGTATCCTTAAAATCAAGGTTTATTGATCTAGACATTTGTTTCCAGGTGTCCCAGGTTTTAACTTAAACTGATTAGCAATGTTAGACCACCAATCTACTGTTCCATAGTCTCTTGCTCCAATTTTGTCCAGATTGACATACAATTTTTCGGCAACTAAAGTTTGAGAGGAGTCTGTTCATTATTAATGGCAGACACAGTTATACGTATGTCCCAGAGGATGATTTGGCAGAACTTTGGATAACTTCTCGCCATGTCATGCAGACATATTTCTTACTTGATGCAGAGTGCTTCATCTTTTCCTGTGCGTGTGACATGCCTGCCAGACAGGACCATGCAGCCAGGAGGTGTACAGTCAGAGAAAACCTTAAACCAGCAACAGTCACATGATACATAGACATTAAATGTCTCGGTTCTTTTTTTTGTGAACTTTTGTATTTAAAATACAGCAAGTGTATAACATATGAAGTTAAGAATAGCATATTTCTTTTGTATTATAAGACATCTTTTTTATTTTTTAGCTGTAATTTTAGATTTAGTTCACATTCCAAATACAGCACAACACATTAATTCCCATTCGTCACCTCTTACAATCATTTGTACAATCACATGCAACCTAAAATTTTACAAAAAATACGCAAATCTTGCATAGCATGTTAAATAAAAAAATTTATCCTTATTTTTTTAGAAATCAGTTCATCTCCAATTATCTCTGTTACAGGAATTTTGTTGGTGTGATCACTCTGACCTTTGTCCACTCTGACGTGTTTGGTGCCAATGATCTGTTCAGTCTGACCTGTTTGTTGTATGAAGTAATGCTTCAAAGATAAGACCCGACAAGTGCCCGGAGATATGCCTTCTTATTATGTCTTGAATGCCGTAACCAGCCTTGTACCAGGGACAAGAGTTCTTATTATGTCTTGAATGTCATAACTAGCCTTGTACCAGGGACAAGAGTTCCCGTCCCAATTGGAGAGATGTATGTGTTTGTCAGCTATCTTAGTAAACGCCCAGGTCCAGAATTGTAGAAAAAGGCAGGCCAACAGACTCATCTTTGAGTCTTCCTTTGTAACTTCCACTGTGTAGTTGCTTTGTGAACACTCCTTCTTGTACAAGAATAAAGTATACTCTAAATTTCAGACGTTGTCTCCGTTGCCTCTGTCTGCCTGCCATTCAGACACTAAAAATAATCTCACTTTTCATAGTATAGTAATGCTCACTGTTAGAGACAATGACCTTTTAGTTGGAAAGAGTGGTTAAACATGAAACAAAATAGTATTATTTTTACTTACCACATTTTGTTGGAAATATTCATCTTCTGCAATGTTTAGTTTTCACACACATTTCTGAACTGGGAGTATTTATATTTGCTGAGAGCTCTGAAATGTCCTGGAAAGTGGAAAAAACAATTGTGATGTCATGAGTCTGCTCCCTGCTCCACTGATTGAATGATTTCCACCTCACTCTGCCTGTTGCCACACCCCCCTGTCACTCATTCTCCAGCCTATCAGGAAGCTCACCTGCTCATCACTCCTAATCACTGCCACCTGTGGCTTGTTACCATCTGCTGTGTGGGTGTGTATTTAAGGCACAGGTCTACTAACTCTCTTTGTCAGTTCGTCTGCGATTCAGCGTGTTCCTGTTCGTTGGCATTCTTCAAACTGATCTCCTGTTCGACCCAACTACGACT
>JAFBJQ010000974.1:24356-232375 GCA_016785345.1 Trinectes maculatus
AGGAATTTTGTTGGTGTGATCACTCTGACCTTTGTCCACTCTGACGTGTTTGGTGCCAATGATCTGTTCAGTCTGACCTGTTTGTTGTATGAAGTAATGCTTCAAAGATAAGACCCGACAAGTGCCCGGAGATATGCCTTCTTATTATGTCTTGAATGTCGTGGCTAGTCTTGTACCAGGGACAAGAGTTCTTATTATGTCTTGAATGTCATAACTAGCCTTGTACCAGGGACAAGAGTTCCCGTCCCAATTGGAGAGATGTATGTGTTTGTCAGCTATCTTAGTAAACGCCCAGGTCCAGAATTGTAGAAAAAGGCAGGCCAACAGACTCATCTTTGAGTCTTCCTTTGTAACTTCCACTGTGTAGTTGCTTTGTGAACACTCCTTCTTGTACAAGAATAAAGTATACTCTAAATTTCAGACGTTGTCTCCGTTGCCTCTGTCTGCCTGTCATTGAGACACTAAAAATATTTTGACAATCTCACTTTTCATAGTATAGTAATGCTCACTGTTAGAGACAATGACCTTTTAGTTGGAAAGAGTGGTTAAACATGAAAATAAATAGTATTATTTTTACTTACCACATTTTGTTGGAAATATTCATCTTCTGCAGTGTTTAGTTTTCACACACATTTCTGAACTGGGAGTATTTATATTTGCTGAGAGCTCTGAAATGTCCTGGAAAGTGGAAAAAAACAATTGTGAAATCTCTCTTATCACAAAAACTGGAAGAATTTCAAATGTACTTTAACCTGATTTGAGGATTTGCAAAATAAATGTATTTCACAAATTAGTGTGTTCTAGAATTTCCCAAAAGGAGATAGTGACTAACAGATCATACCATAAACAACTGATTGCTTTTATCTTCCATGAATGTTTGGACACTTTGTGCTATTTTATTTGTTCTGTTGCCACATTTGTGCATGGAACACATGGTAGTGAATACCGTAGTTAACTGTGCAGCAACAGCAGTAAGTCAGAGGAAAGTCCAGCATTACTACTTTGGTTATTTACAAGATTATTACAGAGAGATTACAGAGGTTTTTGACTATGATGAGATATTTCATTTTAGAGTATTCTACCAGAAATAATTTAGCATTTTATATTCTTTAAATTTTTTTAATGGTTTTCGGTAGGGTATTATTTTAGTAGTTAGACAAAGTAAGTGAGCATTGTCTTACTCAAACATTTTGTATTGAGGGACCCGAAAATCAAATAATCAGTTATTATTAAGCGTTCTTTGAAGTAGATCAAAAAGACAGATTATAAAAAGTGTCCGGTTATTTTTGACCCATGCACATAAATAATATGTATATAACTCTGCAGCATGTATAAATATTAAAAGAGTATGTACATGAATACTGACAAAAAGCCCCCTTTTCCCAAGCATGTAGTCAGTAAAACATAGATAGACATAGATTCCCACTTAGATCACAGATTCATATCCTGGACTTGAAAGTAAATTTCGATGTGGAGGAGGATTTATCGTGGGTTCATGTTAGCCTTTATGAACGATCTTCCCCAACGTAATCGGTTTAAGCATATAATTGGACATGAAGATTCTAAAACGGCAAAGACTGATTTCAAATGAAGTAATTTCATGGTGCCAGTGGTAGCAAAGCTTTACTCTGTAAATTGTCTTTAATAACCTGAGGCGAGTGCACTCTTAGCTGGATCTGACACAGAGGCTCCCCCTATAGGAAGACACGCTCTTTTTCCCCTCACCAGCCATAAATACCAAAATGATGTACAAATATACCAATTACCATATACCAATACATTGTCATTAACTTTGAAGGCATTTTCTTCTGATTAGCACACAGATGAACAACATGATGCGTGAACAGTACCTATACGTACATGTAATCAACAATGTAATCAACTAATTACCCTAAAGGCCATGTTATATCTTGCTGGGGTCTAAGTCTCAAAGTCTCAAAGTTGTCTCAGGCTTTTGGACCCCATTGTATATTGTGCAAATCTGTCTATAACATGGAATATTTGACAGGTTTAAACCCTTTGAGCATTAGGTTACATAATGTTGCTGAGCATTTACTTTGTTGTTTATTTAGCATTTCTTCAGTGCTTATTTATGAGATTTCAATTTCAGTTTCAGTTTCATTGCTGCCATATTACTTCAGAGACAGGTTCAAGGCAAGGGCAAATACGAAACGTGTCCTGCGATGTGCTGTCCAGTGTTTCCAATCAAATGTGAGGGCAGGGGTCCAACTTGAGTGCTATAGTCTCTGCTGCCTTGGGGCAACAAAGAGGATGGGATGTGACCCATGTGCAGGAGATGGCCATAGTTGTGCTCACAGGCCAAGGCCATCGGGGAGAAAACCCAACAAATGTACAGGCAATGGATGCATTTTACCCCTACTCATACTGTCGCCTCTCATTAGTACAATGTAGCATCACTCTCTGGCTCTGTTTCCATCTACGTCTCTTGATTTCCTTCACATTTTTGCGACACGCAAAGCATAAGAGCGAGAACAGTCAGAGGTGAAAGCTGCAAAATCTGAAGATTTTTATAATAGTAGTAATTCCATTACAAATATGTTATGGATTTACATGGATAAAATGAAGCGCAGTCTGAAAAAAAAGACTTGAAGACTGTTAGACGCATTAGAGGTGGTTGGCAGAGGTGAAAGTATAGAATAAAGAATAAAGGGGGAGATGAGTGGGGGTGGGAGAAGCACGTCAGAACATGGGTGGAGATGATGAGAGAGAGTAAAATGCTGTGGTGGACTTTACCTTGAAGCTCTGGGGGAAGAGCGTGTGCATGCGATAAAGACCGCTAGCCATGCAGAGGCTGAGGGGAGGGGGTGCAGCGGAGTGGAGACTGGAGGTTGAGCGCTCCAAAGAATAAGAGCGAGGCGGAGGAGGGAGAGGGGAGCGGCAGAATCACAGGGACGGAGAGCTGGAGAGCGTGAGAGGTTTTATACTTCATGTTTTCAGGAGAATGACTGATGAGAAGACCACAGCTCCACTTCCTTCTTCACTAGAGGATTTTATCTGGATTTTACTTCCACTGAGTCAGCCCTTTAATATTACGTCCTTCTCCTGCTATCAACATCTGCACGCACATCTGCTCTGTGGCATGACACTGGAGATGCCGGTATGATAATCACATTTGATTTTTGGTATGTTTTTGTGGATGTACACCATAAATGATATATATATATATATATATATATATATATATATATATATATACATACATATATGCGCTTTCCATAACAATTACCACCTAGGGTATAATATAAATAATGCATTTATTGTTTATTATTATTAATTATTCCTGTTCACGTGAATAGGAATAATTTGTTTGCTTAGCTTTTAATGGTCTTTAATTATCATCATTTCTAAATAGTGTCATTTTAGAAGCTGACAAGTAGCTACTATGTTATTTCTTTAAGATGACAAACATATGTTCCAGCCATGTTAAATACAGTTTGTTACTCTCAAGTTTTACAATTTAGGTCATACAAAAAATAAGCAATAATTTACAGTACATGTGGATGTAACAAGAAAATGTGATTTTAATGTGATTGTTGTGATTTTTTTTTCATGTGTTGCTTCCAGATTCAAACTGACTGTCTTATCCATCAACCCAGTCCTGTTGTATTTAATTAGCAGTTATATTATTTTGCAGTTTGATACACCAAGAAAGACTGTCCAGTACATTTACAAACACACAAAACACACACAAGCATTATTGTTGACAACATTGTTTAGTCTTCTATTCATATTTCTGAACCCTGGTTGAAAACTGCAGTCTGGTTTCAGACATTTCAAATGTAGGTCATAAGTAATTGACTGAAAACATCTGCTGTATCTGCAAAATTCTTATTTTCACAGCGACCAATTTAATGAATTTAAGAAATGTTGGAAGATGGAGGTGGACTGATTGGTGTCAGATCATTCAAGGCATGCAGCAGCTGGTAACTGTGTAAATTTGAGCTGAATATGACGTCCATTAGAAGAATGTAATTTATACGATATGAATGTGGAGAATCTGCAGAAATACATACACATTAGCCCACGTATTATGTTTCCCTGTTTAGAGAGAGATTCAGCTGAGCAATATATGTTTAAGTATAATTACCGATAATTGCTGTTTGAGTGAGTCATTGCAATACTTAAAAACTGCACGGTTGACGGACAGTTCATCTGTCCACCACTGAAGACAGAACTTTCTCAACTAGGATTTATAAAATCTTCTCAAATATCCAAATAAATTAATCTAATTTATTCTATAGATCCTTTGAGTTTTTTTGTTGTTGTTGTCACTAATTAGAGGTTGACAGCTGGGGCTTAGAATAAGTAATCTTTTATACCATGTATTACCTTGATATCAACATTTCAAAGTTCATGAGGAATAAATTCTGAGTGATGATCCACTGACTCCTCTCTAGCGCCACCACCAGGTCACAGTTTTGACTTGATAAATAAGTCGTTTTCAGGGATTGACTACTGATCCATTATGTAGATATTACATGAGATACCTTAACACCTAGATGATGGAAGATTGTGACGTTTTTCCCACCAACCAGAGAATTGTGTGTGTGTGTGTGTGTGTGTGTGTGTGTGTGTGTGTGTGTGTGTGTGTGTGTGTTTGTATATACTCTATTCGCACCTGAGGTCTTGCCACAGGGAACACACCACTTGTCACCTTCACTCAAAGTAAAAGCAAAAAGCTCCTTAATGATGTTGATCCTTTATCCTCCCAAAACAATTTTTCTTTTGTCTGACTAAAAGCGCCATCAGATAAATGAAAGGACATGGCATTAAAATAATTGCTGCTGAAAATACTATTCCGTTTATAATCCAGTAGTACTGTATGAGTGTAAATTTTGTTTCTTGATATCTCAATTTTGTGCTTCCAATGTAGTGTCCAGAAGTTTCCAGCAAAAGTTTACGAAAAAGAAAGTTGTTATGCTTAATTTTTTTATACATATAATAACTTACGTTACTTTCTTACGTTAACTTACGTTAACGTCATTTCGCGAAGTTTAAATTTTTTTTATTTACAGGCAAAGATCAGAGAACAAAAAGATAGTTTTGTCATTAAGGTTTTTTTTGTAAAGAACTGAATACTTAGATTTGTATTTGATTTTTGCATCTATGCAATTCCAATATGATTTTACTTTCAGATTCTGTTCATGCAATATGCATTTCATGTCAGACCCGACCAGGACATGTTTTCTTTCTGCTTCTCGTTATCTTAAAGGCAAATTCACTGCCACATTTAAACATCTGAAGCATCTCACATCAAAGCCTGTTTCCTGGTGAGAACATGGGAGTTAGCTTGGTTTTGCTGTGGTCTGAATATGTCCACTCATGTTAGCCTTTGTTTTGCTGGATGCGTGTGCCTTCCTGCTCTGCAGTCCGGTGAGCAGCATAAATGATTGAAGGACCTGCATAGTTAGTTGTCAGCAGAGAGAGACATTCTCTACTGAAATTAGAATTTCTGCGTCAAGGTGCTTCCAACAGAGTTAGAGCACAAAAACAGCACGTGACATAAAATTACAAAATAAAATCACTGCCCACACTTGGTAATAACTGTAATTGGAAATAATGTCTCCCTACCTAGAACCACACATGCTAGTGTTTTTCATGGAATACTTGAAAAAAATTCAGATTCCTTTATTGTCAGTCATACGTCATACAACAGATGCACTGCAGAACAGAACGCCATGGCAGTTTTTCCTCACCCTTGCGGGGGGTGTAGGTCAGAGGATGTCACACACTGTACTCTTTGTTAAAGCCCTATGAGGCAAATTGCAATTTGTGAATATGGGCAATACAAATAAAATTTGATTGATTGATTGATGATTGATTGCGTTAGGCCACCATAAAAACCAGAAGATAAAAGACCATTATGAAGAATTAAATACAGCGACATCAATGACAGCAGAATTAAAGATTTTTGATGGACTTGAAGAGTCATTACAGAGGCTATTTTTTTGTCCGAACTTCACACAGTTGGGATAAAGGCTTTACTTGCATGTTACGTGATAACACAAGCTCATTTGTTTTTAGGGGAGTTGATGTGGTACCTGACTGCTATGACAGGCTACTATGAATTAGGCAACCTTGTTGGACACGTTGTCTTCTACATTTGTGGAGATTTTACACATGATGAAAATGTGTTCATTCAACAGGACAGGTTCTCAGCGTGGGCCGTGGTCCCATGAGCAGACCCACACATTCAACACATCTGAGGGACAAACCAGTCCAGTCTGGGCCATGACGGCTCTGCCTCCCAACGTCAGTGTCCCCGGGAGCACGGCGATCCTGCTCGCGATCACAGACGGACCACTCAACCTGACGGCCGGTGCTGAGGCAGGACATGGGTCAGGCCAATCGCTGGCCCCTCTCTGTACCCTCTGCTGCTGTAGTTTTGTCAATCGCGTCTTGGCAGTGGTGTTCATGGTCAGCCTGGTGTTTGCCATCGTAGTTGGAAATGTGGTCACACTTATTGTCTTTGTACAGACAAGGCAGTCAAGGACACCACAGGGATACTTGAAAGGTAAATGTTGTTGTCTAACGCCAAAGATTTGCTTAAGACCAGCGAAGAGTAAAAGTTAAAAAATAATTCACTGCATTGTTGTTATGCGTGGAAACTGAACTGAACGTTAACACTGCGTCTCCGCCTCTTGACAGTGTCTCTGGCCATAGCAGACATGATGGTTGGTGTCCTTGTGGTCCCATTCTCTGTCTTCACCGAAATATCTCTGATGGTTACAAGCACTCCTCCCATTTGGTACCAGGGCAGTTCTACAGCTTCTTCCTCCCTCGGTGGACTCATGAGCCCCTGGCAGCCTTGCATGCTGATTGGCCCTGTGTTTGCCGGCTGCACGTTTGTCTCCATCAGCACCATCTTCCTCATGACCTTGGAGCGGAGCGTGGCCATCCTGCGGCCTCTCCACAAGGACGCCTTGGTGACCCGGAAGCGAACTATGCTCCTCATCCTGCTCTCTTGGGCTGCCAGCTTCCTGCTGGCTCTCGCTCCTCTCATCTTTAGCAGTAGCTTCATTCTGGAGTACAATGAGTGCAGTCGCATGTGCAACTACACGCCACTGTTGTTTGGAAACCAGTTGCCATCCGATGCCAACATTTTGTTGTTGTTCCCGGCGTTTGACTTTACACTGCTCGGCGGCACGTTAGCAGTTAATATTTTGTCTTTCACAAGCATTCGGCAGTACTCCAGAAAACGTAAACTCCTCTCAGAGGGGAGTCTGAGTGAGGGAGGCAGTGGAGGAGGAGGAGGAGGAGGAGGATGCCCACACAGGCCCTCCTTTTCAGACATTAAAGCTGCCAAGACAATTGGCATACTAACATTTGCCTTCACTGCATCCTTTTCTCCCATTGCAGTGTTTGTTCTCGGGAATGTGGTGGGATACACCTGGTGTAACTTTTCCTTTTTTGCCTTCTGGATACTGACTGGAAACAGCTGCTGTAATGTTATCATCTACAGTGTCCGGGACCATCGCTTCAGGAAGGGCGTGACCCTGCTCTTTCAGCGAGACCATTCCCCCCCACACGGTGAGAAGTCTTGAGAGATGCTTATATCCATCAGAGGCGACAAGCTACATATGTTTTGCTACTGTGTTACAAAAATTCCGAAAGGTCTAGCAAAAGGTCTAGCAATCAAAGTTTTCTAGACCTGTAAATAGAAAATTTTAAATCCCCATTCACCTTTGGACAAAAAAGCCTACATCTATGCACTGCATGATAAATCAGCTTTCAGGATTGGTAGCTACTCTACTGCCACAGTACAACACATCCTTTCTATTGTCTTAACAACCTCTATTACCAAACCTCGTTCCTGAAGACTTACAAACAGAAGGCTATTATGAACCTTTTCAGTAACTACAAAAAATATACCACCGTTTTTCCAGGAGGTGCACTGACAACCACCATAAACACATGGGTCATCTTTTTGTCAGGAGTGGGTTTATCATCTATTAAGCATTTGTTACTTGTGCGTTCAGAAACTTGCTACTACTCTTTGGACTAATGTGTATTACAAATGTTTCGGTTGAGGGAACAGCTCACACCACAGATTTGACTCTGTGGTGTGGACATACACTTTTGAGCATCTGTTTTCCATGTTGTGTTACAATAACCTGCCTCAAGTATCAGAAATGCACTTTATCAGTTAATACATGAGCCATTTGCATTGTGCCATGTTTCAGACAATGTTGATTTTGTACAACTTTTATTTTCGGTATTTTATATTATTGGTTATTTTTGTCTCAGTAAATGTGAATGATTTGTATATTTATTAAATCGGTACAGAATAAATGCCAAACACAGAAATGTAGGATAAAAGTATTATAATTATAGATAATTATAGCAGACCCTCATGGGTAAAATGTATGATCTCTTCAGTGTGTCAGCTATAAGTCCTGTGCATTGTTTGGAAATCTGTACTGCGTAAATTGACACTATCAAATTACATGAGGCCGAAGAGCAATTCATTTTATCAATGGCTATATTTTCACTAATGATCATGTTTTGCATATGTAATTCCATTAAAATTGATAGGCTTTTACAGGCTAATAATTTATCAGCTGCATCAACAAAACAGAAATGTATTAATAATAATAATGGTTGTCTTGACATGAATTGCTAAAACAGTTTTTGTGTATATTGTGTGAATAATTCAATAATTTAATCAATGTGATAGTGGACATCAAAGACATGTTATACTGTGACTTACTGAAATACACAACTTGTTTAAACGACTACGGGGACCAGCAAAAATGTGCACGATCATATTTGTCATTATTCCCATCAGGTCATTTCACTGTGAATCTATTGTGTGTTCATGGAAGCATTTTTTATATCAAAGGTGCTACGGTATACTGCAGGTTGAGCGAATAACAGACATCAGGGAATGAATTGGTCAACAAGAAGAAAACTGCTCTTATTTGTTAATATATCATGTACAAAATTAATTAACACCGAATCGAAAGAATGAGTGTACAAATTGAACAGCCCTTTGGCATCTTCCACCAAAAAGTGTTACAGTCATGAAATCAACAGTGTCCAAATCATCACTGGTTCTGTGTAAGGCAACAAATTATTGTTATTGTGCTGACATTAAATCACAATAAAGGTATCTGGGAACATTGCATTTGGGATCTTTTGATTGTTTGCCGGTAAGAAAGCAGACTGAAGTCTAATGAGTCATCTCATTTACTGGAAATCATCTTGGGAAGATAAAAAAGGGTCCGCGGCTGATGGCTAATGTTAGGTTAGGTCTCATCATGAGAATAGTGATTGGACACTCGCCAACTCATGTGAGTCAACAACGAAAAAATGGGATCAGAAAGAGCAGGAAACTGAGACAAAAGATAAAAAATAATTAACGGGTTCTCTTATGAATACATGAGACGAATGGGTTCACATGTCATACATTACTGCATGATTATCATAGTGAATCAGTCCAGCATGTCCTTACTTTAACTTTCCCATGAATCACATTCTTTGTGTCTGGTACATCTTTTGAGGCTACAGGCTAAAAGCACTACTCACTCTCTTAAGATTATTGTACACAGCAAATGACTCATATAACACAGGACTGTGCTGCAAGGAGGTGGCAACGTTCCAACATTTTTGTTGCAAATGTAAACTGCCCCAAGTACTTGTCTGGGAATTGTGTTAAAGCTTCAAAGTCCCTTTGAGGTTTTTTTATATACTACATGTATATATATATATACACACACACATACTGCCTGGCAATGCATTTTTCAAGCAGCATTAGTCAAACGTTCCATTAAAATAAGAAAGATGAGAGGTGGCCACTGTTTCATTTCCTTGTTGGCGACCTCTGGTGCCTAATTTCCATCCTAAATCCTGTTCTAAAGACACAGTACTAAACTGTTTGAAGTTTTAGCATTTGATTGTTTGCCATATGATTCTACACCATGTGTCATCATTAGTCGTATGTGCAACCAAATTAAAAATCCTTGTATGCTACGAAGACACCTAAGATACAACAGAATAGTAAAATTGATAATTGTAAAACAGAAAATGGCTTCAAAAAACAAATGCTGCACAAATAAACGTCAATGTGTTGCAAAATCGAAGGTAAAGGGAGGGCAGAGTTCTTTTCTTTTAGTAGGCAGATACCGTAAACGAACCACACAGACACACATGCACAATAACGCCGCCAGCAAGAGGCCTTGCAATACTCAACCATATCATTTTACTAGTTTGTACAGTTTGTACAGGAGCCTCCCAAAGACCAAAAGACCAAAGGGAGGCAAAAGGACCACAGGCAATGACCAACTCATTGCTACATAGAGTCCCTAGTGGTCAAAACATCAAATGGTTCTTCAAATAAAATGTATGAAATAAACAAATATAAATATAGAAAATATAAATATAGAAAAGCAAGTATACAAACATAATTCCTAGGGGACACTAGGTCTTTGTAGCAGTCAGATAGACTTGAAGCACAGGACCTGCTGTGCAACTATACAGGAATTTAGACACAGCAATTAAAGGTGTTATCAAGGAAAGGTATAGGACTCATTTTAATATTAAAGCAATACATTCTTTAATGTTATAACATGTGACAGTGTTATTTTATGATGACTTGGGCATAAAAGGAAGGGACCAGGTCAGAGTAAATCCTCACACAGCCACTTCAGAGCCATGAGAAAAACAGCCACTTTCCATACTGAATTTACTTACAACAGCAAAAAAAAGCTGCCACATCCCCGCTGTGTGGAGATGACTGTGTCCCAGCAATGTCCATAATATTGGTCATCTAGTGTTTTGTGCAGCAGTTTGTGAATGAAAACATTTATTGTAGCCTGATCAAAGTTGCTATGCGGTGCCGGAAGGAAAATCCAAATTAGGTTCCTTATACACAAGTTGTCGATACTCAGTAAAGCCTGATTTGCAAGTTAAAAAAAATACAGGGATGGTTATTTGTTAGTCAGAATCATTTAAATGTGGTCAAATGTTTGGAGACAATTTGTTCACAGTGCTCATTTTTTTGTGTAGAGGAAAATAAAAATGAATTGACAGTTGTAAAACTTAGAAAATGGCTTCAAAAAAAAAAAACAAATGCTGCACAAATATACGCCCATCCGTTGTGCGAGATCTAAGGTAAAGGGAGGACAGAGTTGGTTTTTTTTGTATTAGACACTAAAGTTCCACCATAAACAAACCACACATGCACACATGCACAATAACGCCACCAGCAAGAGACACTGTCGACAATAGGTCAGAGCGCTTTGGAGCGTCAGCAAGGTTATGTATTGTTGTCCTATTTCTTTTTCATCCCCTCTCATTTCATTGTCCTAATGAATTTTTAATTGTCTCTCTTAGCTCTTAGGGCAAGAGATGTGTGTCAGAACCAATAAAGCCCAGACACCACCTGTGGCTTTTGTCTGTTTTTGGCTCGACAGAGGAAAGGGCAAAGGCAGAGATGGCTGAGAGGGGTGGGGGGTTGTGTTCAGAAGCGATGCTGGGTTTCCTCCACAGGGGCAACAACAAGTATCCATCCATTTATCCATCCATCCATCCATCCATCCATCTCATCTGTTTATCTCACCTGTCTGTCTCAAAACCTGTAATTTGCTTTTTAAACCCGTGCACAGTAAAGTGCTTTCCTGTTTCCCTTTCTTCAGCCATAAATATAATTTTTTTTAAAAAGGCGCCTAATGTCAGTAATTTTATCGCTGCAGTGCTGTGCATGTTGTGCGCAGAACAATTGAGAAAGGTGTGAGTCTGCCATTCTCTAAGAGTCTTACTGATTGCTCGCCAATCAGAAATCTCTCACTGTTCATCTAGGCTGCTTCAAAGTAACCGGAAGGAGCAGGAGCTCATTTGATGGTGCATAAACGCCGGAGACATGGCAATCTGTCCACGTTGCTCAGTCCCACACATCGCAGATTTGTCAGATTATTCAGCTATAACTACCGCGTGGCCCCACTGACGCCACCTGCCCAGCAGAAAAAGCCTTAGCCAGGTATAGACTGTTGGTCTCCAGATAAATCTGGAGTCTCTGCTGACACTGTCCACTATAAATACACACACCTGCACAGTCCATCGAAAGTCTCCTCGGTAACCTCACGACTGCACTTAACTTGAGTTGTCCTGTCACTGCAGCCTGCGCTCAGGCTGTGTATTATTTATCACAGTGGTTATACTCTGCCTAAACAGGGTGGTATTATAACACAGCAGCTACTGCTCTTGAAGTAGTCAGTTTCCCCAACTAGAGGTGCAATGCTTCACTCTGTCACATCATTATTAATAAAGACTGCAGTTATAATACCTGGCTTCCTGCCTGCTTACAAATTAATATTGAAATCACATAGTAAGGTTGAGAGTATCGCTAAGAAGTAATATGTGGTATTTTAAAAAATATAGTACAATATTTTTTTTTAAAAAAAGGCCTTTACCTGCAATTACACAACTTCATTCATTTAATTTCTTAGACAAAGAGTTTGTTCGCTTTTGTTTTGTTTTTTTGAATGTACACACTGTGCATGCTGAATGGTATGGGCAAACATACACGGCCAGCGGTACAGCCTTTCAGGCGTGAATGACTGTTATATCTGATGCTTATTCAGCCTTCTTTCATGCTGTTTTGGGCTAATGAGAGCTGACGTCCCATATGGCTTTAATGAAAGGCTGGGAGTGAGGGGCTGTTTGCTCACGTTATCAGAAGCAGTCGTTGTAAATGTAAATCCTCTATGCTACCAATCAAAGCAGTGAAAACGCACTATTTCAATATTTTTGAAAGGCTTATTTTGTCAAAACAAATCTGTTACCAGGGGATACGTAACATTCGCAAACACATTTAAACACACAAACACATTGGCTTTTACTTTGTAAAAACAGACATTTACTCAGCTGAGACAAGAGACGAAGAAGGAAATAAATATCCTATACCTGCACACAAAATACTATGGTTATTATTATAAAATGGTTATTTTTGGCAAGATTTTAAATGCCTCTATTTTGCATTCAAAAGCAGCATAAAACATATAATAACTATTACACCAAATGCAATAGATTAAAACATTTTACGTAAAAAAAAAAAAATTACACTGACATTTGATTACGCCTCCTCTGCTTTCTGTGTTTTGAATGTACATGTGCGCACCATCTCTTCAACTCTAATCCGTTCAGGCAGTGTGGCGTGTAGTTTATGGCCCTGTTTTCCCTCTGACACACCTGTGACTTTCTTTAGCCCGAGGCTTCAACGGCTTTCACAACAGCCAACTTCAGGACACTGGCCTATAGGCTTCAGTCACACTCTGTATATTGCAATACAGGCATCCAGGGTTAAAGCTGATTAAAGTCCCACAATGCATAGAGACTTTTCACAGTCCCGCCATATATACTGTGTATATATATCTATACTGTATATATAGACACACACACACACACACACACACACACACACATACATATATGTAAAATCATTGTATTATATTAAAAAATAATACAATGATTTTGCCTTACAGTTTTAATTTTTGTAAATAATTTTAAAAAATCTAAACGAAAAACTAAATATATCTAACTAGAAATAAATTTAAAAATCCAAATATCATGACATCACCGTCTGGATGCAGGAAGAACATCTTTGATCTGACCTGTCCTGACCTGACCTGACCTGACCTGACAGGCTCGCAGCTGTCATTCCAACTCCTTCTCCACCCAATGGTAAACAAACAATTCAGACAGCACCTGCAGCACCACAACTTACATAATCACATTTACTTAACGTCCACCAATCAGTGCATTGATACGTTTTCCCTGTTTTTCACAGTTTCACATTATTTGTTTACGGCCTGCTTGACATCTCAGTCGATAATCAATAATTCTAATCATCAATTTCCATGTTTTTTTCATGCCAGAATGAGGAACCGCAGAAGGGACATCATCTGTTGCACCTGTACATACTGCAATACACAACCATATTGTTGTCCTCTAGGGCCAATATTTCCAGCTCATCCCTATCAACATCACAAATTTTAACAAATGTTCCAAACTCCAAACTCCAAACGCCTCCTGGACGTCTCCTTCCGGGAGATGTTCTGAGCATGTCCCACTGGGAGGAGACCCCGCTGTAGGCCGAGGACACGCTGATGAGATTATATCTCCCAGCTGGCTTGGGAGCGCCTAGGGATCCCCCCAGAGGAACTAATGGAAGTGGCTGGGGTGAGAAGTGTCTGGGTGTCCCTGCTGAGACTGCTGCTCCCGTCAGCCGGACCCAGGTAAGTGGCATAAGACAAGACTTTAAGTTATAATTAAGTTAAAATGATCATATCAATTATCATATATTTATTTTCAAATTGAAGATTCATGTTATCAAAAAAACTTTACATTTATAATGTAACCAGCTGTTCTGACGTTACTTTGAGATAATTTATTTCAACAGATTCATCTTTATTCTTCAGCCACCTATAGACTTATAGAGGGTTTCTCACCATAATTCACTATACTGTTTATTCTCATAAGCTCTCCTCCATAGTGTGACGCTGCCATCAGCATGCTTCATAGTAGTAATGTCATTAGGTGGGTGACAGGCTGTGCTTAGCTTTCCCTTAAGTCCTCTTATGCTTTAAGACGTACCCTTTAACACAGTCTATCATTCTCTATCAGACTATTCTATGCCTTGTTTGCTTTAAAAGGCTTTGGTAATTTCATGTTTTATTTATATTTTACAGTCTTTGTCTACTGGTTTGCGCAGCCAACAGTGCAAGGGGTTCTCTGATCTACACCTACACCTCGGTTATATAACTTCGCACTCTTTTGTATTTGTGCCCGGGATTCTAATTAGCCAGGCAAATTAAACAAATGCATTAAGGGCATTCACTGGGCCTACCATGTGTTCTTACACAGCTTTATGAAAAATAAATGAGGCAGGCATCCCAGACTAACTGATGCTTTTCCTCATCTCTTCTTGTGCATTAGCATTGCTCTGGCTTCATCCTTTGTGTTCGGGTCCTTCAAAAGCCGAATGTTGCTATGTTCATTCACTACTGTTTTTTTGTTTTTTTTTATTTATTTCCATGGCATATATGTATAACGCTAGATGCTATAATGAGTATTTGGCAAATGCTCATTCAAGGTGATGGCCAGCACTGACCTTTCTCTTCCTATTAGCATCAGTATATGACATCACACCACAGATGGCATCTATAGGCCAGATACAGTATGTGCTGACTCCGTTACATGAGGAAAGCACACATCTAAGTAGCCTTCACTTTTTAAGTCTGTCAGGAAGTAAGGTCTTGCCTTTTCTCCCTGTGTGACACCACATATGGGACACGAGCCAGTTTGGAGTTGGCCTGAGGACAGGGTGAGGGGGGGTGAACAGCTGATCCTCACAGTGCTGCTACTATGTCTAATGATTTGTCTATTCTCGGATTAGCAGACTGTGCTGTGAGAGGCCGATGACAATGTTCTCGTCTCTATTGCTGCTCATTCTTCTCTATTGTTGCAGTGACGGTCCGTCACTGCAGTTGCTGCTGATACAGGTGATAAGGATGAATCAGTTTTCATTTGGATCATGCAGTTTTTCTCCTCACAACAAGATCAGGAACTTACTTCTGTACAAAACAAACAGAAACTAAAGAGATTCACTGTGCGACCTTGTCTGTGTTTATACTTTTGTTGTAACTGTGATTCATGAGTCATTCTTCTCATACACACAACACAGACTTTGCCACAGTACACACAAGGAGAGCACACTACAAGTTCATTTATGTTTAAAACACACTTTGTTTCTCCTCTCGACAAATACTGTATATGCCACAATCTTCTTCAGCTGTTATTTATTGGTGGTTGGCAAGTGCATCACTGATAAATAACATGCGATGACATTACATTGCATTACATTACAACACATCACATTTGGCCCCATTTGATGCTTCTTTCAATCAGCAAGGAGGTCCTATCGACCTAGTCTAGCCCAGGCTTTCTATTATTTCAAAATCTTTTGGTAGAAGAAAAATAACATGACTTCAAGCAGGCAACTCACCCTGACCCGATGCAAAAGTTAGTGATGCATTTGCATCATGTAAAAACTGAATGATCTCACAGGATCATATGAACAACAGAAAGCAGGGACGAAGAACACGTTGTAAAAGGAAATTCAAATAATTCACCCACACGAGCACCAATATCTTAACATGAGCACCAGATGTCAGGGACATTGCTATATTCTTTTCAGCCAGAACAAATCTTTCATGTCAGAGCTTTAATCAAGTCTGACGTACAATACCGTCAAACAGAGAGCTGCTATCGATCATGACTTTTGTTCAGTATCATCTCGAATAAGTCTACACAATTTTATTCATGACTGAATCGTAACCTCTTATCATGCTAGTTTATTTCCTTATCACACAAGAAATTCTGTTGTATTTATTAGTAAAAATTAGTTAAGAGACTAAAAATCTGAATGTTTGAAAAAAAATCTGACTGTTTCAAGTCTCAGTCCACTTCTGAAAATACAAGCTGTTGTTACACTGTAACAAAGGATGGACACTTCTAACAAAGTCACAACCCAACCCCAGCTTCTCAATACTGCAGATACAGCAAATATTTATCATTATTTACTTTTGGTGATTTGGTGCATTTACTGTTTTCATCACTTGGCGCCAACCCTGAAAATATGGTTTACCGACAACCAGATAAGACCTTGGCCTGTTTATACAAGATGCATGGATGGACTCTTACAAATACTCAGCATTCATCCCAGTCCAAGACGAAGTTAATGACAATGTTGCCTAGATGGAGGCTACAAGTCCTGCTACGCCCCATGTGTCTGTGGCAACTTTTGCAATCCCTTTCAGTTGGGTCTGCTTTCGATTCTCCTGCCCACTCCTCGGTGATCTGCTCCAACTGCCTCAGACACACTGCTGAAACCTTCGTCTCTGAAGATTCATTCAGAAATAGTCAGTGTGTGGCACTGTTACAAAAAACAGACTGATGGGGTAATGGTTCTCTTGAAAAAAAGTAGTACTCGATGTACGCAGGCAACTGGAATTGATCCATTTGCCTGCGTACAAGTGTTACCAAGACCTGGATGACTGAGAACCAACACAGACGTGGTAATGGATTTCATTTTTTGAGATGTCAATGAAATGCTAAAGGACACACAGTTGGGTTGCATTAGCAAATACTGCTGCAATGTAAGAGGTGGACTAAAATTAAGGGATGTAACATTTCAGCCCATTGGCATTAGCCCTGTATTTACTTCACATCAAGGTAAATTCCATACACAGTCATACTCACTTGAGAAGTTGCTCCAATTCTCGCTTTATCTTTGTCACAACAGGTGGACCCTGATAGGTTAATGCAGTGTAGAGCTGAACCAATGAAGCACCAGCACGGATCTTATCCATGGCGTCGCGCCCACTAGCCACGCCTCCAATCCCCACAATTGGTATTTTACCTATAGCAATAGCAATTATCAGGCAACGGACTTCAAAAAATATTCACCTCTTGTGATGTTAAGACAAGAAAACAGCACAATTCTGCTATTGTGAGAAACTGGAGCTGTTAATCATTCTGGCATTTGAGTAAGCACCTTTGGTGAGGCTGTACATCTCTCGTACGGTGCTAGTAGATAGGTCTTTGAGAGGTTGGCCACTTAGCCCACCACTCTCAGACTTCTGTGGATCCTGAAGAGTGTCTGGTCGGGACACTGTTGTGTTAGACACCATTAAACCATCCACTCCCAGCTGCAAACACAGAACACACAAAAATTGGTGAAAACAGGAAGTAAATGCATATGTAGCTGTGACTACAGGACCATAACTGATTAATGTGGGTGACTGTGAATGAAGGCTGTTCGACTAATAGAGACCTGCATTCTTAAGTGCACTGTTACTAAGTGACACAGAAAGTGTTGTTCAAATATTTGCTTTCTTTCCCGTCCCTAATGTGTCTTCCATTAAGGTTACTTGCCTACTTCACACGATCAGCACAAAAACACGACTCTAAATTTAAACCCTCTGAAGTCACAGTGACGTTACCAGGACGGGGAGGAAAGAACAAGGTCGTTTGAAGAATCAACATATTTTCAGCAGTGATCTGATCAGTCTGAATTAAAGACAGTGATGAAGTTTGTGCCACGAACAGGCTAATTTCCAGAAAAGCCGATTCAACAGTCACTAAAGAGGTGAACACATAACTTTATATTTGATCATTAAACAATGGGAACAATTAAAGAAGACAAAAATTAAATCTCTATCCATACCAGGAAAAACTAGACTCGGAGAAAAGGGAACACATATTTATACACACTGTATCTCAGAATGAAACCTGCCCATAGCCTTTTATTTGCCTTGAATGCATTCACATCTGAAATACATTACTAAGATTATCATCAAATTAACTTCAACAGTGGCACAAAGGTGCAATATCTTCCAACCTCAGAGACAACATCAGCAATGTCTTGCTTGTCCTGTGCAGTGAGGTCAGGAGCAATCTTCACCAGGACAGGAGGCTTGCGTTCTCCCTGCAGGGCATCACGCTCCTTCAACACCTGAGCAGATTGTGTGACGAGAGAATTTCATCAGGTGGCGGGGAACGAAAGAACAAAAGAAAAGTACACAGAAAGCCTGTGTGCTGTGCAGTAAGATCTAAATTATTAAAAATCCAGCAATCAATTCATTTTAATTGACAGATGATGGGTTCAACAACAAAAACACAGAGCATGTTTAAACCTGAACACATTTTCATTGAAAAAGTAAAACAGTTGCTTGCACCTACAGATGGAGTTGGATGACATTTGATACATTTGACTCAAATGTACTGTTGGTCAACAATAGCAAAAAGAAAACATTTTGTGGAAGATTGCTTATGGATAGATTACAGGAGAAAGGTTTCTACCTAATATTGTAGTCAATACAGTGCCTACAATAGATAAAATAAAAATATCTAAAAATAAAAACCTATTGTACACAATGCTGACTTTCTTTCACTTGTTAGTTCTTTCTGAGGGAAACAGGTTGAGCAATGAGGCCAGATGATTCATTTCTGCTGTAATTAAAAACATTATCACTGTTGGGTTCCATCACAGTCATTTAAATAACAATCAGACACTCCTACCTTGTTTAGGAGATGGCGGAGCTCAGCCTTGCCCTGCAGATCCCTGAGACCTGGCGTATTAGGGCTGCTAACGTTCACTACCAGGTAATCAGCCAGCGGGCCCAGTGTTCTCACTCCCGCCAAGTAGTCTGCCCCTGCGTCCTGGGACAGCTTGTTCTTCCCCAGGTTGATGCCCAGGGGAAGGCCGGCTATAAACAGACACATGCATGCAAACACACACATACACAAACAGGAAGGTTCAGACAAATGCACACACATGCTGCATCATCAGACATATGAGTCAGCTGGGACAGAGGCCACTTATGGGCTAATTGTGCTGTGAGCAGGTAAGGATCAGACACAACATAATGTGAGTCAAGGACAGGTCAAGATCATTAAAACAGTACAGAATCGAATTTCACCCAAGTCTATTTATTGGCAGGGCTTCATCATCACAAGTGGAACAGTAAACAATAAATGCACAAATGCCAAAATATGCCATGCCAGATTTTTATGAGAATTATTGTAGTAATAAAAAGTAAGAGGAATTTTTAATTTTGACAAAATCCAAAATTCAGCGATGCACACATCACTGTCTATTTGTTTTCCATTGAGGTCACTGATTCATTCATTTCACATGAGTCTCTAGAGAAAGTACAGAGAGCACACTGACCTTTACTCCGCCTTTGCTGTGTTTCTTCCCTGGCCTTTAGCCGCTGCTGCGCTTCTACCAAACCACAGCTGTTGAATCCATATCTGAACACACACATATACACAGAAAGTGCAATATGTTAAAATGGCAGCTTACTATTCACATTGCTTTAATATTTAAGAGCAAAAAAACAAGAGCAATAAATACAAAACCCCTTACAGAATATGAGAAACTAAAATTGAAAAATTTCACTGGAAAACAGTTGCAACATCTCAGGAAGGTACAGGTACAACATTTCAATGAGTATAATGAAAATAAAACCAAAAAAACACTGGTAAAGAAAGACCTTGACTTTTTATCATAAACAAGACTAATTCAACTCCTTTCCTGTTAAATAAATTAACTTAATGGTGGGTGTTACAGTCTATGACAGTCTATATATATACATCCTAAATTATCTGGTCGTATTTATATAAATGAGGTAAGAATGCATGTATGTTCTATTTCTCTTTAAGATGATTTGGCTGTGGAAGGGGGAGAAAAATATTCTGACACAGAGCCTTGAGCCATTTTAAATTTCTTTGTGGTTGATGAAACAGACCTGTTTGTGTGTGTGTGTGTGTGTGTGTGTGTGTGTGTGTATTCACACACACACATACACACTTATACATATATATACACACACACACACACACACATCACTTTTATTGTAAGACTTTACACTTTAATTGAAAAAAATTATGTGTATAAATACTGTCATAACTTTGATAATACAAGTTGCAGTTAAACCTAACGAAAATGAATGCGGCCTAATTAACCAACAACACACCTGTCTGTTGGATTATTGACAACGGTGCAGCTTTTTTTTCCCAAACCTTACCTGTTAATAATGGCACGATCTGCAGTGAGTCGAAACACACGGGGTTTAGGGTTCCCCTCCTGAGGTTTGGGAGTGATTGTTCCAACTTCAACAAAGCCAAAACCCATTTTGTACAAGCCATCTACGGCCTCGCCGTGCTTATCAAAGCCTGCCGCAATGCCAACAGGGTTTTTGAACTTCATTCCAAGGACATTCACTTCCTGTAGAGACATAATGACAACTTTAAACAAAGTCTCACATGATGAGAGTCTATGATGAGTCTGATGTACATGGAAATTGTCAGCTTCCTAACCCTAACCCTCTCAGCAAACAGTGAGCTGACACACTAACCAATGATGCAGGGTCCTGGTAGCGATTTAGGGGGACCAGTCCCAAACCTGTCATCTTCACTGCCAGCACATGTGCCGTCTCTGCCCCCACAATCCTCTGCAGCAGGGGCATCAACTGGTTTGCATAGAAACGCTCGTCTCCAACCGCAGTCAGGTAGGAGGCGAACAACAGGCTACCTGAGCCGATGACCTTGACAGCATCTTTCAACTGCTTCTGTTGAAGAGAGAGGGAAATTAATAAACGTCAGACATTCATCATCGCTGCTGAAAATACAGGCCACAAATGTAATCTTCAACCACCCAGTTAACAGAGACAATTAGAAAAAAAACAACCACATCAACACTAGTAAACACAAACAGTAACAGTGAGACAGTAACTGAGAAGTTACATACAAACACATAAACTTATAAATCAGTCTATATGAATCTAACACAGTTCAGTGGTGATGAGTCTGTACCACAGCCTGTGTGAGACACACATCACCGGCTGTACACAAGGACACAAACTCACACTACTTCCTGGTTTAATGTTGCTAAGGCGAACGCAGCTGTCACGTCGCGCTTCGTTGTGTTCATTTTCAAATAAGCCAGATTCTGCAAGACGAGCAGTTTTACCTTCATATGTGCCGCCATGGACGCAAATCGGTCATTGCAAAAGGGCACTGAGTGAAACAGACACGCATGTTACACAAACGCACGCGGACACTACCGCTTCCGTCTGATCTCGCGATATTTCCGCAGTGAGCGCGCACGGTGGAGATGTAGAGGGGGGAGTCACTCAGGAGGCGCAAGAAAACAATAAGTCACTGAACAACAGTACCTGATATAAACAGCATATACTTATCTCATATCAAATATCAGTATAACATATACACAATAATACTACAGTATATGTTTTTATGTATTTGATAATAAAAAAAAAGTTAAAGCTTGTGTTTGATGATTTGCAGATGAAAAGTTCGTCTTGTGTGACCTTTGGTGACACGGAGTGACTCCTTCCCTTTGCATCTTGTTTGAGTGGCCGCACTAATTTTCCTAATGTATTGAGAACACATGCAGTGTTTTTCTGGAGGAGGCTTCCTGATTTTCATGTGACGGACAGAAGGGACCTCGATCAGTTGCCGTCGCAGCCACAGTTCCCGCAACACTGTCACTAGTAATGGATGTCTTATACCGAACGCTTGTCCTTTTGTGGATTTCAGCTGGATTCCTACTTTTACAACATAGGTCTAAGGCCTGTCTTGGCAGGGAATTCCCAGCTCCGTGTCTTCATACTTTCAGAAATGTCTGTTTTGAGTTGGTGGAGGAATCGAAGACCTGGTCCGAAGCCAGGAACTGCTGTGAGGTGCGAGGAGGGGAGCTCCTGAAGACGATAAACAGCCCGATCGAAGTTTTCCTGAAAAACATCACCACGGAGAGAAACACCAGCAACCTCACATGGTGGCTGGGGGAGGGGGTCCAGGGGGAACCCAGCATAGGTGAATTAAAAAAACACACAAATATTTTTCTTTTATGGGTGACTTTTTATTTTATTTTTATTTTTTACATAGTTTCTGTCTCTGATCCCTAAAACGAAGCAGATAAACTATAAGGACGGTGCATTTGTTAGTTTTATAATACTAGATTTGGATTGTTGGTTTTTCACTCTCACTATTTTTTGTAATGATTTTGTTACGAAAAGTAAACGTCAGATTAATTATATGTTGCAACTCAAATATTTTTTGTATTTATCTTTTTTGGGGTAACATAGTTGGAGACTCAAAGCAATGTTCTTTCCAAAACAGAAAATGGTAACGTTTCGCATCACAACTGCACGTTCATGTGGCTGAATCCTCTTCTGAGCATCTTAACATCGGACTGCAACCAGACACGAAGCTTCGTCTGCACATACGGTAGGTTAACAAACTTTTCCTTTTTTTACCTTTTCATTTTATAATTAAAATGAAGTGTGTTAAAAATGTAATTCTTGTTTTGAAGATTTGCAGACGTCATCGAACACAGAGGTAAGAGTTCATTGCCACACTTCCTGTAAAAGAAGCCATGTAAACATCCAGACTGAATGTTCATGTTAGTTTTGTCCACGTTGTCGTTGCAGAATACGACAGTGTCCAGTAATGCCAGCAGACCTCGTAAGTGATATTTGCAATATTATGTGTCTCATCAGTCCAAACAACACTTGAATGTAGAGATCAGTAAACTGACTCTGCCTCTCCGTCTTCCTCTACTTCTCATACGCACACTTTGATTTCAGGACTCAAAAGGAGTAGCAGTGACATGAGTTTGTATATCTCAGACATTAACAGCCTTCTCCAGGTGAGAAATGCCTCATTCATTTTACCTACAGACTATGAATAATGAAGATCATTTTCATTGTACGACTGAAAAAAAGTAGCTGTTAGAAGTTCCAAAGTCTAATTTTTCTGAGACAGGCAGCAGATAAAGAATTAAAGCGGATAGAACTGACAGCAGGGGAGCCAACAAACATCGTCCGGGTTGGTACCTTTGACGTGAAAGCCATTATGTTATCACAGTAAGCAATGAATTTGTCGTTACATGTCTGCCTTTCTCCCCTACAGGACAATTTCATTAAGAATTTGTTGGAAGGCACCAAAATGGTGGCTCCAGGATTTGCAAAGGAAAACATTGATGTCATGAGTCACATCATCAACTGTAGCATTGGCATCTTCCTCCTCTCAATGGGAAAATGTGACATCCAGACTAACCCAAACCCCGTCGTAAGTCCAAGAGATTGTGTAATGGTGACACACAAACATTCCCAATACACATGTTCTATTTTCTTTATTATGGCCCTTAAAATCAGAAGATGTTGCATTTATTTCCCCCTGCAGAATTTGTTCGAGCAGATTTATGAGATCATTCAGACTGTCGCTGAACTGCTGGGTGCAACACGCCCAATGAAACGTGTCTTCAGGTTCCAAACTGGCACCATCTATCATGAGATGTTGGTATTTTTCATAATAATAGTCAATGCCTCATTAATATCTCACTATCTCCTTTGCTACACACACACACACACACACACACACACACACACATATATATATATATATATATAAATTAACACATTTGTGCCTATTGCCCTCCACACAGTTTTACTCAGGATGGAGTTGCTGATGCTGTTCTGGGCTCAGTGGAAGATGGTGAGTTCATCCTCCTGCCCTCAGTTTCAGCACTTGATACCAGTCTTCAGGGCCACGCAGCAATCTCAACTCAGGTCTGTTTGTCCCGTCACCCTGTCAATGTGTAGCTGTACTTGTTGTCATTTACAGACCTTTTGAAAAAAGAGTTTTTATCGTTCTTAGGTGGCTACATTCTCGAACAATCCCCATCCCTCTGCTGACAACATCTCAGGAACTGTTTGCAGTATTACATTCACGGATGGAGACCAAGACATTAAGCTGACAAACCTGACAGAGATGATAGAGGTCCTAAATTATCTATCTCGCTTTCTCCTTTTTAACTATCGAAAAAACATCCCAACTGTCTACTGTACTTTCTTCACACCCTGACACTGTACTTGCTTTTCCTGGTTTCTCCAGATCATTATGCCTCGGTCAAATCCTGCACCCCTGACGACCAGTACTGCTGTGTTAGACAAAAACTCAAACGCGCTGACCAGCATCAACATCTCAGACCCTAACATGACCCTCATCTTTGACGTGGATCCCAGTGATAACGCGTCACTGTTTCTTATCTTGTCTCAAGAATCACCTCTTAACGTCAATTATTCTACTTCTGTTAAGTCTACTGCCACCCTGGGCCCAACAGGTAACCTTCACCACAAGTAGGTCTCCTGCTGCCTTTCTCAACCTCCTTCTTCTGCTTGAGTTTCTCATGTCATATCTATCCGCTCTTTGCTGCAGGAGGCTATCGCTGGATGATCACCCCGGAGTTGTTCGAGCAGACTCCTGGAGTCTGGTATGTTGACATCAGACTTTTCAATTTCACAAGGAATGCAGCCGTCACAGTGAACATCAGTTCTTTTATGACCAAGTGCCTTTACTGGGACATAGAGAAGGAGGTGTGGGCCACTGAAGGCTGTCAGGTGAGGTTCCCCCTGGATCGAGTCCAATCAACTTGGCTGTATTGCTCTCCTCTACATGTGCGGTCATTTTCTAGTTGCATATCAGACTCTGGTGTGTTGTCCTTGTCTAAGGTGGGACAGAATTCCACTGCGCAGCAATCCCATTGTCTGTGTAACCACCTCACTCTGTTTGGGAGCTCCTTCTTTGTGATGCCGAACTACGTGGACATACATCGTACAGCAGAGTTGTTCGCCACAGTGACTCACAACTACGTGGTGCTGGCACTGCTGTGCGCTTTCTTCGGCCTCTACCTGGTGACTCTGCTCTGGGCCTGCTATGCAGACCGCAGGTCACGCTCTAAGGTCAATCTCCCGCACGTTTCTTACCTAGCAAAACAGCCTTCAGTCATTTTGTGTGTGTTTTTATGTTATTTCATTCATGGCTATGCAGTTACCTAACAGGAACTATTCAGCTTCTCTGTCTCTTGATTCTCAGTATTTCATGAGCAGATCGTCTCCCACTTTGAAGCTATATATTGTCTTGAATACAATAAGTTGTGACAGCACATTCATTCACATTCACAATGTTTTGTGTGAATGGACTATCAGAGAAAGATGACTCTGCTGGAGGATAACCACCCAGCTGCTCAGTACAACTACTTGATCGGCGTCCAAACTGGTCATCGCAAGAATGCTGGGACCACTGCCAATGTAAGAGCCTCTCCTCATAGACTAGAATAATGATTTAGTCCTTTTTAAAAACAAACAAAAACAAAACTCAACATTATAATAGTCCTTTCACTGAGTTGGCCATACATCCGGACTAGAAGACCCAAACCATGTGTTTAAACTGTGTGTTTATAGCACAATGTAATATAACACAAAATCATGCAATTTCAAGCATACACAATTTGTGGCGAATGTCTAATCTGTTAATTAGAATTAATGGGGTCTTCTACACAGTTGTGGTGCAGGTCATTGATGTGTGGACCCTGTGCCGTTGATTTAGGTAACAGTGAAGCTGACTGGCTCAGAGGGGGAGAGTGAAACACAGCTCTTAACAGATCCCGATAAGCCTGTGTTTGAGAGAGGATCGTTCGACATATTCCTACTGGCAACACCCTTCCCACTGGGAGAAGTGCAACACGTCAGGCTGCAGCACGACAACACTGGAGGTCACCCATCATGGTACTACAGGCTAAGACTATGCACAGTGCAACTATAGCATCGAGTATTACGTCAAGGACACAGTGCTTCAATTAATAATGAACTTTGGGGAAGAGAACAGATTAGGGTTCCCAAAACGTTCTCTGGTGGGCCCCCCTTTGGTTGATAAGACACCCCCCCGGCCCCCCGCTCATAGAGCAGATGGCAAAATCAGTTTATGCAAAATAATTGTTTGAAAAACACAACATACATTTAAAAATGCCTTATATTTATATTTAATATATTTTCATATCGTTATTGTATCATTTTTTTATGTGTAATTAATTCCTCTTATTTAAAGGTATATAAATAAAGTGACCGTGCAGGACCTCCAGACACATCACATGTGGCACTTCTTCTGTAACTGCTGGCTGAGTGCTAACCATGGAGATGGCATGACCAAGAAAACGTTCAATGCTGCGAAGAACAATGAGGTAGCCAGCTTCAGGTCAGTGTTGGACCACTTGAACCTTATGACATAAACATGTGCATCTGACACAAATCTCATGTTTTCTTTGTTTTTTGTTTTTTCTCTCTCAGAAATATTTTCCAGAGCAGAACATCGACAGGCTTTAGGGATGAACACATCTGGGTGTCTATAGTGGATCCTCCCTCACGTAGTCCATTCACACGTGCACAGCGGGTCTCCTGCTGCATGAGCCTGCTCCTCTGCACCATGGCCATCAACATCGCCTTCTGGAACATACCCATAGATGAGAACTCACCAGTACTTTTTACCTTAGGTGAATAATACCTGACTGCTGAGTTCTATGACTTCCTGTGCTTGAGTTTTTACATTTTACCTTTGTACCAACAAACTCAGCCTCCATTACCGATTTCTATCCAGGTTCGGTGAGAATCACCTGGCAGGATATCATGGTTGGGATACAGAGTGCTCTACTCATGTTCCCAATCAACATCCTCATCATCACCATCTTCCGAAGCATCCGTCCACGTATCATTTCAAAGTCTCAAAAAGAGGACTGTGGGAACGTGAAACAGCCCATGGTTACCATACCGACTATTCTGAAGGTGTGAGACTGACGTGTTTTGTGTTTTACTCTGATGAATTAAACTGGCTGCAACACTGTCTTTGTAAGCTCAGGGACAGTTTGCATTCAGTCAGCGTCGCTGTTCTTGACCTGCAAGGCTTTGACCTCTGCTGACCTTTTCCTCTACAATATGCACTCTCATTTTTCTGTGTATTTGATTAAATAGCTTATTGTTCATTAGGAATTGCTGTTTGTTGCACATCTCCTCTAGGATACAGAGGTGGTGGTTACTTTAATAAGCAGAAGTCCAAGGAACAAGCTGTCAGACCTGCCCAGGCTCGAGTCCACTGTTGACCTCTGCTTTGCCTTGGAGAGGGTGCACGAATTCATCCAACTTATACAAGGTATCTTGTTTTTAAAACTGTTTTGCATTTTCAGAGACATTCAATTTGCATTTACGTAAAAGAACAACAAACCAGAACAGCACTGCAGACGAAGGAGAAGGGGGCCAAAAGGGCTAAGATGCTCGAACAAGCTAAGTACGACAATCAAATCAGGGCAAAAATAAGCCCACAGATTTTTTATTTTTATATATATATATATATATATATATATGGTGTGCAGTTTGCAACATTACTTTTTCAACACAACACAACTTTTTAGCTACATTATTTTCCCATTTCTCACAAGTAATACAGTATAGTAAAAACATATACCCTTTCTTTGTCGTGTGAAAAAAACAACTGTATATACTATACTATGCTGGTTGTAATGTACAGTAATCCTGTCACAGGGGAGAGTGAGAGTGACTACCACTGGGTGTACTGCAGCAAGTTCCTCCTGGCTGGTCTCTGTCACCTCCTGCTGGACCTGCAGAAACTGGACGGAACACATTTTCCGTATCGAGATGATTTCAGCAGAGCCTTTGACCTCACAAACATTCTGGTTCGCAAGGCTGAGATGGTCTTCAGTAGCCACATGGCCTACTGGTCAGCACTGCAGCAATGAAAACACAAATCTTTGTTTTCTTTTTTTTTGTATCGTACCTGGAGCATCTTATGTGTCATCCGCGTCACTCTGTTTCCTTTCCCCTCCTTGGTCTAGCCCACCTCCTGTGAAAAAAAAGAAGAGGAGATCACGAAGCTGTTGGCTGCCTTGGTGGTGTGTGTTCCTGGGCTGGTTCCTGTTGTTGTCCATCAGTGCAGTGTCCACTTACTTCACCCTCTTGTATGGCTTCCAGTACGGCAAAGAAAAGTCCATCAGATGGGTCATGTCTCTTGGCCTCTCCCTCTTCCAGAGCATCTTTATACTGCAGCCACTCAAGGTCGATAAAGATGGGAAAACCCGTTTTTGTCAAATTAACCCTTTTTAGTAGAAAGTGTCGGACTGTGTTTGGGAATGATATCTATTTTTATGCTTTGAACTTTATTGAAACTTTGTTTTGTTCACAGGTGATTGGCGTTGCTGTGTTCTTCGCCCTCCTGCTAAAACCTGTGTCAGTGGAGGAAAGTGAGGAAGTTGAGCAAGTGCTATTACGTAAGACAAACGTTACGCAGCTCATTGTACCCAGTCTGTGTTCATCGTTTTGGTTTAGTACAGCAATGGAGTCAGTATTTTACTGGTTTATTAACTGGGTTTTTTTCCCCTCTGTTGGTATAATCAGTGTTTTTCTGAAGCTGGAGTTTGCATGTCCTCCCCCATGTCTGTGTTGGTTTTCTCCATAGACTCTGCTTCCTTCTCCTTAGCTGCTGAATGTGGAAACCATTGTTTGCTCTTTCTCTAAATCAGTTTAGAAGATGACAAGTCATCAGTCCCAGTGGCAAAAAATATATATTTAAAAAAAAAAACTAAAACTGACCTTTTAACCACATCTCTTTCATTGGCTTCAAAATAAAATGCCTTTTCAAGCTTTTCCCAGTAAAGGTTTTTCTATAAAATCAAATAACATTATATAACTCTTTCACTGAGCCTGAAGATTCACCTAAGAACAGAATTGCAGATTCACCTTGAATTAAACCTGATGTACTCGATTGCAAGATTTGGAAAAAAAAGTTTCAGTATTTCATTCAACACAAATTGTATACTCCAAACTACTTTATTCATTTTTTGTGATACTATTTGCTTGGACAACCCCAGACTAGTGACCCTTTTAGCTTTCTACTCTTCCAAAGTGACTCCTCACCCTTTAAATATATGGGTGCATTCTTTCTTTGACTCTAAGACACTGTGAGTCTCACTGCGCTGTCTTCTCCGTTTCACAGAGCAACAAGACAGGTGTAGACAGTACTCCGGCAGGGACACACTGTGAGGATCCTGCATGTAACGGGGACGTGCTGTCTTCTCGGACGCGCAAAGCCTCCGTCCACCTTTGCTTTCTAATAAACACTCTTGTAGTTATTGAATGTTTTACTCTCTGAACAGAATATTGCATAACACATTCAGGTGTTTCACATTTGTACTGAACTTCCTGTGCCTGAGAAAATGGTGAGTCGTGTGCATATGTCAATGGCTTTCTTCTTCTCTGCTGATGGTGTATATATATATATATATGTGTGTGTGCTTTAAAAATCATTGTGCATTTCTTCAAAACAGAGAATCTAGAATCCAGTTACAGTTAGATGCATTCAAGCAGGTTTATAGTCAACAACTGTGTAACCAATAATAAGCTCTAGGAGTTATTTTGAGAGAAAACGTAATGTAATGCAATTTGTGTAGCCATTACTGAATGTAATTTTTTTTTTATTAATGTCGGATTTATTATTGTTTCATATGTTAAGCTTCCCCCACTTCTGGAACAGTGGAGGATACGTTCATGCAACTGCACATACGCGATGTAATTATAATTGGTCACGTTTTATTTCACCCCCATCACATTAATAGATGCACATGGTGCATGTCATGAATTTCATCATTCATGCCTTATTCCAAGTAATTCAGTTTCTCTTGCCTCTGAATGACGTCTCCACAAAACAAAAAACAAACAACGGAAACAAAAACGGAACAACCCAGGCCTTGTGTTCCATCACCCACCCACATTTACTTCACAGGATCTGCCTGGACTCACTCTGTTCTGACATTTATTGGTGATAAGAAAAAAGTACTTAATTGTCTTTTGCTGCTCAGTTTGCTTTAGAAAACCTGATTTTTTTTTAGTACTGCTGTTATAACCTATGACTGAATAAAAAGAGGAATGGCAGCTATGAACATTATTGTTATGTGAGACACACAAACACGGATCAAACAATCTATATAAACCCACAAAACATGAAAGATGAACATAGTGGTTTACACTGGCCACTTTTATTTAGATATATTTAATACAAATTTGACTTAAACTGCTTTTATACCCTCTTTCCTCAGCCTTTTGTGCTGACAATTACCACACACACAGTCTTCTGTTCTATTATACCTCTAATCTAAAAGTTAAACCTCAAATACCTATAATTATATATAATAATTATAATATAATAATAATATATAAATACTACATTTTAGAGTAGAGATTTGATGCACATCAACGCTTCCTTGTCTCTTCATCAATAATTATTTCACTTCACAATGAGGACCCCTGCTGGTTGCCACATAGTATTACAGTGCTGTAAAGCAAACGATGTGTAAAGCACAATAACATAAAACCTTTAACAGCATCCAGTTCCAAATGAGCTTTTATTAGGTGTTTTTTTCTGTACAGTGGAAAATCAACATTTTTTTGCCATAATACATATTTGTTTGTCTCAGGGTTGAGCATTAAAGAACAGTCAGTTGTAGAAAAGACAGTGAGTAGATCACAGCGTTAATCTCTCTCTAGTTTCTCCAACACATGAAACACCTATAAATAAAGTATAAGTCTGCCTATCACCAAGCTGGAAAGCATTTCAATGTGCTTTCCAGAGACTGGTTAATGCTCTTTATTCAAGGCCTCCATTCATTTGCTTTGCAAGCAGGGCTCACGGTCATCAGACTGCAGTGAGGTGTCATGTTTTCAGGAAAACAAAACACCTCTCACTCCCATCTCTCCACAGGAAACTGAAACCTCGGTTGCCAGTACATTTTTAATATATAATATAATATGCAAGAATTTAACTCAAAATTTACATTGCTAAACCAAAAAAAGCAAAACATACTTTTAACTTTTGAGACTCAGTATAAGTAACACATCTCATCTTGATGGATGACAAACATATAATCCTAGAGCAGACTGGCAAGGCCTCCTATGAGAGATAATAACTAAGGCAAATGCAGTGGCGCAGATACAGTATAAGACATGTACACACAATCACAAACGACAAAACAAACCATTACTCTGGGGTCAATGTTTGCAACTTCAGTCAAATTAGGTTTTTGTGTGACTGATTTTTCCTGTAAACACTTGTTATGAAAGTACAGGTATTTGGTGAGACCGACGTTCAAAATGGCAAAAACATTAATTGGAGATAATCTTTATACTGTAAAGTTGAATCATTCATGTTAATAGGTCTATCTATGTCATTGTAAATGTATTATATTACAGACTTTCATACAATGTTTTATTACTTCACATCTGTGTCCCTTCACTCAAGTAGCAAAGAGTTAATGAGTGTTTTAAGAATGCCTTTTCCAAAAACTACACAGCATGACTGCGGAAGCTCCTTAAAGCATGTCCAGCAGCCTTTGTGTTGGCCACTGTTGCCTTGCCTCCGAAACAACCTACAGACTCTGTTAGTGTGAATGCGAGCTTCCCGGCAGACTGGGGCGGCCAGTCAGACTTGTTTGACTTGTCTGAGCCAGGATTGACTAATGTAACTGCAAAGATCACAGGGACACAACATGTGGAAAATAGAATCAAAGCATGTGCTGTAAATATTAGTCACACCCATAACCCTGGAAAGATCCATTAAAATCGAGGTTTGATTATACACTATATCACAAAGACAAATGGGAAAAGATAAAAGTCAGTGTGATCTTCATTCAAAATGACTGAACACCGCCACAATTGTAAATGTTTATATTATGTTGTATAAAGAAAAATTAAAGCATATGGTAGTCATTGGTAAATGCCAAAAAAAAAAAAATAAGAAATTTCTAATAAGTGACAAGACCAAATGAGCAACCACATCCTAAATTATCTGGTCGTATTTATATAAATGAGGTAAGAATGCACGTATGTTCTATTTCTCTTTAAGATGATTTGGCTGTGGAAGGGGGAGAAAAATATTCTGACACAGAGCCTTGAGCCATTTTAAATTTGTTATGAGCTGTGTGGTTGATGAAACAGACCAGTGTGTGTGTGTGTGTGTGCGTGTGTGTGTGTGTGTGTGTGTGTGTGTGTGTGTGTGTAGACCAGGGATACAGCAATTAAGTCTTCTTCTTCAGCTCCTCAAACCGCCGTGTTAAGTCATCAAAGTCGATGTCATCCGTGTTGGTGCTGTTACCACCGAAGGAAGAAGTGGGGAGTGTGTCAGGAACAGAGGGGAGTTCTGGGAGAGCGTTGTCAAATACTTTCGATGAAGAACCAGGACCTGGAGGATAAATGTATGGTTAAAACAACAACAACAAAAAAACAATGTAAGTGTTGGGAGAATATTTTAGTTGTATGTTTTCTTCTTCACACAAAAAAAGTCTGTGAGAATTGAGGCCCTAACATAAGTTATGGTCTTTTCATTTTTTTTGAGTTTGATTTGAAGAACTTACCTACAGCCTGGGAAGGAACAGATGTGTTGTCAGTTAGGTCATCAATCTAAAAACAGACAAAATGTGTCAAGAAATGTGTTACCTTAGGTGTTGAAATAAAATAATGTTAAATGAGTTAGTACTGAGAGGATTAAAATCTGTATTCAGTGTTGCAGAAATCAACAAAAAGAAAAACGGGAAAAAAAAACCCAGGGGATTTTAAGAAACCGTCACCTTTAGATGTTAGGACGTTGCCAGCCTAAACTCTCTCTCACATACCATTAACCAATTTTAATCACCCTAATTGCAACTGATAAAGTCGTAGTTAGTAGGTTGTTAGGTATTAGTTTTTCATACAACCTACACCTATGAGAACAAAGCAAAAACTTGGCCTACACTGAGAAATAGTGTAAAAGTGTAGACGACAGGCAAAACTGTAAGCATACTGAATAAACTGCTCTTCCCTGAGTGTTGCCCTGCCCTGTCCGTTTGTCCATCTGTGGGAACAGGGGGGGCATGGATGGGAAGGATTCAGTCACTTACGGACTCGTATGTGGGGGGAGAGCTGGGCAGCTGAGGGGGCTGCCCTCCTCCCACGGGGTGCTGGAAGTTGTCATAGGTTCCAACGGGAGCATTAAATGGTTCCTGGAGGAAAAAACAGTCAAGTAAATGTGTGATGATGGCTGCCGACAACTGTAATTTTGTAATTCTCAACAGGGTCATATCATCAAGTCTTGCCAATGAGGTATGGCCTAAAGTAAAAGTTTACATCATAATTAAAAAAGTTTGTATATTATTAAAGGCGATGTTGATTCAAATAATAAAAAAGAAATTATTAAGGACTATTCACTCTAATGTTTTAACAATGTGTGTACATTACATCAAAGTCATTAAGAATTCCTTACGGCTCCTTTAGGAAGTGGATAGTTAAAAGCTGTTGGCATTGGCATGGTCATGGGCATCGGCATGTTCATGTTCATGTTCATGTGCATCGGCATGGGCATCGGCATAGCAGCAGCAGGAGGCGCAGCGAACCCACCACCTCCACTGCCACCACCTCCTCCTCCACCAGACCTCTTGTCAATGTCCACATCAATCAAGTCTGCCTCCTCTCCAGGACACACTTCAGGCTGCCCATAGACCAGAGAGGATGAGTGATAAATATATAAAATGCTTAACTTCATTCTTCAGACCAAAAGAGAACTGATTACCAAATACTCACCCGGACCATGGCATCAGGCTCATACGGCACATTATAGTTCTTGGCGATCTCTATGAGATAGCGCTCCACCAAGATCTTGGGAGGAGCCTCTACGCTCAGTTTGTGCATCAGCTGTTAACGCGACAGATATTTGATTAGATGATGCTAAAGAAAATTCCAGCCTCAAGGTTCGTGCACTCTTGAACATATTTTTCACTCTTCCAAGTCAGTGGAAAAAACCTACCCTGTCATTGACTGTGCCAATCTGGTTTGTCCTGCACAGCTTGCCATACTCCTTGCTATATTTTGCACATAGCTGTTCGGAAACCTGAAGAAAATTTGTAGAGATAAGGCTGTCAAGACTGGTCTGAGAGCAATAAACACACAGAACTTGTAAATTCATGTTAGCAATGCCAACAGCTCTTTGTCAGATTTACAATTTTGAGTTCGGACACTTCTGATTGAAGACGAGGAGCTGCCCAGATGAGTGTGGACACAGCCTCCTGTAGGCCTGGATCCAGTTCCCTGGTTGGAGAAATAGAAAACACTATGAACACTGGGGCAGGTGGACAGAGAGACTGTGTAGACTATTTTCATTCTGTATCAGTGAAAATGAGCGCTTACTTCATAGACTGAATGAGGCCAAAGCGGGCCAGCAGCAGATCACAATAAAGCTCCAGGATCTCCATGGCTTCCACCAAATAGTCCTCTCTGATAATGTGCTCCACACGGATCCGGGCCCGCTCATCTTTTCCTGATGACAGGTAATCTGCGATTTCCTTCCGTGCTTTTTGGGCGAGTTCAGCTTTAATTTTGCATCAGTGAATGAGAGTGGGAAAAGGTAATCTGTCATTACAGGAAGGCAATGAAACACACCTGACTTGCAAATAAGATGTAGGAGACGAGTGTTTCTACTCAACACAGGACTCACTTTTCTTTTTCTCCAGAAGTTTGAGTCGGTTGATGACCAGCCGCAGGTTGACTCGTAACCTCTCTGCTTTGAACCCTCCTCCGAGCATGATGATGATTATGGATTATGGACTATGGATGGACTATCTATGAGAACATCGCAAGTGTTTAATCGAAACCAGCCTTCACAGTCTATCTGACCTCACCCCTTTTCCGACTGAGTGAGTCATTCAGTCATGTGAACTAAAGCAACCCAGACAACGCGCAACGGAATGACTCCACAGATTTAGTCCAAACAACTACAAAATACAAACAGTGAAAACATTGAGTTAACTCATGCGTGTCAACTGTGTATTAGTAAGAATTAGCTTTAGCCAAACGCAGCGGACAGTTAACTAGGCTATCTCAGACGTCCGACTTTAGAAGTTACCACCTACATATTATATTTCTCATTCTCTTATCCAAATGCTTAACTACGGCATAACGGATTCGTTTAGAAACGCAGAACAAGCCCGTGCTGTCAATAATGCCCGTAAGCTAGCCTATGCTTTGTTAGCACTCCTCTGTTCTGTAATCGTTCGCTAGCTAAGCGCCAGCAAAGTCAAAACAAACTGAAAAAACGGTCTCGGTCAAGTAGTTTGAAAAAAAAAGGAGTTTCCGAACGATCGATTGTTAATAAAGCGACAGGGACTTACCGGTAATATCTGTCAAGCGTACACACTAACTTATTTGTTTGTCTGTGTTTCGTCGACTCCTTCTCTTCCGTGTAGGTTATGAATACGTCATGGGACGCTTCTCTCCTGGGCGGAGTCTTCATGTGAAGAGGAACGGCAGCGACATTTTTCTCTTTGTGGTAGTTTATGTAACTATTTTACTATATTATTTTTTTATTTAAATGTATTTTTTCACTTCACCACATTGATTTAACAGCCATAGTTAGAGGTAAATAACTTTTGCATACAAAGCATAATTCCAGCCTCTAAAATGTGACTGAAAAATGTTTAAATTTGGCTCAAATAACCTTAAATGTTGCTTACACGTCGATTCGTAACAACAATCCTATTATATACTTTAGGTTATACAAGAGTTGTAAGAGAAACCAGTCAGCAAAAGTTATTACTAAATTCAAAATAAATAATAATAATAAAAAATGCTTACATGATATTTTCATGTATGTGAAAAACAAATTACAAGTGAAGGCACTTTACTCATTATGAAACACAGGCAAGCATTTGGGCACTTGATTTATTTAAATGAAAATGGAAATATTTTACAAGGACTATCAAGTTAAATATATTTCTGCTTTCTCCTTAAAAATCATCGTCACAAAAACAAGTTGATCTTATGCAACATAACCATCTGAGTTAATTTAATTTAAGCTTGTTGACAGAAACTTCTATCGGCTTCTTTTTCTTACAAGACTGGTCCTTTTTACTTTTGTTCTCACTTTTGACCAGGTCCTGCAGCTGAGAGAAGAAGGACTGAGAGGACCGCACAGCTTTGTCTTTTCCCTCATCCTGAAAGAAAAGAACACCATTTAGTTCAGATACTTAATCGACATACAAAATAATGTTTATCTTGGCCATAAAATATGTGATGTATGTGACGTGCCTGGGTAGTGGAAGGAGAATACAGAGCATTCAGTCTGACAACTTACTTACGGGGAAAAGTAAAAATCTTTGGATACAAATTTCATATTTACCTTAGGGTAGTTAAATCTGTAACCATGCATCTTATTTTACAGTGCTCTTGAGTTTCGTGTGTAAACTCTTAAAAGTGCATAACTAAAGCTCTGTATAGTATATTGTGTAAAAGAACAGTTCGTGTCATATTTTAGGCACATTTGGTGTGGTCAGGTAAAACTTACCGGCTTAGGTGTGAAGTGGAAGTTGGAGAGAGCATCCAGCTTTAGGAAAAGTGTGTCCATACAATTTTGAATTTTTACATGGGCTGGGTTCTCCTCCTCCTCTGTCTTTTGCGGAAAGAAAAAAAAACAAAACAATGGATTCAGCAAATGTTTGTGTGTGTTGTAATATCAGTGAAAACAAGGTCAAATGTCAAACCTGAGTCCGCTTAAGGAATTCTTGCTGATAGATTTCTGCAAGACTTTGCTTGCTCTTCTTACGCTGTATAGATAGAAATCAAAGCATATGGTACTCATTGGTAATGTCAACAAAAATGAGATTTCTAAAAACCGACAAGGTCAAATGAGCAACCACATCCTAAATGATCTGGTCGTATTTATATAAATGAGGTAAGAATACATGTATGTTGTATTTCTCTATAAGATTACTTGGCTATTCAAGGGGGAGAAAAATATTAAATTCTGACACAGAGCTTTGTGCCATTTTCATTTGTTCTGAGATGTGTGGTTGATGAGACAGACCCACATGTGTGCAGACCTGGGATACAGCAATTAAATCTTCTTCAGCTGCTCAAACCGCCGTGTTAAGTCATCAAAGTCAATGGCATTCACGTTGGTGCTGCTACCACAGAAGGAAGTAGTGGGGAGTGTGTCAGGAACAGAGGGGAGTTCTGGGAGAGCGTTGTCAAATACTTTCGATGAAGAACAAGGACCTGGAGGATAATATATGGTAAAAAAACAAAAAAAACAATGGTAAGTGTAGGGAGAATAGAAAGCTAGAAAGCAGAACTATCTGACAAAAAATCGTGACTCCAAAGATAAGGACTATTCTTAAATAATTTTATTATTTAGTTCTATGTTTTCATCTTTACACACAAAAAATCACAGTGAAAATTAATAACAGCAGTTAACACACTTGGTCTTTGGTTACATCCTATTTTGAATCTGTACCTCATGCAGTGACCTGCAGAAGTCTATATTCACAAGAAAGCAAAATCACTGTAAATACTGTGATAAAGAAATGATTTGTCTAGCAAAGTACCACTACTGTTATTGTGATTAACTGCGCTTAAAACTACTATGCATAATGTGTTTCAGGAATTAGTTACCTATCATTTAGTAAAACTATATCTTGGTGGCCCTTTTTAAAGAACTGCATCTTCAGAAGGCATGAATGCGCTTGTCCAAAAGAGTACCACGGTGCGAGAAATCTGACAGAACTGTGAGGTAGACTAAGGCCCTAACATCAGTTATGGTCTTTTCATTTTTAAAAATTTGATTTCCAGCCTCAAACTGCTGGAAGAACTTACCTACAGCCTGGGAAGGAAAAGACGCGTTGTCAGTTAGGTCATCAATCTAAAAACACACAAAATGAGTCAGGAAATGTGTTATCTTAGGTGTTGAAATAAAGTAATGTTAAATGAGAACATACTGAGAGGATTAAAAACAAATATGTGATAATGGCTGCTGACAATTGTAATTTAGTAATTCTCAGTGGGGTCATATCATCAAGTCTTCAATGTAATATTCAGGAATGTCAATAAGTGATGGCCTATAGTACAAGTTCATATCATAATAATAAAGTTTGTATATTATTGAAGGCAATGTTGATTAAAATAATAAAAAAGAAATTATTAAGGACTATTCACTCTAATGTTTTAACAATGTGTGTACATTACATCAAAGTCATTAAGGATTCCTTACGGCTCCTTTTGGAGGTGGATAGTTAAAAGCTGTTGGCATTGGCATGGGCATGGTCATGGGCATCGGCATGTTCATGTGCATCGGCATGGGCACCGGCGTAGCAGCAGCAGGAGGCGCAGCGAACCCACCACCGCCACTGCCACTGCCACTGCCACCACCTCCTCCTCCACCAGACCTCTTGTCAATGTCCACATCAATCAAGTCTGCCTCCTCTCCAGGACACACTTCAGGCTGTCCATATACCAGAGAGGATGAGTGATAAATATATAAAATGCTTAACTTCATTCCTCAGACCAAAAGAGAACTGATTACCAAATACTCACCATGACATCAGGCTCATACGGGACATTATACTTCTTGGCGATCTCTATGAGATAGCGCTCCACCAAGATCTTGGGAGGAGCCTCTATGCTCAGTTTGTGCATCAGCTGTTAATGCGACAGATATTTGATTACATGATGCTAAAAAAAATTCCAGCCTCAAGGTTCATGCACTCTTGAACATATTTTTCACTCTTCCAAGTCGGTGGAAAAAACCTACCCTGTCATTGACTGTACCAATCTGGTTTGTCCTGCACAGCTTGCCATACTCCTTGCTATATTTCGTACATAGCTGTACCGAAACCTGAAAAAATTGAGATAAGACTGTCAAGACTGGTCTAAGAGAAATAAACACACAGCTGCCAGCACTCTGTCGGATTTAATAGCACTTACAATTTTGAGTTCGGACACTTCTGATTGAAGACGAGGAGCTGCCCAGATGAGTGTGGACACAGCCTCCTGTAGGCCTGGATCCAGTTCCCTGATTGGAGAAATAGAAAACACTATGAACACTGGGGCAGGTGGACAGAGAGACTGTGTAGACTATTTCAACTCTGTATCAGTATGTTCAGCGCTTACTTCATAAACTTAATGAGGCCAAAGCGGGCCAGCAGCAGATCACAGTAAAGCTCCACGATCTCCATGGCTTCCATCAGATAGTCCTCTCTGATAATGTGCTCCACACAAATTCGGGCCCGCTCATTTTTTCCTGATGACAGGTATTCTGCAATTTCCTCCCTTGCTTTTTGGGCGAGTTCAGCTTTAATTTTACATCAGTGAATGAGAGTGGGAAAAGGTAATCTGTCATTACATGTTGGAAATGAAACACACCTGACTTGAAAATAAGATGTAGGAGACTTGTGTTTCTACTCAACACAGGACTCACTTTTCTTTTTCTCAAGAAGTTTGAGTCGGTTGATGACCAGCCGCAGGTTGACTCGTAACCTCTCTGCTTTGAACCCTCCACCGGCCATGATGATGATGATTATGGACTATGGATGCACTATCTATGAGAATATCGCAAGTGTTTTATCAAAACCAGCCTTCACAGTCTATCTAACCTCAACCCATTTCTCAGCAATCCAGTCAACAATTCAGTCATGTGAGCAAAGTAACCCAGTCAACCCACAACAGAACGACTCCACAGATTTAGCCAAACAACTACAAAGTACAAATTACGCATTAGTAAAGTTAACGAGGCTATCTCAGACGTCCGACTTTAGAGGTTACCACCTACACATTTTATTTCTCGTTGTTTTATCCATGTCCTGTCAATAATACCTGTTAGCTAGCCTATGCTTTGATGGTACTCCCCTGTTCTGTAATCATTTGCTAGCTAAGCGCCAACAAAGTCAAAACAAAACGATTAAATGGTCTCAGTCAAATAGTTTGAAAAAATAACTTTAAAAATGTAATTACCGAACAATTAATAAAGCGACAAAAACTTACCAGCAATATCTGTCAAGCTTATTTGTTTATGTTGGTACTTCGTCGACTCCTTCACTTCCGGTATGAGTTTTGTATACGTCACATGACGTTTCTCTCATGGGCGGAGTCTTCATTCTCGATAGTCATCACACGAAAGCGTGGAGGAACAAACAGCAGCTACTGTTTTTTTCTCTTTGTGGCTTTAATGGTACTTTATACATTTATTTGACTATATTTTTTAATTAATTGTATTTTTTTTTATTTTATCACATTGATTTAACAGTCATAGTTAGAGGTTAATAACTGATTTTTCTTAATAAACATAATTCCAACCTCTAAAATGTGACTAATAAATGTTTAAACTTAGCTCCAGTAATTTTAAATGTTGCTTACACGTTGATTCCTAACAATAATCCTATCAAGTGTTGTAAGAGAAGCCAGTCAGAAAAAGCTATGACTTAATTTTAAATAAACAAACAAACATGACGATGCTCTGAGATTTTCATGCATTTGAAACAAGTCTTACAAGTGAAGGCGCTTTACTCATTGCCAACACACACAAGCATTTGGGCACTTGATTTATTTTAATGAAAATGGAAACATTTTACAAGGACTTTTTCCTAAAAATCATCATTACAAAAACAAGGGGATCTTATGCAACAGGTCCATCTTAGTTATTATAATTTAAGTTTGCTGACAGAAATTTCTTTTTGTTTCTTTTTCTTTGAAGACTGGTCCTTTTTACTTTTGATCTGACTTTTGACCTGGTCCTGCAGCTGAGAGAAGAAGGCTTGAGAGGACCGCACAGCTTTGTCTTTGCCCTCATCCTGAAAGAAAAGAACACCCTTTAGTTCAGGCACTTAATAAACATACAAAATAATGTTTATTTTGGTCATAAAATATGTGATGTGCCTGGGCAGTGGAAGGAGAATACCAAGCATTCAGTCTGACTGAACTTTTTTACAGGTTAAAGTAAAAATCTCTGGATACTTAGGGTACTTAAATCATGTATCCAATTTTACAATGCTCTTGGGTTTTGTGTGTAAAAAAAAAAGTATATGCTAACGGGCTGTCAAATGCCACTCACCTTTAGTATTGTGGCTTTGCCTCCTTTGGTGAGTTTCTTGAGGTTGTCTGCCACTTCGGCATTTGATGGCTTTTTGTTCTCTCCAGTTTTACTGGCCTCTTTAAGTTTCTGTCTCTTTTCTTTCTCCTTGATCTTTAGGCGCTTCACTTTCTTCTTGTGGCGTCTCTCGCGCTTCTTATCTGTTGATGTCTTCTCAGCATCACCCATTGTATCCCCTGCTTTGGTTTTCTCCTTTGGTTAGAGAAGAGTATCATTAGAAATGGTGTGTAGCATAATATACCGAGGTCAAACAAATATTTGAACATGGATGGATGACTAACCTTGATTTCTTCTGGTGCAAGCAAAGTTGCATCACTAGCACTCACTGGAGCAACCTCCTCCATTGTGATAGATGGTAGGTTGGACACCACCTTGACCTCAGGGACGGGCTGTAAGAGAACGGGAACATTAATGTTGCAGTTCAATAACTGAACTAAATTGGTATGTTTGACAGTGCATGAGTGCAACTTCTAAGTTTAAAATGTAATATATTTTATTTACATGTACATTTTATATACATTATATTCACATTCACATACACACCTATTATTAAAATACTATAGATTTATTTGTTTTTATTTGTATATTTAAAACTTAAAGGCTATACGAACTATAGATTAAAGATTGCTAAATATACCTGCCATTTCTGGTGTAATGCTACATGGTTGAAGCTCTGTACAGTATATTATGTACAAAAGAACAGTTTGTGTCATATTTTAGGCACATTCGGTGTGGTCAGGTAAAACTTACTGGTTTAGGTGTGAAGTGGAAGTTGGAGAGAGCATCCAGCTTTAGGAAGAGTGTGTCCATAAGCTTTTGAATTTCTACATGGGCTGGGTTCTCCTCCTCTGTCTTTTGCTGAAATAAAAAAACCAAAAACAACGGATTCAGCAAATGTTTGTGTGTGTTGTAATCGCATCAAAAACAAGGTAAAATGTCAAACCTGAGACTGCTTAAGGAATTCTTGCTCATAGATTTCTGCAAGACTCTGCTTGCTCTTCTCGTGGTCTAACGTTAACCTCTTTTTGTACTCAAAGACCTCCTCTTTTGGTTTCTCTTTGCGTACTACGTCATCAAATGCCTTTAGGAAACAGAGGCAAAAAAAAATTGTTATCGTGCAACATTATAAATATAATATAAACAATATAACAATATAAAACTCATGTTAATGTGTCTAACCTGGTCTTTAATTCTTTGTTTGATGATGTCTTCAAGCTCTAGTGTGGTTTCCTCTGTGATAGTGGGGGCTAAAGGAACAGAGATTAAATTTTGTTGTTGGGTGTGAAATAGCACATCGACAGAAATCTGGATGAAATAATATGAACATTAAACAGGAGTGAAAAAACTATTCCAAAGAGAGACACACATTCATAACACACACACCCATTTACCTAACAACAAACACGACAAACAGGTACCCTCACCCCTTCTGGATGCCTGATCAAACTCCACATCTTCCTCCAGCATACTGTTCTCTGGACGAGTCTCTGCCGTCACCTCTCCAGACAACTGCCACGGCTTCTCTGCGAGAGCTGCTTTCTCCAACTCATCAATCTTCTGTGACATCTGCAGGTTGGAACAAAAGGATACAATGATCAACATCAAATCAAGCATCAGAGATCAACTTAAAAACATGGGATTGCTTGGGGGGGGGGGGGGGGGGGGGGTTGTTTTCAAGGGGGGGGGGGGGGGGGGGGGTGCGTGTTGCTATCAATACTGATGAGCCATGAAACTATATGTATACTATACAAAAAGTCATCTGACCAAAGCATTAATTTAACTTGTTTTTTTTGTGTGTAACGTCTATTCTAAGGCAATTTTAAACACTCGTAGGATTGTTCTCTTGAGTAATATAAAGAATAACTGGTAAGTAATTAGTAAAAATTTAAACTTCGTTACCTTTTCTTGCCTTTTCTCAAATGATGACTTTGATTCAGGCTTTTCTGAGCTTGGAGTTTTTCCTCCAAAAATATCCTGGATGTCCTCTCCTTCACTGTACTCATCCCCAGAGATGTTAAAGGTCACTTTCTTTGAAGATGCTTTTAAGTGACGCCTCTCTTCATCCCTAAATGGTGGTGGGCACACGCAGTTAGCAACAAAACATGCTTCTCCCACACATTTATACGCACTACATGATATTAATCATACTTACTGATCATCACCTCCCTCTTCATCATCATAATCATCATCTTCTTCATCTGCTTGGTCTTCACTCTCTTCCTGGCTTTCAACGTTGCTGTTATCATCATCATCTGACTGCTCAACTGCTTCAGCTGGTTCACTATCCACAGCGTCAAAGAAGTCCTTGTACTTGAGATTCCTTGAGCTCTTTGCCTGAAAACAGGAACAGTGATAAATCTACAAACTGTATTGTCTTTAGAATATTTGAGAATGTGTAATAAAATACATACCGTTTTCTTTTGCCTTTTGCTAGAAATTATTTGTTCTAGGTCTAGATCTTCATCCTCATCAGAGGCCAGGTCCAGAAAATAATCAACGCCATCTTCATCTTCTTCTTTTCCCTCTCGCTTGTCCATATCGTCAAGAAATGACTCCATCTCTGACAGTTTAAAGAACCTATCATCGACCTCAGAAGGGATAACTTTTGCTTTAGAGCCTTTCCTTCCAATCTCCCTCTTCTGCTTTTCTCGTTTCTCCAGAGCATCCACATCAAAATCTAAATCAGAGTCCTCATCTGTATAATTCTCTGACTGCACACCCACTTTCTTGGAGTGTCTATGCAGTTTCCTTTCCTCCTCCTCCTCCATTTCTTCTTCTTCTTCTTCTTCCTCTTCTTCTCCCCCCTCATCAACATTTTCATCATCAGTCTCTATTTCTGCGTCATCCTCCTCTTCAACCAGCAAAGTTAATGTCTCATCTGACAAAACCTCATTAACAGCACTTCTGAAATGTTTCAGTACAGGGGTGTTCTGCAGCTCCAGCTCCTGCCAGATCTGCTCTTCATCAAAGTTCTCTACCACCAGCTGTGCCAACAGGCTACCTTTATAATCTGCAGGCTCCTGAGCTTTATGAAGGTCATACAGGGTCTTCGTAAGAGAGGTAAATTCTGCTGCCACTCCATCCTGAAGGCTGCAAAGGTGGAAACATAAAATAGTTATTTGTTGTTGTCCAAAAAGTGGTTTGCTATCTTATGTGGTGAACTTGGTAAAAATACTATATGTATTAGATATATAAATGTATTACTACATAATGCAAAACAATACTCTGTGATACATCAACATTTATGATTATTATTATTAAACATATGCATGATTATATTTATTGCTTGGATCATCTACAAATCACACAAAACGAGGGACAAATAAATATTAGACACTGAGTGAGTTTCTACCAATACAACAATATATCCTGCTTTATGTCCTGAAAATGTACACACTGTCTTCTTGACAGACCATTTGAGACTGCTAAGAATGAAGATAGTTTATACTAGCCACCTTAACCAGCAAAAACGGTAACATACAATTTACATATACTGTATATGCACCAATTTTTTTACTGTATCTATGCCATAGAACGTCACTGATTAATCACAAGAGAAATTTAACTATAGAGCGAGTACATTAACTTCATTATTTAAGTACATTTAGCTCAGACTGTGTCTGTAGTTGAGTAATTCTTTAAATACAATACATGTGTTTGTAATATGAGTATTTAGGAAATGCGGCACTACTGTATCAACCTGAGCGAAGACGCTAAGAACTTGTCCGTATTAGCTTATGCTAATGGTAAACTAGCCTAGCCTGCTCTGTTCAAACAGCGCGTAAACGTCGGTCCTAAGACTCTAAAAAAATTTCAATGACAGCCATAAGAACAGCGGACACTTGCCTCAGGAAGCTCTCTGGCTGCTCCGTGTTTGCATTTAATTTCTTGACACATTCCTCCAGCACGCTCCATACCTCTCCACTAGCCATCGTCCCCCCACATGCGTGACGATCGGTGTCGCACGTAAACAGGCTCAACTAGAAACATTTCCGCTGCTGCTCTGTTCCACTGTCGTCAAATCCACTGGCTCCACCGCACTTTGGTTCCGACACAAAGACATGGCGTCCGCCGTGCTGAAGGTTGCAGGTTGGTTTTTAGAAAAAATGTCAAATTAATACTATGCTTCAGCTGTCCTCTGATTTGAAGTGGAACTTCAAACAGGGCTGTGGCGTTGTTGACTGCAAAGTGCTTCACAAAACTGATATGTTATGTTATGTATGATATGTTTTTTGCAGCGTCTAGCTCCGTGGCACTCGGGCTTTTGTTTCTAAAAACAGTTTCGGGACATCCTAAATATTTTTTATATCTAAGAACTGTACCCAATTAGGTTAACTATGGTTAAAAAACCCAGACGTAATAGACTATACATAGTTAGTCTTACAAAGGAAAGAATAAATCAACACAACACACATTTATCGTCACAGGATAATAATAATGTGATCACTCAGTATCAACAAGCTGTGACCTCTCAGGAAACATTTGGACTCAAACCTTGCAGAGCCCAGTGTTGGGGGTCAAGCTATTAGGTCTCCACTCTTCACTTGGTGTGAACCATGCATGTACTTAACAACTGGTCACAAGTGTATAGTCAAGTATGACTTATCCTACAGTATCACTTAGCTCTGCCCCCTTTATAGACCAGTGCTTATGGCTTTTGTTCAATTGGACTCTCAGTCTTTGTAATGAGGGGTCTATGCACTGCCACCCTACAATAATATACCTCTCTATGTAATTGTCAATTTGCTGACACTCTAATCACACCCTTACCTGAGGAAAACAGAACTCCCTAGTATGTCTTGAAATGCGGTAGAAAACAACAAACATATGTGGTGGACAAAACGATAAGCTAAAGTTTGTTCCCATTTTTATGAGACGGCGCTGTCACAGAAGGTGTATTGGGGCTCAGTCTGTAAACGTGTGTCAGGAACAGACTGGTACTGTCAGGCAAGTTGATTTGTGAAACCTCTGAGCTTCCGTCATCTATTTTTGTTCCAACACAATGACTCCAGTTGAGCAAATTATATTTTACTTTTATTTCAGGGGCGGGTCTCTCCAAATGTTCACGTCTCATCCTCCTGAGGGCACACTCGACGACGGCATCCCTCCATCAAGGCATTCCCGCATCACTGTGGAAGCTGGGGAGGCTGAACCACGTTGCCATTGCTGTTCCTGACATGGAGAAGGCCACAGCCCTGTATCGGGACGTGCTGGGGGCCACAGTGAGCGACAAGGTGCCCCTGCCTGAACACGGTGTCTACACAGTGTTTGTCGAGCTTGGCAACACTAAGCTAGAGCTACTCCATCCTCTTGGAGAGAAAAGCCCGATCGCAGGCTTCTTACAGAAGAACAAGTCTGGAGGAATGCACCACATTTGTATTGAGGTGAGATGGCGTTGATCACATGCCATAAGTATTATAACGAGTGGACATGTAAGAAATGTTGCTCTTGAATTGTAGGTGGACAACATCAATGCTGCCATAGTTGCCCTGAAGGCAAAGAACATCAGAACTCTGTCGGCAGAGCCCCGAATAGGTGCTCATGGGAAACCGGTGATGTTTCTTCACCCTAAAGACTGTGACGGTGTCCTGGTGGAGCTTGAAGAAGCGTGAACGCCTCAGCTTGACAAGGATTGTGGCAACTGTTCACAATTCTATACACTCAAGTCTGATCATTACAGATGTTGATTTTTGTAATATTGTTCCTCACAGCTCTTAGGTTTAGATTTTTCTCACTCCAGAAGGGTGACTCAGATATTCCACTAGCTTTGTTTCAAAGCAGTTCTTTGGAATAAATTCCAATGTGGTGTATTTCTAAGAGTTTTACATCGGTTATTTTTATTATCTATGATGCTATTCCAGCAGATAATTTCACATAAGAACTTAAAAAGATAAGCTTTAAGTGTTTGGTTCATGATTTACAACAAATTGATGGCACTTTTTTGACTCCATCAAGCTTATGTCTTGTAGGAGAAACCCAAATAGTAACTATACGGTAGTTCACAGAATGTTAGAGTGCGTTAAAGTAAATTAAGTACATTTTACTAAAAAATCCTAAATCATCCTTGTCTAAGGCAGATGACACGATATGATTCCAAGGATTACACATATTTAGTATTTTTTTTTAAATTTTGCAGTTGAACATTTTGATTTTTTTTTCATAATAATGCTGTGGGTTGTCATGAGGTTAATTCTATTTTTTAAATAATTTATTTTACATATTTACCAACCACGGTCACAGCAACAACACTGTTGTTACACGAAATAAATGACTGCAGAACAGATGGGAACTCTAAATAGACACATTTGCATTGTAGTTCAGTTCCATTTCCTGTTATACAGCTGAGCTAGAAATTATGTAGTTTATTCAGCCATCTTTCCTGTAGGAAAAGAAACATACAACAGTGTAGGTCACCAAAGAAACCAGTGGCAATTTGGTCATGTCAAATATGAAGACAAGTCTCATGCTAAACTACATAATTCTGGTTTGTGCTGTTTAACTTCTGCACAACACAGCATCTGAGAAAAACAGTCATTTTGTTCTACACATTCAGGTAAACACAGTGATTATGGTGTTCATTGTCAGTCTTCTCCTTCCCTTGCAAATTTTTGTTCTCTATTTGTTTAAATACAATAACAAAACCTACAATAGAGGCTATAAATAATCTTTGTTCCATGCTATGTTCCCTGCCCATTATTGGGGTTTCAGTTCTCTGGATATGGAAGTAAAACAAACAAGCAATACTACTGCTTCTGTAGTTCCCCTTTTCTAGTGTGGTGGAGTTTTGTTTTTCAAATATAAGGCTTAATTTAGAAAACTGAAATCTACTAAACAAGAAATGAGACTGATCAGAATCCAGAGGGTTCGGTTTATTTGGTTTGATTGACAGCTCCTGGCATAAAACACAGCTAACACATGAAGATGACAACAGCAGAGCTCAGGACAGAGAGAGTAAATACAAGAATGGGATATGGATGTAGAAACTGAACGTTCATAGAAGTGTAATTTGTATGAAATTGCAACTACGTTAACAATAAAAGAGGTTTAAATATTACTAGCAACTGCCATGCAAATGGCTAAATAGTTTTAAATTGTATGGAAGCAAGAAACAAACATAAAGAAGCTCTTGTAGATCTGTGCAATGTGGGAATTTAGCTGCTTTCTTTGCCCAGGGTATGTTTGTCAAACAAGTATTCGGCCATGCCATTAGAAGGAGCTCCCATGCGACGCAGGTTGGTCACCCAGTCAGCCAGTTCTTTGATGGACTTCACCTGCTCGTCCAGGTAATGTGTCTCGATGAAATCACACAGCTGAAAAAGAGATCAATTTGAGCTTAAATATGCTGAATTCAATTTCTAAAACACAAATGAAGGGAGGAATGTTTTTTTGTGGCTTGTGGGTTGAAGATAAAAAAATGTGCAACTGTTTAATACTCACATGTGGGTCATTGTGATCAGAGCAGAGTTTGTGCAAGTCCAGGAGAGACTGGTTCACACTCTTCTCAAGCTGCAGGGAAAACTCAAGAGCTTCAACGCCGCTGCCCCACTCATCTCTCTCTGGCTTCTACAATGCAAAGCAGGTCAGGGGACCAACGAAACACTTATTAATGAGGTAGAAGGTCAACAAACGAAACCAAAGAGGGTTTGCAGTTTAACGTTTTACTTAGGGTCAGGGGTGTATGTTTGTATGTCTGACAGAGATAAGCTACAGCGCACACCCACACCCTCTGTATCTTACTGGCATAAGCTGCCCTCCCAACACTGAATATCGATAACCCAGAGCAAAAAAAAAAAAAAAAAAATCTCACCCCAAGTTGGTAAGTTCATTTCTGGTCAAACGTTAGATCAAATATGAGTTCTTACCCTGACATCTTGTAGGAAGATCCTTCCCCCCCTCTGGTTCTGCAGTTTCATTAGCTTCTCTGCATGCTCACGCTCCTCATGTGACTGATTACGGAAGAACTTGGCAAAGTTGTGCAATGCCACGTCATCCCGATCAAAGTAGAATGCCTTTGAGGACGAAAGACGGGAATGTTGGAGTTTACAAATTTAGACACTTCCTTCAGATATTAGACACACCTTAAAAACCATGAGTGTGTGGGACATGTGTGAGAACAATTGGCAAAGTGGCAATGATGTATTTATGATTGTTTTTACTCCAGTCTAAAACAGAACTGCATCTTACAAAGAATGTCCATCTGAAGGATAATGGCACAGTCACCTCACTTAATATGTAGATGGAAAAATACCATGCGCCCATTCAGCACAGCAGTTAAATGACCACAAAAAGGCATTACTGGAAATCTGAGTCATATCTTAGCAACAATCACTATAACTGCATAAGCGCTTCTACTTGTTATGAACAGTTCCACCCTGAGTGCTCCACTCATTTGTGCTCACTAGGCAGCTGTTCTATTGCCCCAACACTACTGACTGGACTCACCATTGACAGGTAGGCGTAGGAGGCATACAGCTCCAGGTTTATCTGCCTGTTGATTGCAGCCTCGCAGTCCTGGTGGAAGTTCTGTCTCACCTGGGAACTCATGGTTCTGACACAAAGCAAAAAAAAAAAATCCTTATTAGACTAAAAGTACCCTTCACAATATGATTTGAATGTGTGTAAAACATTAGAAGCAGCTGATTAAAAAAATCAACGAATAGCTTAATTGTTTACCTACTTTATTCAATGAATGTGCTGCTTTTCTTAATCTTTTCTTAATGTTTATCTGTTTATATGTGGGGTCTTGAAAGGGTGGTAGGAAAAATACACAAATAATTTTATGAATTCACCGTGGCTTCTTGGGAAATAAGTTTAATTAACAATCAGTCATATCTGATTAATCAGTACTAAAATATTCATTAGCTGCAGCCTGGATTACACTGATTAAACCAGTACAATACCGTGTACTGGTGATGTACTGCACGACAGTGTGTTGTGAAATTTCTTTTACGACACTGTCAGACATAGCAGCTGAAATTTTGAAGTTTTCTTAATGTAAAAAATGCCCATCAAGATTTATTCAGTCCAAGCTGATGTCATTAAATGCATTCTATCAAGCAGCCACCCAAAAAACCCCCAAATGAATTCGCATCGTTCTACTGATAAAAACAAAATGAAAACCAACGTAGCTAGAGAAACATGACGGTGATGACGAAACAAAATTGACAATTACTTATCTAAACAGATTTGATTATAATTCGTCGGACGTCATTCTGCCGTGTAACACAAAATCGTGTTGCGGAAGTTAAACCTCAATACTGCCAAAAAGTCGATGAGCAGGCACTGAGGCGTGAAGAATGCCAAGCACCGTGATGGCGCAGGCGTTTATTACCCTAAATGCGCCAAGGCCGCAATACGACCCGTAAAAAACTAAGTTTTTCTACGTTGAACATTCACCAACGTCACTTAAGCAGTGGATACGTGTAGGTCCGTTTGTCATGTCACATGTCAGAAAACAAACACAGTAGACAAAGGCGTCTTACCGAGTGTCGTGTGGCAGGTCTTCTGTGAGGAGGTCGAAAAGCGTTGGCTCGTGTTGTTAGCAAAACAAACGGTTAGCTAGCTGTCAAGCTAGTTTTGTTTTGAACAACGGTGGAAGCTGACAGTTTAAGGTTATAAAGGTGTTGATGGAATCGTGATGAGATCCGATTCGTCCCGTGGTGTCCGTGGACAGTTAGGAGGTTGCCGTTCAAGCACTGTTGAAGCAGGTAACCTTCACTGTCCGCTAACGAGAGGTTCGACTGAGGGCGCTGTGTAAACGAGGGCGCAGTTAAACTGGTGTTGACGTCACAGCGCGCGCAAGGGAGGAAGCGGGTGTACGGAGGCTGCGCAGTGAGATCTGGCTTATTGTTGCTTTGTAAAGCCAGACAGCTTTAGAAAACAACCGCCCTTAATCTTAATAAGTAACTAGCACAATATTTGTACAATGCATGTTTTTTACAGTGACAAATAAACCATCCACTGTATAGCACTGTATGTCTTTCAGATTTTTAACTCAATATACAAAAAACTCACAGACCTGAAATCTACTTATCTTTGAACACATGACTCAGCTGTTTTTTTTTAGTGACATAGCGAAACAAAACATTTTGAGATTAAGTAATCTCCTTATAGTCACTCACCCACAAGTGACTAATTGGTTGATTGAGACATATGAGTTGCACAGATGAAAAGTCCGTAGTTAAAGTTGTTGTGTAATTACCCCAGTTTGACCTTTGGTTTATTTTAATGTGATAGAGACACTTCCCTTATAACTCCTAAAGTCTGTCTGGTAGACTAATTTATGCGACAAAGTCAGAGTTTATCCTATAATTGAATAGCTTTTATGTTTGGTGTGTTTCCATCCCAGAAGCAGGTTTCCACAATGCTACTGTAGCTTTCATTTTTATTTAGGTTTGGTCAGAAATTGCCAGAAATTATTTGGAAGGTTGAAACATTCAGTACTGAAATGTTTCACAATACACCATGTGATACTGTCTTGTAGATAATAATGTTGAGTTGCAGTGGAGAGGCAGTCAACATTACATTCTGTATTCAGACTAGAGTACAAATCTGATCACAGGTCTGGTGCTGCCACTGCAATTCAGGCCACTTTTGTGCCCTGCCCTCTTGAAGTGAGGTTATAAAGACTCACTGGAAAGTCTGATCACTGCAACCGTTGACCTTTGAGCCTAAATTTGAATTTGAGTGAAACGAGGTGACCTAAATAAACCAGTGTTGTCTTTTTTCCCTAATTTGATATTAACATTTAAAACCCCATAGAATCTACTGTTTAGATGCATAGCAGTTTTGTAATGAGCTGTGTTTACCCTGACGTTATTTGACACGCAGAGGAACTCACTGAGGTAATGTGGAAACTACTATGAATCATCTATACCCTGTTTCAACAGCAGTGAATACAAAGGGAGTGAAATGAGTTCTTTTCTAATTGATCAGCATTTTTTAACAACACCAAAGAGAAGGATTTGTGTCTTGTTTGGTTTACCACATATATACACGGTCTGTGTAGGTTTTACACATATAGATTTTGAACATATATACTATTTAAGTAGCTCCACCTGTTGGACGTAAGACTCAATTGGTTCCACAGCTATAACAGCACATATGACAGATGTTAACCTAAACCGAGTTAACTTTTTAGTTTTTAATCATTCACAAAACATGGCACCTTATATAACAAAGTCAAGCCTTTTACACATTTTAAATTATGAAACTGACTATGTAATACATGGTTGTATTTGTTGGGTGGGCATTCTGTATTAAAGACATAACAGCTGAGTTTTTTAATAATTTTTATTCATCTTTTGAAAAAGTTTAGTCAAACAGGCCGAATCCCATGTCGTCATCGGACTCTTCAGACTCTTCCTTCTTCTCTTCCTTCTTCTCCTCAGCAGCTAAAAAAGGATAAAAACACATGATGACTGCTAAAGCACATTGTAACTATAACCTATGAATATCATGACCAAGCTTTTCAAAATGATTTCACTATAAACATAACAAGACCACATTACTGAGGGAAGAAAATTGAAGAAGATTAGAGCAATTTTACCCATTAGGTACATTCTGATTAAACTGTGCAATTTTTAAAAACATTTAATTCTATAAAAAAAATTACTCATGATCTACTACTTTTGCTTAATGCACTATCATACAAAGTGAAGGCAAAGGCATTGTGCCTTCTGTCACTGAAGCTGACAAACAAGGTGCTAAGCTGCAATGCTCACCTGCAGCAGGGGCTGCGGCACCGCCTGAGCCAGCAGCTGCAGAGCTCGCAACGGCTACTGCTCCACCTGCAGGCATGCTGGCCAGTTTACTGTAACCTGAGGAGAAAGGAGTTGGCAAACATAAGGCACAGGTGATAACACAGACACTCAGCAGCCAGGAACATGCCAGTCAGAAACAGTGTGACTATTATCATGTACTACATGGGACTACAAGTAAACAATTGCCTCTAAAAGTTGCTTGTATTTAGGTGTGTTTCATTCAAATGAGACCTGGTAATACCATACCAGAGAGATCTCCCAATGCCAACATCAAAATTCATCACTATACAAACACAATATACTGACAATCATATAGTGGAAAACTTACCAGATGCGATCACCTCATTTACATTTTTGCCCTTGAGCTCAGAAATGACCTGAAAAAAATCATAGGTATAACAAAGATTATGATCAGTCACTGATACAACTGTAGCCACAGCACCAAGCAAACAGGCTGCTTTGTACCTTGTCCAGGCGTGTTGAATCAGCCTCAATGCCCACGCTGTCTAGGATCTTCTTGATGTCCTTGACATCAGGGTCTGCATTGCCACCCAGGGCAGCGAGTAGGTAAGCAGCAACGTAACGCATTCTATAACAACACACGAGATGGTTGAAACTGTTGTGTTACGGGAAAAAAATTCAAACTACTATTACTTATCTTAAAAACAGTGCCATCAAGTTTTGAAAATAAGTAAACAGAGGAAAATCAATGTCCTGAGGTCAGAAGAATGTAACTTAAATGTGTGTTGTTGACATTAAACAAAGGGGAAAAGGGAAGAAAATCAACATGGCACATCCAAGCACTGTCTTCCTTATAAACTGAAACATCTCGCTGCTGCTACTGACTGATATATATAATAATATAATTTGAAAGTAGTCTCTTTCTGCATTTTGTAGATAATCTTATTTTGCTCCGAAATATTCTTAGTCCTGCATCTTAAACGTTAACATTTAATTAGATTTGACAGACACTTACGGGCACTTCAACTGCCTATAATTATTTACACATTGTATCATAGTTGAGGCTTCGTATTACAATAGTAACTTTTACAAACATTTTAATGTTAAAACATTTCTGAAATGATTACTTATGTGGCAGTATGACAATTACGTACAGATGATGTGAGCTTATGAGCGAAACATTGAGCGATTGATAATGCATAAGGACTTAGAATCCTACATCTTCTTAAACATAACGTGTGAGGTGTAATGTATCAACCTGTTTAAAATATAGTGACAGAAACAACACAGCTACAGGTTTTACACCCATGTGGCGGCGTGTGCTCCTGCCCCGTTACCGTAGCTAACTTAGCTAGCTGCTAAGACGGTGCGGTGCGAAAAAAGAGGTAAATAATGCCAATATGGCACTTTTTAAGGTCTTTGAGCAGCCAGGACCAAACTCTAATTCCTTACCCAGGTATCATTGATATTCTGACACAGGCTGCGGTATTTATTACATTATAAACAGTAACTCACTTGTGCTACAGAGGTGAAAATGTGTTCTCCTCGAGGTTAGCGGACAGAAAGGAAGAATCGTCGGTGGAGCGAAACGGAAGAGACCTCTCTTCTTCTTCTGCAACGATCAGAGCACCAACGAGTGACGGTGCCACTTACTGGTCACATATGGGAATCGCAACTCATAAGGTTAACTAATGAAAACAAAATCAGGATGAAATAATGTTGTTATTTCAATTAGAGATTATTTTTGAAATTATTCTGACATTTTGAACTAAGACAAAACGAGTAGATCAGTGTGTTAGGGATCCTCCCAGCAGCAGAGTCAGAGTCATACAGTATAACTCTTGTTTTGTGTTTCTGCATTGATAATATTGTAATTTTGTCCAACAGTGTTTCCATAGTTTCATTAAAGAGTGCTAAACTATTCAATATTTCTATTGAATCTACTTAAACTGCAGGCTCTTAATGAGGTAACTTGTGCATGGGTGTAACTTGTGTATATGTGTGTTATACTGTACATCAAAACAATTACATTTCCTCATTGCTCCTAATGCGGATTTTGCTCCTGATCCAGTTTGGTCTCTTGCTTCATCCTCACCCTCAGGTGCTGCTGCTGTGGTTGCCCCTGTCGCCAGAAGAAGTTAACCATTGACACATGAGCCTCTGCACTGGATCTGGCCTTCACCATATGAAACCAGCAGCTGTGCTCTGGTCTCCAGCTGCTGTGTGAACAACCGCCTCTAACGAACCGCTGTCACAACCACTGTTTGGTTCCAGGCAACCAGCCCTGATCTACCACTGACTAAGCTCCTCTCAGGTATCTGCTGTATGTATTGATGCATGTAGATAAAACCACACTGTTAACACGATTTAACTGATTTAACTGTGTAAATGTTCAATTTTAGGACAAGTGCATAGTAATAATTACAGGAAAAGAGCCATCTTTAGTGGCACCTCTAGTTTTCCTGGTATGACGTTATGTCTGCTGCGAAAAAGCTATGAATTGGATGCAATAATTCATATATATGTGAGTCAAATAGTTTGTGAGGTAAATGCATTCAAAGGAAAGAATATAGTGGTGAAACTTTGAAAATGTATAGTTCATGGTCAAGAAACATCAAACATCAAACATTTGTTCTCTTGACCTTAAAAAACCCTCCAGGCGAAATCAAGCATTACTACAATTTTGTTCAGTAAATTAGAATCAGTCACCATTTTTCATTTCCAGAAGCATGACAGGCAAAAAAGTACAAAACCACTGCATTATATTGCCAGGTGTTCCTGTTGTTTCAACCATCCCTGCATATTTGAATGTCTCCACAGACTCACAGACACATGCTCTTTAACCAAGATCATAAGCTTAAGGGAAATACTTGGACTTCTGTTGTAACTGCCAAGTTGCTGTCATCAGGTTTCTCTTGCTTTCTCTGAAGTATTTCCTGCTTTGACAACAGCCAAGACAGCGCAGTGATGGAGCAGCGAGGCAAACATTTATTGGTGAACCTGCTACGGTATGCACATCAGCACGGCAGATTTGTCAGTAATAACAGCTCAATAGCTGAGCATGAAAGTTCATACTGGGGTTTCTTGCTTTCAACAGAATTTGACAGCTAACATGTTTTCCTCTACATCAAAAGGAGCTCTGTCTGAGCGCTGTGTGCCTGTTCTGAATGTCCATAAAACATTTGCCGTATGTGACAGGCCCGACAAATATTATGACGTGTGAGGACTATTACGGAGCTGTAAGTCTCCTACATGATAAAAGACACGACTATAAACATCTTGGTTCAATTATGGAAGGATGGGATCAGACGTGGCCTTTCGCAACTCCTTCACAGCTTACGGTGTTTGTGACCGCATCAAACTGTTGTGCAAGAAAGAGACAAATATAACAAGACCAACAAAAGTCCATAGATTTAATCACTGTTTATTCAGATTCCAGTCCAACTATTGTTACATTCTACATCACAACAATTCACATTCCACATCAATGTAACAGAGTAAATTATATAACACAATATAACACAACACATTCTACTGACAATAAACCTAAACAAGCACTGACGAAAACATTTCAAAACATTATCAAAATGTTCACAAATGTTGCAAGTTTGGTCTTGGTACTAAAATGAAAAGACAAATCAGGTCAGTTCTCAGACAAGGAGACGCCGATCTAGGCAGTTTCTGTCTGCAAATCTGCAAGTCCATACAGCAACGAGATGTAATCAGCTATTCGACATCAGCGTTCCTTTTCAGAGAAGCTTTACTGATATGGCCCTGGTACACAGTCAATATGGAAGTACCAATTATTCCTTTTATTTAGTTTTAGCAAAACCACTTATAAAAATTGAGAAAAATATCAAAAGAAAAGTATTATAAAAAATACTTTATTGACCATTCCAATATATTGACAATGAAAACTGGTAGAAAGTTGAAGGGTACTTCACAAAATTTTGCAGCCAACTTAGACAATGGTCAGTGACATTCAGTGGAGTGTGAGACTGTGCAATATCAATACCAAGTCTCAATACATTTTTTTTCCTGATTTACTATACATGTTTGCGAGAGGTGAGGCTAGATATCTATTGTTGGATGGAACACAACTAAGAGATAGACTATACATTAAGACTTTTCAGCTTTTATGTACATACCCACTCTTCTGCTAAATCTGCCTTAGAACAAAAGTATGCTTAAAAGAACCTCTAGCATGGGCTACTACTAACCCCACTTTTAACATAAACTCATTCTCCTACATGCATCCTGACAATCATTAATTGGATAGAAAGGCTAATATTACTTTTAGTTTTCATTGTTACTTGATGATGACTGATATGAGAGTGCTACAGTGACAGTAACTGTAAACACTGTAAAAGTCTTATTATGCAACTCCAACATCTTTAAGTGCAGCGGGTCTCATAGTTGTTGAGCAAGTCATTTTACATTAGACATTTGTCCGCACTGGTTTTCAGTATTAATTTTCAAGAACTTTCTCATTTTTTTTGCACCAATGCAAGATATTTTCATTTTTTTTTAAAGACTTTGCATAGATTGTTGATATGTTGTACTGTGTCTGTTTTGCTTTAAACTTTATCTTAAAATTCAGCATTTTTTCTTGAGTGACTGATTAAAGGGAGCACACCTACTAAATTCATCTGGGCTACATGTTCATTATTAAATATTATTTCCTGTTAAAGTAACATCCAACTCAACAAAATGTGCTAAAACGTTCCTTTGTGAAGCTAGTCTTGCAGGTAAACCTGACATGGAAGAGCAGACTTTGAGTTGACATTGAGAGTGATAATGGACATATATAGACTGTTAGAGCAACAGAAGATGAACATAAACTACTTGTTTTGTTGTTCTACATTTCAATTTTGTAAACTACAATTTTAGTTTGAATTTTTGTGAAAAAAAGTATCACATTGGCCAAAACTGATTCAAATTAAAAATGAAAGCTGAAGGTAAATTACTTTTTATTGCAAGGACATATTTCCAGATCACTGAAACACATGCAGAATTTGGAAAAAAATAATCAAAAGCTTTTCAGTTGCCTTTACTTTTTTATGTTAAGAGATGGTGGAAAAAACACTAAGTGAAAAAAGGCTGAAAAACGTTGTGGCCATTGCATCACAAAACCAGCTAAAAAATTCAAATGGAAACTATCAGTGACTAATCTCATATGCCATGGTCACAGTAACTGTACAGCTGTTTATAGTCATAACACAATGTCAGTCTTGACAGTTGTTGCCAAAACACTGGCAAAGTGATCCACAGAACTGGACTGGATTCATTTTACACTACACAGCAATAACAGCATTATTTCTGAATATGGTCAACATCAGAGGACTGTGCAGGACATGTACCGGTATGTTACTATTCACAAAAGCTGAATCTACACTTCAGTTCAACCTTTCCTGCTTTCCTACACTGTCATGTTTTTTTGCCATCTCACTTTATTCACCATTTTCTGCACCAGTTAGATACAACTACCTCAGTGGTAACTCATACCCGTCTCATTAGTGTGATTTGTAGATCCCAAGATTAGGCATTCCTATGGCTTGCACAGCTAAAGTGTAGTACACTGTATACTACATGCTATATACAGGTTACTGCATCAACCAACACTTTATGACTTAATCTCTGGAATAAAATTGTTCTGGGTTTGTTGTCCCATATACTGAAAGACTGAATGAGGGGATTTTAACAGAAAATCATGAAACTAAAACTGACTTCTTTCACTCATCGCAAAAGCACTTTTGTTGTTACATATCAAAATAATTAAGTAACTAAAAGAAAACCCTAACATTTTAAGTTGTGACTGACATGTTGCATGCGGGAGGTTATGGTTATGATGTGTACTGTGGCAATAAAACTGTAGTGACACCCCAGCAAGACAATTTTCCAACTTTCCAATTGCTTGGCTAGATCAATGTTCTGACATGAGTCATGTCTTTGAATATACTTACTAAACCTTATTCCAGCCCTGGTATAGCGGGAATAATTAACCCATTAAGATCTTAATGAGACCAGGACATAAAGTCCAAACGTCTTTGTGTAAGATGTGGAGTACCAAAAGTTACAAACAGGCAGAAAACACAAATGAATGATTTATAACATAATGCCCTGAACACTTTAAAGACTTGCTAAATGCCCATTCACAATGTATGTCAACATCTTATCTTATCTGCCAACCTTTAAATCTTAATGAAAACTCACAGTAGGCATTACTGTAACATATAGACATTGTTTTATATTGTTCATGTCTTACTTTGCTTTGTGGTGTCATTAAATTATGTAAACAATATGAACAAGTAGTTAAAAAAAGAAGAATATAAAGTAACTGGCTTCTCATTAAATACCGTACCTGACAATAAAAAAAACCCTAAAACACAGGCGATTCCTGATCAGTGTCAAGAAAAAATAATGTAAAGGGTGTCACCTTGTGTCACAATAACCACAGAGTTAATGTCTGTGAGTGTTTGTTACTTTGAAGTTAAAAAATGCGAGTAAGTGTGATGGCAGGAATTTAGCCCAAAATTTACTAAGAAGCCATTACATTACTTGAAGCACCTGCTGAAATTTTGCTGTGTATCACAAGAAAACTTCACATAAAAACTTTAACAGTGTGCCCAGATGAAAACCTTAAGATAATCTATCACTTTTGATTTGAAGTGTCCTTTCAGCAGTTTCCCTGGTCATCAAACATATAAGTATCTTTAGTATTTTATTTCTAAATAGATTTAAATATCAACCCCTCTAGATCTCCATCTATACTAGACGTGAGCATTAAAATGAAGATATATGCCTAGACAAACTAAACAGTCTATGAGTGATCGTTGCAAAGCATGTAGTGATTCCTGCCACATGCATTTAATTATCAGTATGTTACTCTAAATCATTAAAAAAGAGTAGTGAACACAGTACATAGGATAATTAAATTTGCCCTGAGGCACTTGGTAGTGGCTGTGATAAAAGAATTAAAAACAATACCTTTCCAGTCAAAGGAGTGCTGTAGATGGTCTCAAAAGTTGCATTCAAATTGTCAATTGAAAAATAATGCACAAGTGAGAGACCAAATTCAATGACAATCATAAACATTCTATTGTTTGTCTAGAGTTGTAGTGTCTTGTACAGTAACAATGGTGAATATTAAAAACTCTATAGAGAAGGACAGAAGCACAATAAATGGAATGTGGTAATGTGGCAACGAAAACTTAAACATAGGTTTTTTGGGCAGGAACATAAGAACAGATGACCAGAAGGCTAGAGGAGAGGAGATATGAGATCTGGGAATCAAAATGGAAACATCCTACTGGGGAAAGTTGTTCTGTTGTCTGCGCTTTGCCGACCTCATTTTCTCAAAGCGCGACTCCATTTCCTCCAAGACTTTGGGGGTGTACCTTACTACCAGCTTCACTGTGCCCTGAGCTGCTTTGAGGAGTTCCACAGCTTTCTCATGGTGCTCACCTTCAACGCTCTGAGAAAGAAAAACAGACATGCACAGCCACTCAAGTTTTTCCCCTCCATTCGAAACATGTACTCCAGAGCACCAGCTATGATTACATTCACACAGCCCAGTATTTTACAGAAACTGGAGTGAACATAGCATCACCCTGTTTCAACTTGCCATAAAAAGGGTCGTAATTTGGAAAATTTAATGAGAGAGAAGCAATAAAGCAATAAACAAAGTCAACAGGATTATGATCTTTGGCTGGTCTCGACTTTTACACACTAAGCAAGGCAGTAAGTACAACTGCTGAACTCTGTGGCTCATGTGAAAGAGCCTTGAGGCCTAATAAACATGATGAATGCATTTCCTTTTGCAGAGCCAATTTCCAGCCAAATTTGAAGCCTACATTGTTGAAATGTATCTGTGCTTGCTAGCAGTCTTACTCCAGATATTAGAATGCCAGCATTCATAGCCAAAACAGGCACTGGAACAATATGCATGACGTATATTTTGTACTAGAATTAATATGTTTTTCCACCATCTAATATCTGACATTCTTTTTAAAAAATGTACTTATTTCAAGCTGGATTCACTTCAGAAGCAGGAGAATTACAGAAGTTTGATTGTCTGCCCTGACTAATAAATTTTTTGGAACCTTTCCACAAAAATATTTTATAAAATGAATGAGGAAGCTGAATTTTCAAAAACATTAGTTCTCTCTATTGACTAGAGATCTAAATTTGATTAGACAGATGCACATCAGTGGACTGGAAAGCAAGTTGCTGGCAGCTGTGAGTGAACAAACTGATAGACACTAAATTTTCAATGTCATTGGCAAACAAAATATTTTCAACGTGAATTGGTCTTGTAATGATGGAGGCCAGATCAAAGTATGCAAGCTATTATTGGCACTGAAAGATGCAAAGAACTGATCATCCCTTATAAAAAGCAATGTATGTCATACTAATGGGCAAATATAATATGTGGTATGTTGTGTTCCTGTGAATTCAACGTACCACCCCATTAACGGAGAGAAGCTGGTCGCCTCGCTTCAGGCCTCCATGGCGGTCAGCAATACCTCCTGGGATGATCCGTGAGATGTAAATAGGGGAGTTTTGCTCCTTTCCACCCATGATGTTAAACCCCAGGCCTTCTTCTGTCTTGGGCAGCTCCACAACACGAGGATGTGAGTGTCCCTCACTTGCTGCAAAAGCTGCCACAGTAGCCTACAAATTGACAGGGCAATGATGTCGCGATGTTAAACCTATATGAACAGTGCATTTAGAACGCAGTCTAAAATATTTAACTGGCGTGTCACTAAAGTTTTCTCGAAATTCTCAAGGGGAAAATGTGCACAAGACAAATTATTTAATAGTAGCTTGATGATTTGGTTGATTTGGGTCTACTACCTTCGCTGTGGCGTTGGCCCTGACCTCAGGACTGCTGTTGATGTCAACTGTTTCATACACATGTTCATAAACCTAAGGAGACAATGTTTCATCAAATCTTAGCAAATACAACAAACTCAATCTTTTAAAACCAGAAGAGGAAAAACTGAACAAAGTACATTGTCACAGTTAATTGTTTTAAGAATAACAAGGACCCATTGACTCACTTCTCTGACAGCGTTACAGAATTCACTCTGTAAGACCCTCTGCAGGGCCTGGAGTTTCTGGGGGGGCACTTCCCCCGTCCTCTGGAGCTTGTCAAGAAGCTCAATAGCCCGGTTAATATCTGTCAACAAGAACACAGGACACCAAGGTTTTCACTGACATCTACAAAAGGAGACATTCACAAGGTGAAGCTGTGGCCAATTGGCCAATGTGAACGTCTAAAGTGTAAATGCAGGCAATTAATATGTACAAGCACAACATTAACAAGCAAGAAGTTATAGCAAATACAAGGTGTTACTGTTTGACAGGTGTATGAAGTCATTTAATAAATAAACAATGGAATAAATTTGTATCAGCTAACATGGCTTTAATTGTTTTGATTTGATGAAGTGTTTTACCTTGTTATACACAACATTTGTTCTTAGTATAAATGTCAAAGTTATGCTACATAACTCAATATGGAAACTACTAATACTACTAATGTATCACGCTAAACAAGATGTAAAGCTAAATAAAATGTTGCAAATTCACTAATTCCGAGCCTATAATATTACAACCTCGTTTCAACAGCGAACATACTGTTTCACATATTTCATTTTTTACACCAGGACGTTTGTCAAAACAGAAATCTGATTTTCTCCTCTACTTTCCAACCACAGTATATCTGCAGCCACAGCAGAGGCTAATATCAGCGTTTCGTAAAAGGAAAGACATAGATTAACTAAAGGCTGCAGTATTAGGAATTTACCCAGCTCGTCTGAGCTGTTAATGATGAAAAGTGAAGTGTAAAAAAGCCTATGAGGCCTCATGTTTACGACTAACAAAACCTTAAACAATACTGCTAAATTACATACAGTGGTAAATAATATTAGCTAGTAAGATGGTGCGCAAAGTAGCACAATGCAATTGTAAAATATGTCGTTTATTTAGCACGGTGCCGAAAATACACACAAAACAATAAGACATAAATAATAAACATAAACTATCCGAACGACATCGTTTGCCCAACAAAATCCACCTAGTCAAGAACGAATGCAACCAAAACCACAAACACAGCTGTGCTCAGCTAATGCTATCTAAGCTAGGTTAACGTCTCTGTGGCTTCACAACAAATATTTCTAAGCTAACGCTAGCTAGCCAATTAACTTTACCTCTTTCCAGTCGCACAGGCTCCCCGAGCGATGCCATTCCTGTAATGGGTGGCTGTTTGATGATGCTGCCAGATATATATTGCGTCAAACGCTAGATATGAAAACTGATTTTGGTAATCCTGCCTGACGTTACGTGTGCTTAACTCGGGCGATAAATCAGATTAGCCAAGTTAGCCGGCTAGGCTAGTTGCCAGTGTCATGTTGCGTTCACAAATCCTCGTAAAGTGGATAACCCAGCGAAAAAATGGGTTCTTGATGCTAATGAGACAACAGTGAAGTCTTCACGAAGTATTGTAGTCAGTGACTTAAATCCCACAATAAACCTTAACCAAAATATGTGTGAATAATAATAGTTTTTATCTGGTCATACTACGGTTATGCCACGCATCCCATAGTGTAGTTTTTTGCTAAGAAAATTAGGTTATTTCCTTCCATCTTTGGTGCCTTGTTTCACATTTTATTTCTGGGGTTGATTGAATGTGCCTTGTGTTTAACCCTCAATGCAGCTATTGGGTTGTGTTAGCTGTTTTACTAGTAAAATATTTAATGGGGAATGAGTGGTATTCATCCTGTGCCTTGTGTTTAGGTCTCATTTGCCATTCAGAGAAAACATCTCTAAATACAGTCAATTCAACATCCCTGTTTAACAATAAACAAAATCAACAATAATATATATGGGGTTGGGGTACCATTCATTTAGCAGCTGCACTAAACACTTTCTGCTGCTGTTCTTAGGTTAGGGAAATGTGCTACGCATTGGTGACAGGCGACCAGAAGCTTCTTTGGCTGTTTGTTGACACTGGGGAGGATCGGTCTCTCTGCTGCCCTCTACCGGTTGGCTGCATCACCTGGTCTGCAGCACACTGCACTGCTCACTGAGGGCAATAACATCCTTACATGATCCACTTCTGTCAAGACCACACCCAGTTGGCGATGACACTTTGAGGCTCTGCCTTTGATAGTTGATGAAATATACCTGCTGGAACATCACTGTTTGGGTTGTAGCCAGAAGGAGCAGCTTCATTTTTAGACTTTTTCTAATGCAATAGGACCATTGTTTGTTAACTTTTTGTCTATAATTTCGGTGCGGGCCTAACAAAAATATGACATAATTATAATTTAAGACCTATTCCCCTGCATGATCCATGATCACAGAAGACAATATGAGCTGGCATGTGAACATAGCCTTCACACTGGCCTAATGACAGCCAGTGATTTCATAGTCATTTTGTCATTAGTTTAATAATTGTAAAATTAAGTTTTCTGTTACTTGAGCTTTGTCACTCTAAAACTAGTCCAGCATGTTTCTGTTCATGATAAATAGAGCAGTTCGAATAAATTACTTCTGAGGAGAAAGGAATTTCAACCACTTACGAAGGATTAAGTTGTGATCATTCTTAATTGGCTAGTTTGGCCATTATTAGAAACCTCTACATGACAGTGGGTCACTTGAAAAATGCTATACTGCATGCTTGTTTTCTTAGGCTCTATTTATCCTCAACTGTGGTATTAAAAAAAAGGAACTCACAGCACCTTCATCAGGCTTCTCCTGAGGGTCCAGACAGAGACGAAAGTGGAGCATCCTTTTCTCTGCTCACCGAAAAGTTTTCTCTATTCAGCAGTCTGCTTCGCAAATTTCAAAGTGCCGTATCTGGTTCTCCACAGAGGTCACACTTACCTGAAGTCTCATTGGGATGTAAAATGAGGTGGTTGCATCACACGTGACACAAAAAAAGATATTATTGATACTTTTGATGCCGCTTCTGTCTGCTTTCTTTTTTATATATGTGTCTTATCCCGGTGAAATATGTTATATTACTTGTATCGTTGGAAGTGTTTCATAATGGTCGTCATTGTAATAAATGTAAGCCAATGAGATGCAGTCTGGTGGAGGTAATAGAAAAATTAAGATGTAAATTGGACAGCAAACCTAGAGTTGCTTCTCCTTGAGATCACAGTGGATGCATATCTGCTGTTCACTAGTAGATTTAACAAGAACATGGTGGCTAATGTTTTTAATGTGCAAACACACAGAGGTGTTTGAATCCACCATTGTCAAACTTGTTTCATGTGTAGCTATAGCCAACTTGTACCATTCTACACTTGTATCTGTATAATGGTTATGTAAATATCTGCACATCAGTGTATCAACACAAAAATGTCCAAGCACATTAAGTGTTTGTAATGTGTTGGTGGCGAGAATGAAATGGTTAATAAGCATTTTCTGCTTCCTGCCTTTTCAAAATAACACTGAGTACCAGAAAGCTGCTAAATATAAATTTGCTCCACCCATAACACTGTCAGAATGGCTTTGCCCTTGTATTACCCAATGCACTCTGCGCTGCTACTGAAAACACACGATTTTCTTCTTTTTTATGGAGCGTCGTTTGCGCACGTTCATGTGTGTGTGTGTCAGTGAGTGTGTATGACGTGCATCCTCTCTGCCTCCCTGCCTGCTTAGTCAACTTTATGCTGCCTAAAAATGGACTGTTGAAACTTTATCGACATTGATTTTGTTTTTCAGTTGCCTATAGTCATTTTTATTTCTTCAAATATTTCAGTTTAATATTGCAAACAACTTCACAACATACAAAATGAATAATATTAACCCAGAAACATGTCAGTGAATATATATATATATATATATATATATATATATATATATATATATATTTCTTTATATATCTTGTCCTCTGGTGGGGATAAAAAAATAAACAGCAAAGCTTTGACAACAGCACCTTGACATAGTATGTAATTTCAACATTACCTTGAGAAGTTTAGAACAGTAAACAGATAAATTACTTGAGAGGAAAACTGTTTTCTGCTGAGTATGTAAACGGAATGTTTTTTTGGTCAGCATCATATCCTTTTTTGTTAGTGGAGAATTTCTCAATTCACAATTGAAGCAGCATGCAAGCTTTTGAAGATGAAACGGTCCTCTCTCACTCCTTGCCTGTTTTTTTTTTCCCTTCATTTTCTAATTCTTGGCAACGTAAAACAAATCACAATGTCTGGAGGAATGTGATATAGTAATTTAAACTGGGCGCAAATGACTGATCAGATTTTTTTTAATTGTTTACAAGGTCATGAATATGTTCAATAAATAGACTGTAGTATCACTTTTACTGTATAAACTTCATCTTTTTTTACATGCAGTCCATAAAATTTTCATTTGACGGAATAATTTACCCTGTTATGTATATATACAAATAGATATTTTCTCTTTATTCTCTTTTTTAAACTCTTCAATAAAATCTATACATTTTATACACTATCTCCCTCTTTTAATGGTCAATGTGCATACACATGAAGTGTCTATCCTTATAAACCGCCAGCCAATCTTCTTTTTGCTATCCATGGTAAGCGCTCGCACGTAGGACTGGGTTGTCCTGCATTGGGAATTATAATGCCGCTTGTCTATTCCTCTGCAGCCATCCTTTGTGTACCCCATGGGGTTGCATTTGGTCTCATAAAAGTATTGCTTCAGTTGGCCATTGGGGACAGGGACCTTTTCCATGACGGTAACTGTCTGCCCAGACATGTCTATTGCCGTCTTTTTATCCACAGCTGTCACCCACTGGCTAATACTGTCACACACGCTGAGCTCTCCACGCCGTGAGGGATCGGAGTGTCGCCGCACCCTCATGGACATGTTAGCGGCATCCAGATAGTTTTTGTATTCCTCCAGGAGAAAGAGCAAGGGCGGCTCCAAAGGCACTTGGTTGCTGATCATCACCCGTGAGTCGTACAGGTCGACATCCTTGTTCTCTGTGGTGACCACAGAAGACGGGCCCCCACCTCCCTGGCTCTTATCAGCCCCCTGTCCCAGCTGTGCCGCCTCTCCCTCCACCTCCAGCAGCTCCTCTATCACTTGCTCAAACGTGTCTGTGAGTGAGGGCAGTTCCCCGCGCTGGCCTGGCCCACCACCACTCTGTGGAGTCCCATGGCCTCTTGCGGCCGTCGCAGCAGCGCCCAAGTAGCCTTCCGTCCGATGGCCCCGCATGCCCGGGGCGTCTCTCAGGGGCGCAGCTCTCATGCAACTGAAGTATGAAATAACCATAGTAAGGAACAGGATGGTCATCACTCTTCTAACCTGGTGGAACTGGAGGGGGAGACAGAAGACAAGAGGGACGGAGAAGGGAGAGAGAACAAGACAGTCAGTCAAAGAGCATTTTCAATGACGTTTGCTTGTTCTTGATCAATAATGCACCACGTAAGCCTCTTGTCTTATTTACACCCGCTACTCTTCGTTTGAAAGGCAACGCGAGAGCCGATAGCTTCGAAATAACGGCAAAATGTTTTTTATGAAACCGATATTGGCACCGTGTCATCAGTGCGTGCAAACTGTTTGCAAACTGTAATCATTATGTGCCTATGTGAGGTCTGGCTTAGATTTTTATTTGTTGGCAGCGATGTGCAAAAGCTGTGTGGTGCATCAGTGAGGTTGTTTATTACAAAAGATAAAATCACACAAATAGATGTCACTACGTCTTTACAGGCTCGCTATTATTTATGAACTTACTTGTTTTTTTTCACTGGCGTGTTAAGCCGTAAAGTGTGCGGTTTATTTCTAGTTGTGTCGTTTTATAATGGTCAAATGTGTGACTCATCACTCACTGCCTGAAGCAGTGGTTTTGAAAGCTCAGACATTATTTATCCAACTTTATATAGGACATGTTGGATTTTTCCTTCTCTTTAAACGTCATGTTTATTAGGACAGGTCATTATATGATTTTTTTTCAAAAGATTAACAATAAAATTGACAAAAAGTGGAACATAATGGATGCATTTTTGGTTCCACGTGAGGATGAATGGTAGAGAGGCGAGAGTATTCAGGAAGCCTACATGTTTACATAAGGATACTCTGGTTTCTTTGTTTTCATTTGTTTGCACAGCTCGCGTATTATGGTCTATGACATTACCCCCACAAATAACACCACCATTAGCAGCACTCCCTCTACCCCCCCCCCACCACTGACTGCCTGAGTGGCAAATGTGTTTGGTTCAGCCCTGACAAACACTGGTGCTGCAGCATGATTTATTAAAAAAACAAACAAAAAAAAAAAAGGAGCTGGTCTGTGCTGCTGAATCTGCTCTGATGCTAGCCCTTATATTCATGAATGGGAAGCAGGAATTCGTTGAGGGACACTGCTTGTTTTTGGCAGGTGGATGGTGAGAGCACTGCAGGATGAGCTAACAGGATGTCATGAGAAAAACTGAATGACGGAAAGATGTGTCATCCTCCCCGCACTGTAACGGACCCATCTCGAGGCTCGGGAGAGCGGCAGCTCACAAGATAAGCGAAGCACTGCCGGGGGGGATGAAACGAGGAGACAGGTGTAGCCGAAATACCGCACATTCATCCTTAACCAGCAAATCGCCTGCGCACGTATGCATCCCTTACCTTTGAGAAGCTCTAAGATTCACAGCAGTCAGTGAATTGGTCGACATCCAGCAGCCCGAGATATAAAAGCAACCATAATGAAAAGAAAATCTAGATCTCGCTTTCCACAGGGGTTTATTTAAAAATAGCCTGGCCGAGGCTTTGACTGCACTCTGCATGTCCCAACCTGATACAGGAAAACACACCCAGCAAATACACTCCTGCCCGCACACAGGATGGACACGAGGACCTTTACAGTAGGGAGGAGCAAAACCCCACCTTAAAAGCATTTGTTTCATTCTTAATTGGTATCTGGGGCCGTGGCTGCAATTAACCAACACCACGGTGACTGCCATAGAGATATCTGGTCTAAAAATAGATGGTGCTGGGAGTCTCACAGTCTCTATTCAAAATATCACATCCTTCTTCTTAATGAGCCACTCATTCCCCAAGCTCTGTGACGTGCTCCTCCAGAGTGTGTGAGAGTACGTGTTAGGGGGAGGACATGGGAAGGGGCTGGCTCCTACGTGTTTGCAGGGAGATGGGATGGGAGCCCCCCCTCCTCACTAGAACAACAATGAGGACAAAGCCAAGAATTAGGAGATCAACATTGTCCATCCATTATTGTGCATGTCAATTTCATATGCCAACATCACAATCATTAACCCCACAGCAGTGCTGAGGCTTTCCTTCCAATAACAAGAATTTTCTCCCAGGCTTCCCAGCACAGAAAATCACGTAGGTTTACGGGATAGAGGCCAGTCACGAGCTTTATGTGTAGGATGCATTTAGCCTGATATTATTATCAGCATTGAGCTCAAATGGTTCCACTTCCACATGAGGGAAATGAAGGCAGAGAGCTGATTACTGTTAGGCGTCAAACTTCATGCTGGAAATGGTGCAGACGAGGAGTGCTGCATCTTCCGTAACAGACCACAGGGGTAATATTGCAGTAGCAGGGGGTGGAGAGAGTGCCAGCGTCATTTCGCAGCATAACAACCACAGATGACGTCTCTTCCAGGTCTCCATAGGGGAGAGAATGGAGGGGAGGAGGTTGCTGGGGGTAATGCCACTCAACGGTGCGCAATTGCATACCATTCCCCTGGGTATCCTCACACCGGGAACAACAAATGATTTTATTTCTATCTCTGTGATTTCCTGTTTCCATCAGGACAATCAATATGGCTTATGCTCTCAATCAACATCCTGTTAAAATGCGATAAACCCAATGAATCATTTAATTGCTATGGGACTGGCGGAGAAGCTCTGGCTTATATCTACTGCAGGCTAAATGTGACAACTGATTGGTTTGCTCTTGTTTTTGTTTTTTTTTGTTTTTTGTTTTTTTTTACATCCAGTGATGGAACATTTTATGTGCACTGCTGGATTTCACGGTTAATAAAAAAAAAAGAAAGAAAAAAGGCGGGAGTGTGAGCTAATGTAATGAGCACGAATAATAAAGCAAGAGGCCAGCTACATATGGAGGAATGTCTGGAACCCAATCTACTCTAACCTCAACCAGTTGTCGGTTAGGTTATGGAAATATTTAACACGAGGAGCGGTTTCCTCTGAGTGGCTCGTTTGAAACACACTCATGAACTCACAATCGGGTCCATAACGCAGATCACGGCCATCTCAGTATAACACTGATCTGCAGATCTGATCAAAAACATGCATCACGTCAGCGATGAATGCTGAGCTAATAACACGGATAATAAAGCCTGCAATAACTGCTTTTCAAATATGGCTTTATTCATGACAACACAACCAGGGCAGGAAACACCCGGGACAATGGGAGCAGGTGAGACTGTGGTCTACTGTTTGGATCTGACATCTCTGGATGACCACCTGTTCATCTGCTTTGTGGGCACGGCCGTATGGCAGGGACGTGTAACTTACCCTCGTATTTACTCTTTGTGCCAGGTGGGGATTAAAGTGATAAACGTCTCCTTTGACAGATGCTGAAAAGTTTCTCTTGAGCATGAAAGGACTCGCGCGGCTCTTATTATTACGCATTCAGTAATGTTCCCCAGTCGCCCTGCACATGTCAGCACACTTTATGGCTCCATCGTCACAAACAGCGCGGCGTGATTTCTTAGAAACCGTTAGAAGGGGGGGAAATAAACATCAAACACGAGAGGGAAGTGTGCTCGCCGCATCTGAATAGACATGTGTGACCTATAGGAACATTTGTTCTTCTCCTCCACCACGGCTCCCTCGTGGCCATCTATCTTTGTTCAGTTCCTAAAGAACTGTGTCGGCTTGAGCTTTTTACCTAGCAACGCGTTTTGTCACGTTCACCATCTATAGCACACAGTGCCAAAATATTCTGCCTGACGAAAAAGGAAAAAAAAGAAGAAGAGAAGAAACCTTTTACGTCATATGATATTATTAAATTTTTTTTTTTTTTACCCAGAAGACCCCTTGTGTGCCACAATGCAGCACTTAAAAACAGCATTTAGAGCTGTCTGCGGTAATGGCTGACACATGTGGAAACTTGCCTCTTTGAGATCTGTTTTCAATCTGACACAGTTTCAGAACATGTTTAGTAATAGATGAGCATTGCTAAAGGATTATACCTGGCCTCTAAGCCACGGGATCACTGCCACAGAAAGCCCACCACTCACATGGCTGCTGAGGGATGTTATGTTGCCCACATTTGTTCCTGTATCCCACCCACCAAGTGTGCACGAGTGCACAACTGGAAAAAACAAACAACATATAGTACTGTATAAGTGAGTCATAACGACTCTCGTTAAATGATCTTAAATGCTACTATCATTGTAAATGTAGGCACAATATTTGCTTTTCCTCGTTTTACCCCCCCCCCCATCAAAAAAATTTAAAAAAAAGTTAAGGGTTCAATTTAACACAGTGAATCCCCCCACAAATGTGAGACCCAACCAGGAAATAAACACCAACAGACTGCAGTCCCCAGCTATGTACACTGGGTGGCGTGTGAGACCGCGAAATAATCAGACCTCCCTTTTTTCCCTCCCTTCCTCCCAAGTCCTCTCCCCTCTATTAGACATAGAGCGAGATAACATAGATAGATAGATAGATAGATAGATAGATAGATAGATAGATAGATAGATAGATAGATAGATAGATAGAACCATAGCCCACCTCGTCTTTTTCCAGGACGCATGTTTCTGTGTGTAATTGGAAATAGGCTATAAACTTGACTTATACTCGGAAGAAATTTGGCTCCAAATTGCATTTTTTGGAAAACACACCATTAACCCATCATTACACCACCGTCCCTCCGTCCAGCTCGTGCAAGCCGCTTCTTGGACAAGAGGTTCTCTCAGTTTAAACTGTTACAAACGAGCCAGCCCCCCCCCCCCCCCCCCCCCCCCCCCCCCCCCCATGGGACTTTGTTTTTAATCCGGGCCCCAGCCCCCCCCCGCGCTATAAATGGGACTTTGTTTTTAATCCGGGCTCATTCTGCGCAGTGGTGTGAAGTTATTCAGCGCGAGCACACAACACCGAGGAGCAGACCCAACAGTGTGTGTGTTGGCCGACGGAGCTGGGCGTTTAGGTCTCGGGTTTCCTATAAAGTCTTAATGAGTTCATCAAAGTTTTTTTTTCTTTTTCCCCTTCGCTCCATAACAACTATAGAAAAAAAAAAATAACAACAACAACAACTGTCTGGAGTTTGTGTGTGTCTGTTCACAGTGGTCTGAGGTTAGATGGGCAAACACAGGCGAAGACGCCAAAACAAGGAGTTTGTGGGTCTGTGTGCGCGCGTGGAGTTGTGGTTCGGTGGCCAGACGCGGCTGTTGGAGACAGACACGCTGGACACTTTCCAGTTTGTTACTGGAGAGAAGTCCTAATAAGCAGCCGCTCGCGCTCATCGCGATGAAACAGCGCTCTCGTTCTCTTCCCTTTCTGTTTCTTCTTTAACTCGAGATTACATCTGCAGCGCCTGCTGCGCCCTCCACTGGAAACCCAATCAACATAATAACTGCGTTTTTTATTAATGAACGGGAGGATAAGGTTACGCATATCCCCTCTCGGGCTGCGGCGCTGTCTGCTCGCAGGAGAGCCGCACTTGATCGAGGTACTTTTAGACACGCGCGCACGCGCACGCGCACAGACAACACACACACACACACACCAGACAAACCTCGAGTGCTTAAAAATAAAAAAGTGTTCGTCAAACACAACAACAACAACAACAAGAAATAAACAAACAAGCAGCCACATACCTTTTACTGCCCAGTCGTAAAACAGACCATTCAACAGGACAGTAGTGTCATCTGGGATGTGTTGGACAACTCCCCGAGTAATTTACCTAAGCGTTATTTTCCTCCCTGTCTGCCCCCCCACCCCCCTCCTCCTCCTCTCCTCGACAAGCTTCAGGATATCTCTTCAGCTTTGGAGCAAATAGATTAAATTATTGATGGTGGAAATTGCATGGATGAGGTAATGCACTCCCATGGCTGCGCGGCTCCTTTGGAGATCGTCTGGAAGTGAAGTTGTCGCATGGTGAAACGCCACGGCGGCGCAGCAGCCCGGGATGAGAGAGAGACAGAGAGAGAGAGAGAGAGACAGAGAGCGAGAGACCTCTGGAGCTGAAATGAGGAGCCTCTTTGCAACTACAGTAACTTTACTACACAGTGACGCTGCAACATGTGACCTGCCGCTGGCTGACTGGTCGCCACCAAACTCCTGTCTAAACAGCCTCGGGGCGGAACTGTTAATGCGCTCTGAGTGCGCATTGTGCGCCTGCGTTTGTCCGCATAGCGCGCAGCCTGCACCAACACTGTCTTGTCTGTCTGGCGGTATAAAAGCGCACGAGCGGAGTGCGTCCTCTTCCGCCTTGTGCTCAGTCGCACCAAAGCGGTGCCATAATGTTCCTGAAGGTTCTGCGTCTCCACCAGTTGGTATTACGCCGCCTGCCATGTGGAGGTGGCCTATTTCAGTCAGATCACACATTCAGGCAATTAACGAACACGCGTTTATGGCGCTGTCTGCGGATGTAGTATCATGACTATGAAACTTTGCTTTGACACAAAAGGGGATTGGCGTTTGTGAACAATCACCATTTCTCCTTGCTCCTCTGTATAATGTGTCACTTTGGTCATTTCCGTCACACACAGGCCCCTGAACAGCAGGTTGGTGGAGGACAACAAAGATGTGATCTTCTTGGAAACAGTTCTGCTTCTCCTTGTTTATAAAGCGAAAGCCTTCTCCTGCCACAGATGGATGAATCCCCTGCATGTGATTCTACAGTGGGGTATCCACCCTTTCACAGGTCATTATGACCAAATGTCACCTACGCTAATGCATTTGAATGTTCTACTGTACACAGAGAATGAAACTGCTTTGCTTTTCCCTGTACTGTTTCCCCCCGCACCAGGAACAAACTGGGAACAATTAATTCCCTTTATAATGCAGAATTCAAATAAAGATGTCAGCGGAGCCACAACCTTTCAGTGGGTGATGGACGTTTGGGAAACTCCACCTCTGATGTACACAACAGTGAGCATAATGGGCAAATAGCAGCTCATTGTCCTTGTGACTTGGCCCCGGTCCAGGGCAAAGATTTATTGTGATGTGTTTGCTATATTGCCATCATGATTCTTCTCTGCACGCGCGTATGAGCTGGAGAGCTCTTGTTTGGCATGTAGCAGTATGGGAGTGGATGCACACACCTGCTTAATGAGTCACTCCCACCTCCAACACACCCGGGGACATGCCAAGATAGATATAGCCCTCCCTGAAGGCTCACAGGAGGTGAGGGCAAACTCTGGATGACAAAGAGTTGCATCAGCAATCACTGAGCGACATGACTCCAAAGAGGATAAAAAAAAAATGCACACTGCACAAGGGGGCTGTTCCAAACAAGTAATTCATAAATAAATCACTTGGCATCTCATTAGAAGAGCAAAAACAACAACATGGTCTCTCTCGTTTCTGCAAATGCAGCACTACTGAAGGTGGTGTATGTAAAGAGGGCCCTTTGGTTGCACGTGTCTGAGGCTCGAAGGGCTGAATTTGTGAATGAAATTAGTAAAGCAGGATCTTTCAGACCCATCCGACCGCGGGTCAAACAGGAGCAACGACAGCACCGGCCTGTCCACCAGGAGCCTTTCTGAAAACCGCTGCAGCACTATGTCATCGGAACTGAGGTGTAAGATTTCTTTAGGTTTAAGATTTCTCAATGTGGCGCCAGTGACAATGACTTCTGAGGTGTTGGGTTAAAACCCTTTGTCTTTGTTATGTGGCAAATTTCGACAGGTTTTAATCACCTGATTCATGGCTACACATGTGATTTGGCGAAAGCAGTTGGGTTGTTGCCCTCCAACATCTTCCCTGCTCGCCAAGCTTTTGCCTGCTGGCGCAGCAGAAAGAAGAAGAAGAAACAACGACAGGGGCCCGACAACACGACACACTTGTATAACCTTTCAAGGCGTCTCTTGCCAAATGCAGCACGATGCTGACAGGCCCGCACCGCCGAAAGCTTCACTTAACAAGTGGAATTAGGCCTCCTGGTGCAAGGGAGGAACCGTGTAACACGGACGCGGCGACTTCTGCGAAATGTCGTTTCGGCTGAGTATAGAGGGAGGTGACGTGGGTATTTTGATGACAGCGAAATCGCATTACTCCTTGAGGAGGACCCACGTCAGCTGGGGACACAGTCTTTGTGAGGTTGGGTGATGTCAAACCGAAGACGAGGATGAGGCCGGAGTTGAGAAAAGTCCAGACTGGTGTATGTAAAACTCATTATGGGTCTTTTTAATCAGAAGCTGGAGTGAGAGAGTGAGGCGTTAATGCCATCTCTCTGGTGATGACAATAACCTTTATTGGAATCATCAGGCAGACACAGAAGACTGGGCTTCTGAGCTTCAAACACACTCCTCCTTCCACATCCTCATATACATTATACATTATTTCTATAGTGGCACAGACTGAGAATCACTCCATAGGCTATTAATCCTCTCTCTGTCTCTGTCTGTCTGTCTTTTTTCTTGGCCTATACCCCCCCCTTCCCCTCCCCCTCCTCCCCCCTCAATCCAATATCACCACAGCATCAATAACCTTTGCATGGTTATTGAAAGCTGCTGAATGAAAACACACTAATCATGCCACAGAATTACACCAGAATGCCTCAATATTTGTTATGAGGGTGCAGGGCAAAAAAAATAAAAAAATAAAAAAATAAAAAAATAAAAAAAGCAGGTCGATTTCATTTGCTCCACAATAGAAGGCTGTGGAAAACACCGTGAACCAGTGGCTCGGATATATGTCTCCTGCTTGGTTTTAATGTGACACATCCTGCCACCATGTGCAGGCTGACACGCGGAGACGAGATGGTTCCCCTTAAAAAAACAATGAATAAAGTAACATCACTTAATTCGAACCTGACTCCGATGTGGATCTGATTCACTGGAATTCGCTTGTATTCAGTGATGTGCTGCGTGTTCACATGCTGAGAGAGGGAGAGAGAGAGAGAGAGAGAGAGAGAGAGAGAGAGAGAGAGAGAGAGAGAGAGAGCTGAATGGTTTGCCGGCATGACCGAACAACACAAACGCGCGCGCGCATACACACACACACACGCAATCACGCGCGTTCGGGCGCGCGCGCCGAGCATCATGAATCCTTGAAGTCCCGCAGTGATCTCCGACATATATATATATATAAAAAGAAGTCTCTACAGTCAGATCAACTACATCCACTGTCACTGTTTATTAATAACTTATAGTGGGCTTCAGCCGCAACCACGCCACCGTGACGTAGAACTGATAATTAAAGATCTGAGCGGAAGAAAAAAAAGGTTGGATGTTTAAACAAGCCTGTTAATTGGATGGAGGTGTGGGTGATGATGATGATGATGATGGTGGTGGTGGTGGTGACTAAAGCAGCAGCAGCAGCGACGGCGGCGGCCAACGTAGCCTACTTAATGATGAAGATGATTAATTTTCACTCTAAATATATCGTGACGTGCACCCAGCTGCGAGTCGAGATTTCCGCCATCCATAGCTCCCAAAAATAATCAATAGGCTATTTATAATTTAGATCAGACATCATCGGCCGGGAGGAGAAGACAAGTTCTTACGTTTCATGAATGAAAACGTTCAGGCGTAGTGGGCCAATCGCGAAATCGACGTTTATTAAACACAAACGCATCTCGTTTAAAGTCCAATGACAACTGCACGCGCTTAATAGGAAACAAGATTTTGTCAAATCCGTTTAGCTGCTAAAGTGCACGAATTGATCGCAACAGGCAAAAAAAAAAAAAAGAAACACACAAAGGCCAACATCTACATTATGAGAAATACAAAAAAACAAAACAAAACAGAAACACATTAGCTGCATGAAAAAACAAATCTAGTATATTATTCATGTTATCTTTATTTGTGCAGAAGGCATTTTTTTTTCGTTAAGTAAATAGGCCTACCGAAAGAATTTCATCTGATTTTTGCAGAGAAACCTACCATCAGGTTTGTTATTGACGCCCACCCCAACTCTGCAGAGCTGAGAGTGCAGAGACAGAGAGACAGAGACAGACAGAGAGCGAGAGAGAGAGAGAGAGAGAGAGAGAGGGGAGATTCTCGGTAAAGATAACACACGCGGAGATGCACGCACACAGGCGCGGGCGCACGCAGACGCACGCCCGCACACAAACACACGCAGCCCCATTTATGGACTGATCCGCTGACGTACATTGCAGAAAAGTGCTATAAAAAAACCTTCATACATACAAAGTGTGTCGTGCCACCCCACAGACCCCTCCTAACCCGCCTCCGCTCATCCCTCCTCCTCCACCCAGCACGCCCACGCCCACACCATAATCCCACGTCTCAGTGGGAAAAAATAATAATAATAATAATAAAAATACTGCTACGTGGCCAGAAAATAGACATTCCGCAAAGAAAATATTATATTTATCAACAAACACACACACACACACACAAATGCTGCGGCAAAACAGCGTCTCTCGTTGCATCGGCGAATAAAAGGCCAGTGATTTTCTTATAGAAACCAAACAGTCTGCGATCATATAGCAACCAAAACCTTTATCGCTTCGTTCTGTGCATTTCTGATTCACCACTAATTGTGCGGCGAGCGGGTTTGTGAGTCCGAAACGTGGCTTTTACAGTTGCGACGCAGCCTTTTATTAAAGGACCCTCTCTCTCTCTCTCTCTCTCTCTCTTTTTTTTTAATTCAGTGAATGTCGGGCAGCCCGAATGAGTAAGACGATCCATTTAGCTTCAGCTGTCATATAACACGGGGGGTAATAGGCTATAATTTGCGGAGAGCGGAATCCGGACACGTTACATTGCCGGTGGAGAAGTGTCATAATGCAAATGTGATTAGGAATTTACTGGAAACGTCCGTTTGGGGGAATTTATAGGAAAACACAGCAGTGGGCGTGAGTGAGGGGCTTTTCTCTTCCCAGTTTTTTGCCATACAACTCCTTCCTCTTGGAGCAGGAATCTGACATGTTTGACCAGAGGAGGAAGAGAGAGAGAGAGAGAGATGTGGGGAAAGAGAAAGAGAAAGAGAAGGGGGGGGGGTCGACAATATCCAGCGTTTCTGCATCGGCGCGAGACAATTCTTTATTTTTTTAAAATTTTTTTTCAGGCTGAGGGTCCTTCAGGGGAGGAAGAGAAATAAAAATCCCACAGCAGTTCTGTGTGACGCTCGTTTAAATCTATACAGCGTCACGTGACAGAGGGTTTGACGCGTGCCATCATTTTTAAATAGACAGAAAGCAAAAAAGCAAGAAAGAAAGAAAGAAAGATAGAACCGATGTCTGCCGAACAAGTGCATATCAAGCCATCTTATCTCCCTCCATCACATTCAGCCATAACATCTGTCAGTGGGTCCACTTTGACCACGCCCATATTTATTGTAATTTTACACGGGGATAATAGATCTGTTCGGAAACAGCGTGAAGGAGCCCAGGCTTTGGCAAAGCCGACAAATCACACGACTGGCAGCGATTAACAATTAATTAATCTTTTTTTTTCCTCCCTTTTTTTTTGTTTTAACCAGCACACATCCGTGCAGCCCGGCTGCTTTGACAGGTCGACACGGAGCCGTGCACGGACAAAAGAGGGGGGCAGGGTAGCAGGTGAAGTGAAGAGCACCTTATGAATGAAACCGTGGAGCGGTCGTAGTAAAAACACAAGTGATTTGATGGCGATGACGGGGGGTGGGGGGGACGGAGGGAGGGGAGGGGATGGGATGGGGGGGTAAATTGTAGGGCTATTTTTGGTCGATAACAAAATCCAGAGGGTTTGATATCAAGACGTAACATGAATGCAGCACACCCAAACAAGAAAAATAACCATAGACAGACAGATAGACAGATAGACAGACAGACAGATAGATAGATAGATAGATAGATAGATAGATAGATAGATAGATAGATAGATAGATAGATAGATAGATAGATAGATAGATAGATAGATAGATAGATTCCTATGATGTGCACCAGCAGCAGTAGTCCACTTCGTGGAGGCTGCGAGCATCACTGCAGCGTCTTAAGTCCCATATTGGGAGCATGATTAGGCACAACGCAACGATTACGCAAATTATGTTGCAGCAGGCGGTGTTCGGAAACTCCCCCCCCCAAAAAATGAAAATAAAACGCTTCCAAAGATCGGCTTTTAAAAAGAGAATTAAAAAAATTCCCCGGAAACGTGTAATACGTCCCACGTTCACGTCCCCCCCGCATCCCTATGTAAAGAAATATAGGTTAAGTTTTAAAAAAAAACAACAAGAACAAATTAATAAATAAATAAACGGTAGTCTGCGAGATGTTGGTCACCTGGATCGGATTTCATGTCGGAGTTATTTCGGTCGGTGATGCCCACAATGAGAGCGAGCCAAGGCGAAGGATGCCTGCTGCGCCTCCGCGAGCCGAAGTTGGTGAGAGAGAAGCCGGCAGGAGGACGACAGGAACAAAAGAGTGACAGGAAAACAATGGATTGTTGCTTCTTACCTTTACGAGGGCTGACAACCACAACGTGCGTGGTTAGATCTCCGCGGCCGAGACTTGCATGTCCAAAAGTTTAACGCAGTGTGGGGGGGCTTATAGGGAGCGAGAATGTGGCGTGTCAAAGACCAGACGCCCCTAACGTTTAAACTTTCGCAGTGCTCTATATTAAAAAAAACCCCACAAAGCCCTCTATGGCAGCTTTTTCCTTTTTCCCCCTCTCCTTTTTCCTTTCTTTTCTTTATTTTTTAAAAATCGCTCCTAATCCCCGTTTCTCTTTAAAATCCCGTCTATTTGCCGTCGGAATAAGCTTACCAAAAGTTGAAAAAACAATCCCAGGTTTGTCAGAGGGGGGGCCGGGGAAGGAGAGAAAGAGAGTTGGCGTCCACTCGGCGGTTTAGTCCATGCACGACTCCGGTGCCTCTGTCCAACGTGCTGAAAGCATCACACAGCCAGGGCGAAGGAAATATCTCTATAGGCTACTTTTCTGTGAGTGCCCACTTTGAACTGTGTGTGCGTGTGTGTGTGTGTGTGTTTTTTTTTTTTTGCCCTGGTCTCGTCACGTGTATTTTTTTTTTGCCAAAGCAGTCCTGTTAATATTTGATCACATGTGAGTCGGACATTTCCTTCCACATAACGGCACCTATACGACCGACGCCGGTTCGATCCGAGTGGATGGTCGCCAAACACAAACCAGCTTCCCCCCCCCCGCGTGCCAAACCGGCAACGCGGATGCTGATCCCTATTGTTCTCCGTGTCACGCTATTGACAGGTGTCACAGCCAAGTGGCACATGTTGCATTTTTTTATTGCACAAAAAGATCATACATACATGCATACAATGTAAAGCCCTCACTGCTCACACACACACACACACACACACACAAAACACAGAGCCCTCCAAGACAGCCTACATCACATCCCCACATTGCGCACAGACACAATGCAATATTCCCTTACCTCTCCCTCACTGTACCGGCATATCCTTATCCGAGAAATGCCACACAATCTCCCCTCACACAAGCTTTGTCAACAGCAGCCGGATCAGACATGGGTCTCGAGACTGAGTTTCTCAAGTAGCCACTGAGTCCAACCCTTCCAGCAATGCGTTGCCCAGACTAAACAGCAAGCAAGCACGACTCTTTACTGGTAATCATCCCTCATATGCTGTGTGTTTCCATCGCTACTTACCATTTTCCCCTACGCTGTCCTGGAGATACAAGTGTCTTAATATCCACTCACTCCAACAGATGCTGGTAGGTAATGTGTCTTGTTTGAAGTCATCATATGAGAACTTCTGCTGTGCTCAGTAGATCGCCCACCACTTCGCTGACTTGTATGAATCTAATAACCCTTTGCAATATCGGCGTGCTTAAACTCTCTCAGGCAACACCTCGTGCGGCTCTACAGTGCAGACAAATATCAACAAGCCTGCGTTGTCAGAAAAGCGTTGAACAGAGATATACGTAACACCCTCGCCCGGACAACGCCATTAGGGGTCTTACGTGATTGAAATGAGCGACGGCGGTCCAAGTTTATGGGGGGGGGGGGTGGTGGGTTCTCAAGTTTATGGGGGGGGGGGGGGGGGGGGATACTGGTCCTGACTGATCGCACCTCCACTGCCGCGGGTCTTTCAACACGCGCAATGACACAGACATAAAAAAACTTCTGACACATATCCATATTCACGTGTTGGTGTTTGAGACCGATGACTCCCTCCTTGGCGAGGGGCCATATAGGCCTATTACGCATACGCACCATTTAGATGTTCCTGACACAGCCAGGTTCATTATGGTCATTCTCATTATTGTTATTGTTATTTGGATGAAAACCAACAGCACATGAACGGAGCACCTGTGTTTGTCTGTCAAAGTCTTGAGGAACTTGTTGAATGCTTAAAATGTGCCCCCCCCCCTCCCCCAGCCTCCACATCCTCCACCCACCCCACCCCACCCTCAGCACTCGTTTTTTTTTATTTGTTTGTTTGGACCCACACAGTCGTTTTTAATACTCACATCGTCAAATTCCGTTAAAGTGCTGCGGGTGTTTTTTTTTTCTTCTTCTTCTCCTCCTCCTCCTCCTCTCGGACAGACACACCAGCAATCAAAAAGTTAATCCACGTCCTCCACAGCCGCAGTTTCACCGCGAGCTGCGACCAGGGCGTTTAAAGCCGGGGGGGCTGGGGGGGCTGGGGGGGGGGCACCTTTCGATCAGGAATAATACTGTGGAAGTCTTACGTGATTGAAATGAGCGACGGCGGTCCAAGTTTATGGGGGGGTGGGGGTGGGGTGGGGGGGGATACTGGTCCTGACTGATCGCACCTCCACTGCCGCGGGTCTTTCAACACGCGCAATGACACAGACATAAAAAAACTTCTGACACATATCCATATTCACGTGTTGGTGTTTGAGACCGATGACTCCCTCCTTGGCGAGGGGCCATATAGGCCTATTACGCATACGCACCATTTAGATGTTCCTGACACAGCCAGGTTCATTATGGTCATTCTCATTATTGTTATTGTTATTTGGATGAAAACCAACAGCACATGAACGGAGCACCTGTGTTTGTCTGTCAAAGTCTTGAGGAACTTGTTGAATGCTTAAAATGTGCCCCCCCCCCTCCCCCAGCCTCCACATCCTCCACCCACCCCACCCCACCCTCAGCACTCGTTTTTTTTTTATTTGTTTGTTTGGACCCACACAGTCGTTTTTAATACTCACATCGTCAAATTCCGTTAAAGTGCTGCGGGTGTTTTTTTTTCTTCTTCTCCTCCTCCTCCTCCTCTCGGACACACACACCAGCAATCAAAAAGTTAATCCACGTCCTCCACAGCCGCAGTTTCACCGCGAGCTGCGACCAGGGCGTTTAAAGCCGGGGGGGCTGGGGGGGCTGGGGGGGGGGCACCTTTCGATCAGGAATAATACTGTGGAAGTTCAAAAGGCGAAATCTGCTTTCAGTAAAATTCCATCAGTTGCACTGCCAACACTCAGCCATCTGATTGTTATGCAGTGACGAAGCGCTGTGCTTGCAAGTGAAGCCCCAAATGTACTAAGTAACATGAGTAATAGGTGATATTTGCCTGACTCCTTGCCAGCAACCCAAACTTTCCAAAGTGTTTTGTAAGAAAAAGTGTCATTCTCGTGGTAACAAAAAAAAAAAAAACACTTTTTCTTTGGTCATAGTTTATGGAAATCACGCAGTGTGGGCAGCGCCTTATTGGAACCTGTGGGCGTGCGTCTGCAAAGAGACAATAGCACCAATCTGACAAATCCTTGGACTTCACAACACACACACACACACACACACACACACACACACGCACACACACACACACACACAAAGCTGCTCATTAAAGTGTTTTTGGGTAACTCGGTGGCGTTCAGTTCAGGTTGCCTCCTGCCTCTGTCTGTGAATCATAGGTGTGAGCAGGGCATCACCATCCACCTATGTGCACCTCTAGTTGCACTGACTGATGGAGAAAGTAGGATGCAAGTAGCCTTGTTGTCAGTGTTGTAGCAAAGGCATCTGAAGCACGTTTAAAAGTTCCCGTCTTGGCAAAGGTGGTGGATTCTAATTCAGTCTGACTACGCATGCACTTTGTCATCTTGCTTGTAGAAAGGCAGTGGCCAAATAACTGAGATAAATAAATAAATAAATATGAATTTCCATTGCATGTTGTGTCACGTTTCTGTCTCAGAGACACAAGATGGCATAATCTGATAAAACTAGAATTGTACACATTATCGTTAGGATTACTTGTCGGGGAGAGATGTACTACTTTGTGTATGACGAAGCCAACGAGTGCTGGAGAGAGAGTCACACACGCCTTATTATCCTTGAGATCACTCCTTTCTAAATGCAGGCTTGTCACACAGCGGCTACTCATTCCAGGCTACTAAGAAAAAGGAGTGACGTAAAGAGAGAGGTAACACGTATCAGCCTTGGCCTGGACAGCCTGCTGGGGATGAACAATTCCCTTCAGTGGCTTCGCACGATGAGATGATTTGGATATATGTGTCCCATCACCTCTCGGGCTCCTACCATCATCCTACTCTCGGTCCTTTCTGCTTCTTGACGTGGTAACTTGACTTGCTCCTACTTGTGATGTTGTTAACACTTCCTCTGCTCCCACAGCTTTTCACAGACTCTGTTACTGACTCATGCTCGTCCCTTTTCCACTATCCATGCCCTCCCCCGCACTCTTCACCACAATATCTTATGGCTGACTCTGAGGTCACAGATCAATCACTTCATCCCCTGGGCTGCATATGATTACATGGCATTTTGCTCTGTGGTCTGCCAAGATACTTCACCTCTTTTGAGCTTACCCCTGGAACTTTTCAGTATCGAGTGGACTGTGTTTTGGCAGAGGCGCTGGTTTGCACTGTGGGATAAATTTGGAGAGGAGGCACACCACTGAAGATCTCTGTGGCCCTTATAGCAAGTACAAGATAGATATTGCTATACATTGTGTACAATAAACACAACGCAGAGAGAGTGTATGATGTAAGACTAACAGCAGGCGTAATCAAAGTACAACACTTTCGTGGTTGGCTCATTTGTGTTTTCAGAATCTGTCTCTGCTTCAACATCTGTGCTCAGCCTCGAGCTGCTATGTCGTGTGATTTAATCCAAGCTCTCCTGAGAGTCTGCCCATCAACATCTGCAACGCAAACATTCGAAACGACAACCGTACAGAATTCCTCACCTATATATAAAACAAAAATACAAATTTAAAAGCCATTTCAACACTGCAGTCACCACACTTGGATGTTTACATCTGCTAATCACATCTGGGCCCTTCCTGGTCCCGGGAATCATTACTAAAACGTAGCGAGCCGGCCTAAAATTTTCAGTCCATCAGCACTTTCCTCCCCCTCGCTGTAATGTCAACTATTAAAGCGAGGATGGATCCAGTCGCGGCTGTGCGTATCATTACTCTGTCTTAATCTTTGTTCCATAAATATTGATAACAAGAGCCCCACGTCATGTGTTACTAGCACCTGCTGTTAAAAATAGAAGGCGCACTGATGGCAGGTTATCTCTTACTGTCAGATGCCAGTGTATCTTCCCCTCTCAACCCCGTTGTATCTACAGGAAGTTGAGCTCGGGGGACAAACAAAGAGCAGACAGAAAACAACAAATACTCTGATTACACAGCAGTGAATGAAACTGTACCTCGTGTGTGTGTGTGTTTTTTTAAACCTGCAAACAAACTGTACGCTCGCAGGAAAGAAGTAGCCACCTTTCGAAAGTCTCTGTTCGCCCGCCGAAAAATAAACATTTTATTTCTCTCAAATGAATCCTGCCTAACGAAGGAGTGAAAGCAGCTGAATTCAGTTGCCCAGTTGACAATGTGCTCCGTGCTGTACATCTGTCATTCTGTCGCGCAGCTTCATAATATTTCTGTGGAGTGTGGAATTAATTATCAGGTTCTGCCGGTGACTCAGAGCTCAGGTCTTCAGAAAGTAACCCAGCTCGTAAATAATTGCCCAAGTGCCGCCATACTTCATGATGATGGCGATCGCTGTGCTAATTTTACCGGTCTATGTATAGTATGATGGACAGTGTCAAAGACGGACAATATTTGGGTTGCCCCCAGTGGCTGTGCAGGGTGAAATTAAACTGAGTTTGTTGATGTGATGTTGAGGGTTTCTGTCTGGCTTTTGCTGCGTGGTCTGTCCACCCCCCAACCATCTTTTACCAGTTAAGCACCAAGTGACTATGTAAACTCTGTCATTATTGCCCGGGGGGAGAAATCTAGAGCTCTGAATGTGACGTGTGAGTGCATTGATCTCCTAACTCTGACTAACCTCCGTCTGCTTGACAGCCCAGAGTGGCGGATGCTATCTGTCTGCCATTAGCTTCATGACTGCCTTGGTGAGACAAGTAATCTGGACCTGCCACTGGACTGAGAGGCTGCCAAATAACAGCGGGCTACGAGATGAGTAAACGTCAGAGTTCTGAATTCAATTATGTAGAACAGGTTCGAGAAGTTGCATTGCTTGGATGAGAAATGCGGATCCAGACTCAGATAAAGATATCTCTGCAGGACAGCCTCTCACTCGCGGCTGAAACGAATGCATCGTATTCCGGATCCTGCAGTGTCCTGCACCCAGACGAGATTGTTGTGCGAGTGTTTGTGTAAACTCAAAGTGGTGCGAATTTGAATAGACGTATTTGCATCTTGTTGCTTAGCCAAAGGCGTTATTGGTTCCCAGTGGTAGTGACCTGAAATTTTGCATGCACGGCATCTCTGCAAATGGTAGCCCCTTCATGATCGGCCAAATATCGCAAAGAGTTGTGAAGCACGCCCGACCTTCAATGCAGCACATATACTGTATGCAACACATGTGCACAGAAATGTTCACATTTTCTCTTCTTTCCAGATTTTTGGTTGAACTCTACCAGGAAAGGGGAAAACAATAAAACTGTATGTAGGTCTATCTGCAGTTGGAGTGTGTTGATTCATAGTGATTTGGGGGCTTTGATCATTCATATTGAGTCCTATTCGAATGCCCCCACCTCCCGCAACACATGGCCGTGAACACAAAATAGCAAGCATGTGGTTTGCTTTCATAACTTGCAGATGTACAGAGGTCACTGCACATCGCACAACACTGCAATCGTACACAGGGGGTGGAACTGGACTTTTAGCCCACAATCGTCCTTCACTCTGCATAAACACAGGCTTTGCTTCCTTCACTGATGTTGCCCCAGAATATTTGGTGAGGAACTATTGTAAATACACTCGCTGTCCAAATTCAGTCAAAGCTTAGAATACTGTCAGTCAAGGTCAACAACCCTGCAAAACTAATATCGGCATTGCAGGGGCTTTAAAGCGAAAGAGTTTTTTTTCCCCAATGTTTTTATGTAAATGCCCTATTTTCTGACCCCCATAAGATGCCTATGCGATTAAAATAATCCTTATCTGCGGAAACACTTGTGGGCACCCACAAATGGACAGGTCAAGCGTTTTAGCTGTTTTACTGTCATTTGATATTAAAGAGAGCAGCAGCAGCAGCAGCAGCAGCAGCCGCCTGCTGAGGAGGTGGAGGCTCGTGACTCCTGAAGCTGGCTGACGAAAGCTGTGTAGGGAAGTAACACCGTGCTCTGTCTCAACAGGAAGTGTCAAAGAGTCACTGAAGTCCCAACTGTTCAATAACAACAGTGTGAGACCGGACGGCCCCCAGGTGAATAAACTTTCTCCTCACCTCGTCTGCTTAAATTATTGATTTTAATCAAGCTTATGTTCAGAATGACAGTCGGAGCTGATAGTTTGCTGATCAAACACGAAGCAGTGTGTGTGTGGGCATTCGGATGAATATTTTATTTGTCATGTAAAACCTACTTAAACAGATCCGCAGAGTAAAACTCTTATATTCTGCAGCTTTTGATTATATCACATGACCTTCATCGGCAGACGATGGAGTTTGCCCGGAGCTTAAAGTGCGCAGAGAAAACTTTCCAAAGCCCCAGCACATCCACTAAACGGCCCGATTATTTTCTCAGCTCCCAATTATTTATTTTCAGATGATGAATACCCGCGAACCGTGCCGCAATTATTTTGTAAAATTAAAACAAAATGATCATAACACATAAGTATTCTCCACTTTCCATCCCATGATACTTTTAGGCCCGATAGAAGGAACATGTTGATGGCACTGCAGCTTTTCCTGAATTTAAATTATTCAGCAACAGTTTTCAGCAGACTTAGAGTAATAAATTGGGTCGAATCATATAAGCCAATGCAGAAATGTTCATATTTGAGTTTAAGTTAGCCAACAGTTGATAAGAATCGCAGACGTTTGAGAGAATTACAAACTGTCACCACCACAAAGTGGACACTAACTCCTTCATTATACGTCTATATAAATATATGACGTACTTGGTTTTTTTTTAAAAACTTTCATATAGTCAATCAGTGACAGCAAAAGTATTGAAAATTCCAGGTAGATTTTTTTGTTTTCCATATATTTTCACGGACAGGAAGTCATACTAAACTAATATCCATTACTGTAAAGAAAATAAATGTTTTTGTACAAATTGATCGCCATGATGTGCAGATCAATCCTCCTGGTTGATTGATCAGGGTTACAGTTAGGGATGGAGGCTAAGAGAAGGTAACCTAAGGTGGCGTGACTAACAATGAAATAGTTCTTCTTCATAATTAAAGTGGTAGCACCAACCAACATCAACACATGTGAAGTGATAGTCTTCATATCTGACCCTAATGGCCGCGGCCTCCCCGCTCACCACCCCCATCCCGCTACAATAAAGTCAAACGAGATTCCCCATTACAGCTGACAGACAGACAGTGGGCACAAAGTTTAAAATAAAGGTCTTAGGTGGAATAAAAGCGTTGCCGTGAATGGCGGGGGAATTGTTAAGGATAATACAAAGGAGTGGGATTTCTCGTGCGTTTGTCTGCGAGGGATATCCCAGCCAAAGTTTCTCTATACATCAAAGGGCCGCTGCAAATAAAAGCACACTTGTCAGGGGCGAACAAACTGCCTCCTTTGTGCCGTCTCCCAGCCAAATTCAGACGCACAAAGCCTTTGGATGTACGACACTGCAAAGAAGACATACTATTCACATGACATGCTTTGCTCTCTGGTGGTTTGCTGTGCGCTTTTGTCTACTCGGACCAGAACAGATATATAATATCACTGGATCAAAATCCTTTCAGTCCCTTTTACTGGCTGTTAAAGACTCCCGTTTCACTGCCTCCCCCATACACTCCTCCACCATTCTTTCTTTTCCTAAACAAAGTAAACTTGATGCAGCCAGATAACACTTGCAGCCCTCGGGCCTAATGCCTAAAAATGAGTCTCGGGTTCATTCTTTTTCTTTTTTTTGTTCGCCCCCTAAATGTGGTCAGACAGACTGGACACGTTTCACTGTTGCCTCGGGAAGTCTTTGTCCTTTTCCGTTTTTCCATTGCTCCGAAACATCTGTCACCTGCATCTTTTACATGTCTGTGAACAAAATCACCAGTACTTAGGAAGTTTTTCCATGCCGGGGAAGACATAAGGACAAAGTAGCCCTCCCTCCCTCCCGCGCGCTTACTCACGAATCCACGCAAACACACCGGAAATACATAAATAAATAAAGTACAAACAAAAACAGCACAAATAAATAAATAGAATGAAAAATTCATTGTATGCTGCTGTTGTTGTCTGTGCGAAATCTCGTAAACACACATCTATCTTCTTTAATTATTGGTGCTGTAACTAATGGTAATTACATTATCAATCAAGCTGCTGATTTTTCTCAGGTAATCATACATAAATCATGAGGACTAAACGACATGAAACGATATAAAAGACACAATGTAAAATGTCAATCTCAATGAATCAATCGTGTATTTTTAAAAAAAATATCTAATTTGAATCATTTTGATGGGTACATTATTACAGTTGTGTGTCTTGATGGTGTTTATTTTAAATCGTCTAACATTAACATTTTTTTCAAAATCTTTTTTTTAAATTAAATCTGCCAGTTTTCTGCTGTTTTTTTTCTCTGAACTTTGCTTTTCGTGATTCAAGGCAAGAAAAAGTCACCATTTTTGGAAACATCAGAATAAAACAAGCATTGTAGAGAGTCTAATAGGTCATAAGGAAAACAGGGATAACACTGCAGGGGCAAATCAATCATTTACTGAGGAAGCCTGTGACGTAAATGACAAATAATCACTTTGTGTTAGTTTTAATATAGACGCGAGGAAGCTGCATAATGAATAATACAGTTTCCACTGTCAGCATATTTATTATCACAGCGGCTTTTAGCTACCGTACAGAGCGGTTATTCTTCCCGCCAGTCTTGATTATTGATTCTTTTTGTTATGCTGACACTTTTATCTAAACAAATCTGGAAATATGATAGAAAAGTGTGTGATCGCGCTTTTAATAGTTGTGCGTGTGACTGAGAAAGCGTGTTCTGCTTTCACGTGATCCTAATGACATTATGTGCAATTTTTTGCTCCGTTTTTTTCCCCCGTCCCCTTTTATATTTGAGGGGGAAAAAAAAATGTCAAGGAACACCTGAGGCGGGCGCCGTGGAGAGAACCACTGCTCCACTGTGCAGCCTTACGAGATTTCAGTGTGTTGAATAAAGCAGGTCTCTGAGTGAATGCAGTGACTCATCACCAGGGTCATTTGCCTTTCACTGCAAATGAGTGTGGGTGTCTGACTAACTTCTAGTTATAAGCTGGATATTGTTTTTTTAATCACTGGAGATAGGGAGAGGGTGACGTATAGTGAGAGAGGTAAAGTTTGCGTTTGTGCGTACAGTACATATAAAGCGAGTCAAAGCGTGTGTGGCAGACAGACAACGACTGAGGGCCACATTTTGAGTCTTTGAGATGGGTGGAGGCACGTGTGTGTGTGTGTGAGTGTGGGTGTGAGTGTGTGTTTTCATCAAACTGGCGCTTCAGTCAGCCTGGGAGTGCAGCTTCCTGTCATCTGGCAGTGGAGCCCTGTGTGTGTCAGCAGTGAGGTATGCCTGACTCCTACATGAATGTGAGGGAGAAGTATGCAGATAGTGGTAGGAGGAGATATTAAAGAAGTGTGGGTCTGGGGCTCTGTGACTGATTTATTCAAGGTGAATGGCCATCTCTTTGTGTTTGTTGTCATTTAAAGCTGATGGGTCAGCGCCATCTTATTGTGTTGTCAAATTCTAAAAGGATTAGTAATCACACTGGCAGGTAGTAAAATGGAATACAGGGGGTCCTCGAGTTACGACGGTCGCGAGTTACGTTGTTTTCGTGGTTACGACACATCTCCCGTGAACTTCCTTGTTTCAGCTTAAGCGGTTTGTCCCGTGAATACGTACAGACTTCACACGGGAACTAGTTGGTGAGCGCTCTCTCTGTCTCTCTCTTTAAATGGACAGTTTTGTGGACATGAAAACTGTATTTAGTTAAAAGTCTTGGTAAAAGTAGCTTACACCAAGACATATTAGTCATTCCATCAGTCATATCCTTCCACATAAAACCACCAAGAATAACTCGCACTTATTATGACGATGACGTCTGCTTCTGGGCTGAGAAACAAAGGGTTTAGTGAGAACAAAAAAAAAAAAGATGAAATCAGCAGTGTGTGTGTGTGTGAGTATAATAGTGACCAAAGTATGCGTACATATTAATAAGTACAGCAAAGGTTGTACTACCTGAGGAGGTGAAGTGAAACAGACAGGCGAGTGATGCAGATGTGAATCAAGCACAGTCTGTACACACCCACACAGTCCAGAGAGGAGATCTAATCAGCCAAAACAAGTGAAAACACCTGTGTGGGTGTAACGCCGATGAGTAGTGGCTCCAGCTTTTTTTTTCTTCCCTCTTTTTTTTTCCCAATCAAGATTGACCAGGCATGAATTCCAAGTTCTACATTCTCCTGAGAATGAGGAATTCTACTCCACAAGTCTGAGACTTATTCTTATTGTGAATTATTGGGGAATTGTGAATTAAATGTGTTTAAATAGAATAATCGGTGAGGGTTTAATCACCCTCTGGTTTCCATGGTCGTCACCACGGAGAGTTGCAATAGGACTCTGTTATGTTTTTTTTTTTACGCCAATCACAAGCACCAAAAAGCTACAAATATTCAAAAACATTTGTCCACAAACGCGAGACGGCCGCAAAGGTAAAATATCCACACAGGGGTCGACGAATTTAAATGAAATAACTACAGATATAAGTGAGTTACATGTTTATAAGGTGGACAATCCCTCCATTATTGGTACTATTTCAAATGTAAACAGCCCAAACAAAAACAACAGAACAACAGGATGCTGCAAACGTTGGATGGGAACAGGTGTGAAGAGCTACCGGGAAAAAAAAGAGATCATTTGAATGCCTGAATATTCCCAAACCATCCCAGAGAGGTGGAGTCATCCATCCACTCAGTGTGCACTGTTTCCTGTAAGTTGCGGTAAAGGGTAATGAGCATACACTCCTGCACTGTATAACACCAGTAGGTTTGGGACTTAACCCTGTCTCCATGGCAATCGCTGCAATGATGACAAATTTGCTGTATCAATAACATTAACACGAGAGGATATGTTACAACCGTGCAGACTCGCAGACTGAACAAAACAACAACTGGCTTGTCGGAGTTTGTGTTTTGCAGCCGGTGGGTTCAGACTTTAAGTCAGCAGAGCACTTCAGTGGTCTGTGCGAATGGGGAAATGTTTATTTGCAAGGCTACCTGCACCGTACGGCTCATTCTCCTGAGGATGAGTCATCCACAGGCTACATAAGGTACATTTGAGGTGGGCTTTCGGATAAGCTCCTGAAGGAGAATGTAGAGGGGCACAGAACACTGCTGAGCCATCACAGCGCTACTGATTTCCTGTCACATTGTTTCACAACTGGAGACATTATCTGGTAAAGGAAACTGTAAATCTCCCCCCCCCTCCCCCCCCCATAGGTCCTGGTCCTGTCAACAGTCCGCTGTGTATTGATAAAGGGAGACAAATATATGCTGCCACGCTGTTTCCCTACAAAACGTGTCTGCTGAGTGTGTGTATATATATATATATATATATATGTATATATATATATATATATATACACACACACACACACACACACACAGTATATATGTTAAAAAAAGGAAGTAGAAAAATAATGATGAGGCAAACGTGCGTTACTTTTCTGGCAGCGCTGCATTCGGCTGATAGAAACATCATGTACCATCTGCTTTTCTCTGATTCCTCTTCTCTCCTGTATGTGACAGCCTCTCCACACATGCGTCACTGAGGACTCGCTGTTACCTCAGATCGACCTCACTTTTGCAAAGTAAAGCAAACAGGAGTCAGACGACAGATAAACACGAGCAGTTTACCAAAACAGCGATTGTCTCGCACAGCTGAAAAATCATTTGAGGCGACTGCAGGTTTTTAACGTTTCCACTCCAACAAACCACAACAACTGTTTTTTCAGTGATGATCAATCTTATTTCGCCAAATCGATTAACCGATTGGTCCAGAAATCAGTAAATAATAGCAATCACAATCACTGTAGACTCTCATAGGAAACTCCATGTGAATTCTTCAAAAGCACGCTGGTGTCCAAAGGAGGAATAATGAGGTAATAGCAACACATGCTCACATTACAGTGTTCACACTCAAGTAATCAGCCAAAACAATGACGTAGTGAGTGAATGAACAACTGATCACGTCATTACCAGATAAAAACTCTGTAAAGGGCTAAGGTATCCAGGCTTACCTTATCCAGAATGTTTGTTTGCCTTTTGATCTGAAGTAATTCCGCAAAATGTGATCCAATTAGTTTGATTTGATTTTATTGTTATGTGCCTATTCCTTTTGCTTATGAGAGCGGGTTGTTGCCGGACACAAATGTATGAGGTGCACACAACAATCTTCGCGGCCCTGCTTTACATGACAAATCCAGTGTGCATCCCAGGAATTTCCATAACCCCCATTTAAATATTTGCATTAGGCATCACGGGACGGACAATGAGCACAGGATCTTGTGCCTCACTAATGATGCCGTGTTTTCAACTAAAAAATAAAACAAAACGAAGACTAACAGATTGTCTTCTTTGTCGGTTAACTACCTACACAGAATGGAACAGAATGAAATTACACATACAGTCGTCTCAAAGAAATTTAAAACACAACTTCAAAATCCGAAATGGTATTCGCCATTCCTCGGCATGTTCACACCAACCAACACTGCACACATCGAGCACGCAGACCTATCTTCAGGTGACATTTACATATAATTTTTAGGCTAAGAGAGGTGAAACAAAAGCCAACAAGAGACACCATTAGTGGCAAAAGGACAGACGGCACAGTAGATCGGCTCTCTACGAGTCATTCCTCTGTGACATATTGCTTTAAGATTTCAGGTCATCTAATTAGACAGGGGACAAAAGTTCACAGCTGTGACATGCTGCCTTGTGGGAGTCAGGAGCATTGTGGGGAATCATATGCTTATGTTTGTATGTGGTAGTCTGCATCTCCATTACTGGCCATTAACACACAGAAAGTCTCTTTTCAAATGCTGGATTTATATGAAAAAAAATATTCTATTTGATTTAGGTCAGCACTCCTGGTTTCTTGATAATAAAAAAAAAATCTAATTGCATCAGTGCTTTGTGCGAGTGTGTTAATGTGGTTGAATTGGGGACGTGCTGCAGAGCAAATATGGTGAATGTTTTATTTACATGTGAATATCTGGCATCTGTGTTTATTACCACTCTGTCTCTGACTACACGAGTTCCAGTAAAGGCTGTTTTGCCTGCAAACAAGGGCAGAACATAAAGGCGTAATAATCTAAATGCATCTGACAGTGACATGTAATAACATTAAAACTGCTTCGTCTTGGGGGTGAAATGCCATTAAAGTCCCTGTGATCTTTAACGATGCAAAAATAGAGTTAACAACTTTGTGACGCATTAGCACAGGGGTGTTTTTTACCCCCCCAACCCCCCCCTACTAACAAATCACAACACATAGCATGTAATGTCTCTCATGGAGGCAAGATAAAACAATGGGTCCGACATGATCTGAGATTCTACCTGCAGTTGCTAAGCAACACCCACCTCCAACCTCTCAATCTGTCCCATTGGTCAGCAGGAAAAACGCACAAGGCGCCCTATTGGCTAAGAGAAAGTTAATAAACTTTAGCCAAGACCTGCCTCCCTGTGTGCGCACACACACTCTCCCCTCCTCTCCCTCGCACACACACACACACACACACTGAAGAGATTCTTGTGAATGAGAGCATGAGAGGGTGTCACTGCTTGCGCAGTACAGTGCTGATATATGCATTGAGCTCCTGTGCTAAAAATAAAGATCACACTGAATGCGGTGCCACTGAAAGTTGCAAGACTGAATTCAAAGTGACAAGTCTAGTTCTTTCCAGACAGAGCAACGAGGTCCCACCCTCATCACAGAGAGACGTGGGAGGTTTTTGGGTTTTTTTTTAAACGTTTGTTTTTAGTCGAGTTCTAATAAAAGCTATTCTTCCTATTTAATCAGGCTAAAAATGCATCATAGGAAAGCTGAAAATATTTTCTGAAACAGAATTTCAAAAGTGGTATTAGTCAGAGGTTCCCACCCCCCCTTTTTTTAACCGGGCACGTCAGCATGTGGCTGGTATTGTCTTCATGTGGTGAGTCTATGTGTCATCACGGTAAAATGTGATCCTGGCAACTACCACAGAGGAGGCTTCAACTACCCTGGCAGGTGTTTATGTTTGTCTGTGGACAGGGTTTTTTTTTTCTTTGACAGCAAGAGCATCACACCAAAACAAAGTATAGTCCCATAACTTTCCAGGTGTGCAACTGAGATAAAAATGAAGACTGAATCTAAAGCTGGGTGTGGTAAGACCAAGGGATATGGAGGGATCTGGCAGTAATATAGTACTATTGAATACTCAGGTCAGATCATGCTACCAGCACACAAGGCGCTGTAAGGATCTCCACTGCCACCTCTCAATAAGAACTCTGGGTAATGAAGAGGTTTTGGCACACAGACCTGGCAACCACAGGCATTATGTGCTATAGTATACTCTAGCTGGGGGGAATTGTATTAAAGACACTAACGAACAATGCATAGAAACAAAAAGTAAAGGAACACATGGAAATAATTTCAGTTTTCAACTGCAAAGTTTAGAACATATTCCTCAAGAACCCAGATTGAAGACATATCAAACTGCTTTTTTTCCTTGCCTTTTCATTGTTCTCTTAACCTGAGACTGTCTTATGTAACTTTTTGGTTTTGGTTTCAACCTGTTATGGAACAAACCATTAAAAAAAAAAAAACCCAATTAGTCTCACTGTATCACCAGTAGCACTAGGAGATGATTTATTGATGGAAAATGGCTATAGCCTTAGTTACAATCGGTTTTATTATGAAATATCTCTAAACCCTATGTTATTAGCTGTACAAGAGAGAGAAAAAAAATACAAACTCTGTATACAACAGATCCGTTCTTTTTTGCAGCCATACCTCTATTTAAGGTAATGCACTGTCTGCATCTGATAATGGCTGCCTCGGGAAATATGGTCAACTATCAGACTGATCAGATTCTTGGAGAATGGCTGCAGTGCATAATCCACAGGACATGTGTCTTATTGTCTACTTTGTACATGAGTATTTTAAAATATGTCTTAAAATTTAAGGACAGGCTTAAAATTTTAATGGTTCAATACTTCAACTATCAAAGCAATAATGAAAACAGATGACCAGCAACTATACAACATTTATATACAGTCAAGTAAAATTCCGCTGTGATGCTGAATCAGAGCATAAAAATATAATACAAGTAACACATTCCACCTCACTGTTTTAGTACTTGTGCTCAATAGACAACTTTTTGAGACAGAGAAACTTTGAGAAGAATTTGGACGGAAAAAGGGGCGCGGATGTCAGTGGAGTGTCTTTAAAATCACAATTACCAGATTTAAACATGTCGCTTTACATCCTCTTGGTTACTCGTTTGATCTGTTGTGATGTTTTAAAGAAGATTGATTTAGATTTCTGAGGCTCAAGGACGCTGAGATTTCCTTCAGAAATGCTCCTCACAACTCTGCGAGGTTTGTTCTCCTCTGAACCTGAGGACAGACACCAAACAAACCATATTAGCAAGAATGAACAGGACGTTGACACTGGCATATCTTTGTGTTGTAGCTTTGTGTATAAAATTAGAATGTTTATCCATTAACATAAAACAATTTTATAAATGTATAAAAATAAAAATGAATCTGCCATATACAAAAGTATTCACACCCTTATTGCAGTACATTGTAGCGCAACCTTTGGCACAGATTAGTTTTAAGTCTTCTTGGGCAATAAAGACTCTACAAGCTTTTCCTACATACATAAAGGAGTAAAATCCCATTCTTCCTAAACAGTATCTCAACCTCCATCAGAGTTGATGGGTAAAGTCTTAACCACATCTTCAGGTCTCTCCACAGCAGTTCTATGGGGTTAAGTGAGTAGCCAGTGTAGCCTTAGCTGCATTCTTCTGGTCATTGTGTCACAGAAACGTGAACCATTGTGCTCATTGAAGCAGGTTTTCTTTAAGGACCTCTCTGTATTTAGCTGCTTTCATCTGACCAGTTTGAGAAGCATCTCCATTGCATAACACTGTCACCTCCATACCTCACCGTAGTAATGGTATTAGAGGTTGAGCAGAATCTTTTGTTTTCCTGACATAGTGGAGGTTTGTGTAAAGGGTTAATTTTTATTTCAGCAGACAGAAATTCCTTCTCATGTTCTTAAAGACCCATAGTTCTATAGGTATTTCAATGATCACTAATGTAAAGAGGTACAGTATCATGGTCAGTAAAACAGCATCTCCATCCGTAACAGACAGAAATCAATGTGTTTGTGTGAGAGAGAATGACAATGAGGCAAAGACCACTGCACACAGTTCTACACTGAAGCAACAGCACAAAACAGGGGTCTTTTATGTTAATGTAAGAGGTGTTTTGGGGTCATTCTAGAAGTTGGAATATGACAGGCCACCTCACTGGGAAACACTGTGGAGAGCTACTGGAATGGGTCGAAATTTAGTTACTAAATTTAATAAATGTACAGAAATTTCTAAAAGCATGTTTTCACTTCATCATGACAGGTTGAGATTACATACACACATACACAGATGGTCAAGAATGACAATTTTATCGATTTACATTATTTTGTCTCCATTATGACAGATCATATATGACTGCATATTTGTAGTAAAATAAAATTTTATTGCAACTTATTTTGTTTCAGATTTCAGGGAAATTAGAGGCAACATCATGTCCCACTCATTCACAAATTAAAAAACATGGTCCAAGTAGTGCAGATACAATTTATGAAAGACATACAAAACATCACTTAATAGAACAATATTAATTTTATGTATGCACTCAAGACTGTCAATTGCGGTGTCGACTGTAAAAGCTGTATTTTGTCTTCAGTTTGTGGACGTCTCCAGTTGTGTGTCCCTGTGTCGACACTTACCAGCAAACCGGGGCACTCTGAGCGGTCTCTGGGCCACCGAAGGGTCTTTCTTTATACGCTTTGGTGCAGAGAGACCGTGGGTTAGCTCTTCTCTGATGCTGTTTCGGTGAACGTCAGAGGGGTAAAAAGAAAAAGCAATCAAACATCAACCACCATCAATGGCTCTTTATCATCTGTAAGTGGATTATTTCTTCATAACACTCGTCATATCTTGCAGTCCTAAATGTGTCTGAGCAGAGCAGTTAATTTACTGCTAGTGTGTTTAACGACATTACCTGCATGAATGTAAAAGAAAAAAATCAGTGGCACTTTACCGGTTAAATTTCCGTTTTCCTTGTGCAGCAGATGTCATGTCCATATAGGTCGGGTTGGCTCGTCTCATGTCTTGTAAAGACGGTATCTGTTGTCTTCAGAGCATAGGTTCATGTTACAATACCATCTAAAATGTATGAATTTCACATGGGAATGAGGAACATATCCCTCCGTATTCAAGATAAGCTGCACAGTCTAAAACCGTTACATTTGTGTCTGTTGGATTGCAAAAACTGCATGTTTTCAAATTTGAACTTTGATTCTTTTTTTTTTTGATACATTGTCTCAATGTTGCTCTCTTCACATTTTTGCTGGACTGGACCGTTAAAATGTCTCCCTATAGTATCCCTGTTTGCTGCATTATGTGCCACTCACTGACTCACATTGCGGTTTTAAAAAGATATTTTCTAGTTTCCAGGGTAAAATGAATACACCAAGAGTCATCGAGTCCCTTCCACTGGATTGGCCTTCGTCTTTACATTTCTAGCACCATTGACAATGGCCTCTAAAGCAGTCTTTGTATTTACAAAACGTTGTGCATCTGGATTTCTAAATGCTACAGTTTACCGTTGAGATTTGACTTGTCTGTTGCAGACCAACTTAATTACCGGTTGCTGGGTGCTCTCAATAAAGTCCAATTATCCCAGAGCTTTAGGATATGAGGAAAAATAGCTCCTGTACGTCAGTGGTGTAACAAAGATGTTTTCAATCGATCAATTTGATTGGTTTCTGCTGCCATTTCATTGACTGAGAGAATGAATTTTGATTTTGAGGTTTGTTAGTGACAAATTTGTCCAATAAATAAAACGATACACACTCCACATGTTAACATGAGGATTCAGATGATCATTTAAACAACTCAAAACGTTTTTGCTACTAGAGCTTGAAATGCTTCCTATTTTGTTTTTCACTTCCAGCTGAAGACACAGAGGAGCTGATTAGATGAGTTGAGCCCCGTGACTCAATGTTCTGGAAACAAGGCGCTGTCTCATCTTGTGTTGAATAAAGTTTGGAGGCTTTACTACTTTTGAATGGCTTAGTCATCCTTGGCCACTTTCACACAGGAATCTACATTTACATTGACATTTTCACTGAGGAGCCAGAAAGATGCTTTGAGCCAGAAAATTACTGTATACGTCCCATCTTAACTGTTACCAACTTGTAAATACAGAAATGTTCTTTTCTTAATACAGTTATTAAATATATATATTACTGCACTACTTCCCGCTTTCCCAGTTTTCTGTTTCTTTTGTTACAGCTGTATGTACTTCTGTGTTTTTGAAAGTGTTTCATGTACCATGAGCTTTTCTTGTTAATGCAGCGGTATACACTTCCATAGCAGTCAACTGTGGGGTATCCACAGAAGAGCAGCACGCAGAATGTGGATGTAGTGACTTGCTTATTTATACCTACTACAGGTTCAGATCATATGACCAAGACAAGTAATCAACTGTGCAGAGACCATAGAACTGTAATCCACATTTTTCAAGTTTTTGTATCCTGTTGAAAAATACTGTGTAAAGGCTGTTTTCTTTCTGAAAGCCTGGAAATTTGATTTCTGTACATGTGAACACAAGTTAAGCGTTTAGTGATTTTACATGCCGTAAAATACTTAATAAATAAATAAATTTGAAAGAGAAGAGTTTAGTCATTAATGTTTTCCTACCTTTTGATGGTATTATGTTTTCCCTCATTGGCCTTGGGAAGATGCTGTAGTTGGCTGTGACCAGAGAAGGTTGTGGACTTTGGTGCTTGACAGGGAACACCATTGCTGATTGTGATGGTTGCATTGCTTGCAGCCTGATCATCATTGTCCAAAACTTCAAAGGTCATGTTGGGATCCATGGTACTGGAAGATCTCAGCGGCAGGGTTGAAGCAGTTTTCTGAGCAGGCTCCGGTGTGCACTGGAGAGGGAACATGCCCTCCCCAAACACTTGGACCTTGGCGACAGTCTGGGGGCTTTGCGGTGGTAGTAATGCAGACAGGTTTCTTCTGATGGGCATTCTGGGGCGTGTTTCCTGTTTTGTATTTGCCGGACTTCCTCCACCTAAAAATCCAAACAAGAGATAATTGATGTATTAACTGATCATCTTGACAAGAAATTAGATCAAAATGAAATGAGGTCTAAAATGAACATAAAATTTAGCTGCCACACACATTGCACTGATTATCACAATAACCAACTCGGAAAGTCATGTGGCTGTCAGTAAGATTATCTTACATGTAAACAAACCCACTTTGAAAAGCATTTATCAATTTAATACTTAAAACACAATGTCTTGAAAATTATGCCCCATACTCAATCACTAATCAGTAGTGCTGAAGTGCTGGCCTAAGGCTAAAAAGTGCAATTAAAAAAATGTCGTAACAGAGTAATGAGATGGATCATACAAGTTACAAAGCGTGATCAGCAGCATTAGGGATATTATGCACGGCAAAAGGCAATTCAAATTTAGAAGACCTTCTAAGCACATATAAACATAAAGATTACAAACCGAGAAGGGAAATGAGAACTGCATTGTTCCTGTAAAAAGTGCTGCATTTTATAAAACCTGTATTTCACCTAAAAGCCCTGGAACATCCTTTAATAAACATTACATAAGATGTAGTTATCAGTTAGTTGTTTTTTTATGTTTCGTGAGAATGATAACAACCCACTTTAGGCGTCTGCATTACTGGGCTTCAAAGGAGAAACACTGAATACAAAACTGCCTGACCGAGTGATTTAGACACTACCCTAAATATTAAAATGCAATATTTTGAAAATGTAAGGTAGACACCAGGCAGCATATTGAGCGAGGAGACAGTAATAAATAAAGGAGACAGTGATAAATAACCTTTTTCTGTGGCAGAGGAGCTGTCCCTAGCAATATATGGCAGCAAAGTTCCTTCAATCACATATTTTTGGCTTGTAGGGGATTAATACATGCATGAGTTGCTATTTCTGGTGGAGGCTGCACTGAATTAGGGTCGCCTGGTTGCTGCTGTCTCTTTTTTATAGTGTGCCTTTTCTGGTTGGTGGAGCAGGGGAGTTTACGTCTGTTGACGTTTTTTCCTGCCCTGCTGTGGATCTGCATTTTCATGAATGAAGCTCAAGAGGGATTGGGAGGGTGAGCTGCTAGACAGACAGAGAAAAGGAGGAAAAGGAAAAAGCCAGACGAAAAGACGTTTGAAGCAAAAAGGGACAGCACAAATCTATAGAGAGAAAAAATTGTGACGAGAGAAGAAAGAGGTGGAGGATCAAACATGAATATAAAAAGAACAGCAAAGAGAGGACAGGCTTAGAGAGCTGAATGAAAAATTAGGAAGCTATTTATAAATGCATGTGTGGACATGTTACAGCTAACTCGGGGTTGTGCAGAATGCAGAAATATCTCTACAAAGAGATCACTTTTGTGTGGTTTGCAATTTTTAGCAGTGCATAAAGAGTTAATGCTCTTTCAAAACCCCAACCCTCTCTAAAACCGATGAAATCTGATTGGCTTTGCGAGCTGCAGGGTGGAGTCATTTCTCATAACATGCTGCAGTGACTACCATTAAGAGCTGAGGAAGCAGTAAGGGGCTGACAAACAGCATCAGTATATGATCAAAGATGTTTCTCTGAATGATAAGATAAAAACTTATTTACTCAGACATCTGCGCTATTTAAATCCTACTAATGATTTATCAGTAATGAATCAGTCAGTTATAAATAACAATGCTGTAAAACACGCACACATGTCTATATGAGAGTGGTGCAGGTGTGAGTCAGTGAATGCATAATTGAGGAGGATACACAGAGTAATATTTTTTTAGAGAGATGAATCTGTGGTTGCATGAGCATAGTGATGTGAAAACTGTGACAGAAAACTTAAAGGCCAATAGAATTACATGGTTCATAGTATATAGTAATTCACTATTAAGCTATAATTAAGGCTCTAAATGTCTTGTATGTCTGTGGCATGGAAAAGGGATGAATGCTGACAATGAACTATTTTATGAGGTGCTTATACCCGATAATTAAGCAATAAATCCATTCCTGACATGATGTTTACATAAATTGTTTTGTGTCAGGCAAAAATTACATCATACCAAGCACCAATGTCTACTGTTGTTCTTACTACTGTATTAGAGGGAGGAAAAAATAATTAGGTTACAGTTTTATGGTGTGAGAGTTGGCAAAGTTTGACCCTTTTTTTAAAAAACATATAATCCTCACCACACTGTTACAATTAGAGAGTGTGCAGGTTTTGAAAAGCAGACCACAGATGACTTGTAAGGTATATCTTTGTATAGCACTAAAACTAAAACTAAAACTAAATACTCTATCAGAACTGACTTATTATAATAGGTTGCAAGGAAACTTGATAGCAGTGGTGACAAACTCCCTCGTGCTTTCATATTCAATTTCCATTCAAGGAACTCTCGTCATCTGGTAGAAGTATTTTCTTCAAAAGTTAAATTTCCCACAATATGTTTCTCTGAAATGTAGACCACCTGCACTAAATATCATTACAGCCAATTTGAACAGCAATATTTCACAAAGGCTTTTGTATTATATTTCCCCAAAGGTTTCCTATGCATAGTTTTCCCTCTATTAAACTGGTTGTGAGTATTCACATAATTTTATTATTCAAGTTTTGGCCCGGACAGAATGTCTGCAGCACAACTATAAATCAAATTATATTACATGCCTGACTTTTATTGTGTATTTTACTACTCTGAACAAGTCGTCTTAGCTATTATGCTACAATCATCTTCAGCAAATAAAAAGCAACATGGCAAAGTTTAAACTTATAAAGTTTAAATCTATAACGCACAGTAAATACAAATTTGATAAGTGTGTTTTGCTTCCCTAATCGTAGCGCTGTCTCTTCTACTGTGTTTGCATAGGCATGATGGATGGAATGAAAGGTGACAACGAGAGAGCAAATAAGTGAATGATTGAGGGGTAGGAGGGATTCACAGGTTTGCAGGTGTTTTAGATTAATGACTACAGTAGGGCAGTAAGAGAGGCGAGAGGGACCACATTTACCTTTTGGGGACGGAGCGGCTTTGCACAGTGACGTTCTTTTTGTCTGCCCCTCTGCACCTGATGAAAATGAAAAAAATTAGGAAGGGATTCAAGGAGAAGCAACTTCGACACATTATCACCATTACAACAATAGTGGGAGCTAGAAAAGACTATAGCCTTTATGTGGTTTTCTTGCATTGTAACCGGTACACTATCACTAAATGTTTGAAAGACGTTACTTTGTTCTTTTCACTTCTTGGATTTCAAAGGACCTGATATAATATTTCCCTAACACAGAGTGAGCCTAAAGAATAAAACACCAATATCTACATTCCAGAGATGTCTAATTCAAAGTCAACAAAAAAGTAGTCTGTCTGAACCAGTTGAAAACAAGTCAGCAATGGACGAGAGGGACAGCTGCAGAGTTTACTATGTGATAAATGACAGACACCATCATAGTAATTGAGTGTTGTTGGCCAGCTTTGGTTCATGCTCCACTGTCTGTCATGGCTTATATGTCATGAGGGACTGGTGCTGCTAGGTCATGCAGAGATGACAGTTAAAAATGAACTGTGCATTGTTCAATCTCATGGGACCCACAATACACACTGGAGCTGGACTGACGCCAAGTACACTGGGCCTTATCAAAGTATCTTACAGGACACCTGACTAGTATTTCAAGGTATTGTAAAAATTAATCTTAAATCCAGGTGTCATATGCTTTTACACCTCTTTAATATTACGTTTTAGGCATTCCAAACTACAGAATAACTTAAAAAAAGAATACATTTAAAAAATACAGAAAATACTTAGAGAAAATTGCATACACCCATACCATGTTTTGGTGCAATTTTCATTTCATTTACAACTATTGCAAACATTTTCTGGGAAGCAGTCAAGAAAACGATTACATTTTTAAAAATACTAGAAATGTGTGCCTAATGGGACTCTATTCATGAATGCTACACTCATGTTGCACACATGAATAGAGCAACTGCAGAATCGGTGATATTGATAGTGAAAAAAAAAGAGAATTCTCAGGCTACACACTTTACAGGACAGGTTACCTGAGAAAATTTGCTACTGCTGAAAAACAAATTTGAGTAATATAATAACAGAGAAAATGAACCCACAACTTCATCTTTTAATTACTCAATTAGGGGACGGATGCTCCAGATTTACTGGTTATGGCTTCTCAAATGTGACCATTACCTACTTTTGTTTTGTGAGTTATAGACTGCTGGTCAGACAAAATGGGTAGTTTTAGGACATCAATGTTGGCTCTGGGACAATGTAACCTAATTTTGTAAGCATTCAGTGGTTTATAAATAGTCCCAAACAAATCATCCTAATGCATGCCAAAAATCAACAACAGAAGAATAAATAGGTAGAGCATGATAACTTACTGCAGGGGCTACTCTGGTGGTAAAGCAAATGTGAGAAGGACAGGACAGGTGCCAACTCGCCATGGAGCCCACTGCCTCCAACCTCATTTGTCTTCTGTGATTCCACTTCACCTTTCAGCTGCTGCCCCACACCCTCCTGGTCTGCCCAGACCACACCTCTCTCCCTCAACACAAGGTGCTCTAGTTCATAGTTCTCCTTCTCATCTGCTGCAGTGACCAGGCCTGCCTTGTGTAACGAAGAGTAGTGCCGACTGTATGCAGGCAACAAGATATCCACCATTCTGAAATGCAAACACAAAATAATATTTGAGTGAGGTTTTTTTTTCCAGCACCAAAATAGTGACAGCAAACTACTCAGTACTGTCAAACCTACTTCTGTATTCGCTTGTTCTCCTGATCCTGCAGTGTAGTGAGCATGACCATCTGCTTGATGTGTTGTTGAAGATCACTGACCTGCAGCTCCAGTCTGTGGCAATGTAGTTCCTTCTCCAACACCTAAACAAGCAGAAGACATGCGGTCAGAGAGTGGAAATGACAAGGCAATGGGCTCTCAGCATATTGAATTGGCACTCTGGTGAAACATTCTCAGAGAAACAAAAAGATTAGGGGTATCAGGATAGTAGAGGTAAGATGCTAAGTTCTGTTTTCATCACTGTTCCATCAGCTAGCCTGTCTGCTCAGGGTAAGGGAGGGGTGAAAACCTCTGACGTAAAGAAACTATGAAACAACAGCAGAGAGAACATTTGACCGGTGGATGCGTCATAGTTCTGGGTCAGTTCCTGGAAGAATGGATAAAGCAGAAAAAAATAACATGGACATGGTTTTAGGTAACTGGCTGCTGTGTGAGGGATGAGTAAATGGTATTGATTTATTCTCTTCAGTGATCCATGAGTGAGCTGAAGAAATAAAATGAGCACGGTTCTAATTACTGGGAGAACAGATGGGAAGAAAACAAAGACAGTCACGACACCAGTAGAGGCACAGCCTACCTTGTAAAATAAACAAACAAACAAACAAACAAAAAGAGACAAGCAATAAGTTTTATTGTAACTGACATTGTAATCTTTTCCCCTATCTAACCATGATAACCATGTTATGCACTCAAACTATTTCATCCTGTCTACAAGTTATGTAATTGTCTCTTTCTACTCTCTGATTAACCTCTCCTAATATATGGTCCAAAATTCAACATGATTTATTTTTAAAATTATGTTAACAGGACCTCAACTGTTTCAATCCGGTAATATCATAAGGACATACAACAGAATTTGAAGTAATTTCTGTTGAACAGATGAACTGCAACTGCTGAACAGTTGAACTGTAAATAAGTCTATGTACACGTCACAACAGGAGGATCATTTTTCCATGTAAGATGGTGGTAAACATGACACAAGCACATGTCGCAGAGTGTGAATGTTTTACTTACCTCTGAAGTCTGATCATTTGACTTCAGCAACTTCATCTCATTCTCGACACGATGAAGCCAGCCATCATTCTCTTGAAAACGTGATTTAGCCTCCTTCAGACGTTTGCAAATGTGTTGCTGCTGAGTGCGTAAACTGGCAATCTTCCGCTCGTGCTTACAAGTGGCCTATTGAAATTACCAACACAAGGTCACATAAGATGAGATTTCAAATTGGCTATTTCTTGCCTTCATATTAGTAAGATACACTATTATCACCTATAATTACAAACACAAGCAGCAATATGACAACCAGGTTCCAACCATATCGATTTTTAAATATTTGGAGACGTTACGACTTCAGTGGTGGAAAGGTAGAGCTGTTTTTCTTAAAAACTGGGATTTCAAATTTCTTTTACATGCAGCCAGACAATTGAGCACTGCTCTGGAAAACATCTTCCATCCTTTGAACTGTTGAGACTTGGGAATATTGGGAGTAACACTGAAATGGCAGAGAATAGCGAGGGCCTGGGGAGCAGTGACCCTATCCTGTAGTGGTGTAAATGAGAGGCTAACGCTATTATAGAAAACGGAGACGTGAAACAATGACGTAGCATCTGTTTTCCTACAGGGTTGATAGAATCTATGGATGGTAAGCATCAGCTACCTTCTCTGTCTTTTCTTTGGCACAGAAATATTGGACCTGCAGGTTGTTCTCCTCACTGTAGCGCTGGCGCAGTTCATTCTCCTTCAGTTGTCTCTCCAGATCCAGCTGTTCTTTCCTGATTTGGGTCCGACTCGAGAAGATTTGTTGCAGAGTTTCTGACACACTAGAGAGAGAAAGGAGAGAGAGATCAAATCAGCAGTAAAAAAATTCCCTATACTATTATATACAATACTACATATAATATACTGAAAGGAGATTTTGTTGTGTCTTCACAATATCACATACATGCGGGGGACAGAATATTAAAATCACACCGGTTAATGCATTTTAAAAACATCACCGCAGGAAATCAAGGCAGATGTGATTAGAAATTCCTGTGGTACATGGAAGGAGCAAATTTATTTATTACTGCACCAAGAGCTCTTAGTTCATGTACAAATAATTAACACTTCCTAGATGTGTAATATTTTATCACCACACTTAAACCTGTACAAAACATTAAATTACAGCAAACCAACAAATATTATATAATATAACATATAATGCAGAGGTCTGTCTGTCTGTCTGTCTGTCTGTCTGTCTGTCTGTCTGTCTATCTATCTATCTATCTATCTATCTATCTATCTATCTATCTATCTATCTATCTAGATTTAATGCAAGTGGATGTCTTGTTGAGTTAAAGCAGAAGGCCAGACAGGAGAAACATGCAGGTAAATAAGACTGGAGAGATATCTCTGAAATGTGACTGCACTCTTCAATGTAACTCCAGTGACGTAGGAGACGGTGTGGCCTTGCTAGACTGCTGAATTTTTAATAATGTGAGAATCGTGCAGCCTCTATTCAGAGCCTCTCACTGTGCAAGTTGTGAATTCTGATGCCTGATGCCCGTGAATGAAATGTGTGGGAGTGAGACTCATTCAGCTTTTCTGTGTCCCCTGCCCCAAACCCAAATACACTGACAGATGTCAATATATTGATTTATAGTAAAATGAACAGGTTTTGTGAATATGGGCTATACATATAAAATTTGACACACATGTAGCTGCACATTGTCTCTTTTTTATTACCTGTATTTTTTTTGTTTAGGATCTTTTGTTGTAGCTACTAGTGCTGCATGAGGTCACTACTGATGATGCACAGTTTCAAAGCTAGTTCAAGTACCCATTTTATGGAACAGCCATTCATTTTTAAAGTATAAAATACCTAGTCAAGTAAGGATTTTGTTAGCAGATCAACACAGGCTTTTGTAAACAATTGAGCTACTTTTGTGCCAGACCATTTACTGGGCTCACAGTAAACTCTGGGTAGGATAGATGTCAACAAAAACAACAACAACCAAACAGTTGCTGTTTTACACTGAAAGGAGCCATTTGTGTAGGTTGGAGTGTTAGGATGGACCAGGATACCTCCCTATAGAGATATTTCAGGCATGTTCAGCTGAGAGGAGCATTTACATTTACAGCATTTACAATTAAATGACTTTCGTCTAAACGTCAACCTTTTTCTTGTCCCTGATGTGGACACTTGTGCTCGCTTACCTTTTAAATTCAGCTTCTTTCTGGGAACAGATCATGTTAGAAGTCCTAGGCACCATGTTCTTTTCCTCATATTCTTTTAGTTTCTGCTTCAACTGTAAAATCTTTAGAAATGTAACAGAACATTAAAATAAAAGTTAGAAATTGCTTCTATGTATGACATCTTTCCAGGAGGTTTTCTATATTTTTGTTTCATCATCGTGATAAACTGGTTACCTCCTGCCGTTGCTTCTCACATATCACTGCATACTGGCCAATGTGACTATCCAGGCTTACAACATTACTCTTCAGCTAAAAGTAAGTCCACGGAGAAAAAATTGTTAAATTAAAGACATCCAGACATTTACTGTATTCTGTAATAAATTGCAGTTATATTACATTTTAAAAAATTACAAAACAACATAAATTAAATACTAACCGATGACTTAATCTCCTTTGCCCTGTTGGCATATTTAAGTGTGTTGTGGGTGTCATCATATGATTTGGATGAGGGGCTAACATTGGCAATCATGACTGTTCTGCAGTTGCCTCCCAAGGAGTCCTTTAATAACCGAGTCAGCTTGCTGTCTCTGTATGGTATATGAGCTTTCTTACTCTGAAACAAATAAGAGTTGAATTCTTTTATGGTTCATACATGCATGAGGTCCAGAAAATGTAAACACAAAATGCATCAGATAATAATCTGAGTGGAATCCATACATAATCTGTATACACAAGTCAGGATAATTGCATGCATCCCTTTGGGAGTTTAAACAGGTAACATTCATCTGTAGTTCTGTTTTCCCTAGTCTTCCTGCAGCTGGTCTGTGATAACAGCTTGCTCTGTAATAATGGCACTGGATAAACTACAGCTGCTTCGATGAGTCACACTTTGCTAGTTTCAGTCCCACACAGTTGTCATTTTTCTGTCCAGTGCCCACATTGTTTAAACGGAAAATATACTTGTGTCTATCAGTGTACCTAACTTCAGATTTTTATTTATTTTTATCTAAGACTCGGGCAATCAGTCAAGAGAGACCCCCATTTTGAGTAAAGCCGAGCATAAAAACAAACAACATAAGCAATTAGTATGAAAAAGGAGCACAATCATACAAAACAACAAACCTATGGTTTTATTACCTGTAGCATCCATGTAATAATAAAGGTTTCAGTTTCAGCCCATGTTGCAGGAGACTGCTGCACTAATAGCGAATGCTATCTCTCCCAGCTCAGTCCCAGCATGGGGTAACAGCCAGTTAAGAGAACCAAAAGCATACCTCCCTACTATGTTGTGAAGCAGATACGGGTTGAGCAAGATTGCCAAAATCAAATGCAAGCATTTTTTTTTAAACCACATTTTCAAAAAGCCCCATTTTTGTTGGTGGGACTGACTGGCCATGTGAAGCTGGATGGCCAACAGGGAGAGGATATTTTGTAAAATGTATCTGCATTAGCCTGGACATCGCCTACGGCAAACAACTTTCAACAAAACCTCAGTGCAGCACAGCATTAAGATGACATGCTCAACAGCGCAAACCAAGCAGCAGACATTCTTCTCACTCAAACGAAAGGCATGTCAGCCCAGACACAAGTGGGGACATTCTCTCCTCTAAACAATGGCCACAACACAAATTCCATGTCTGCCAACAGTGAACATTGGACCAGGGATTAGCGGTGGGTGTTGTAGCCTCAGCAGATTAAACTATTTTAGTCCACAACTGCAACACTCAAAAAGAGTGAGCAGAATATAATAGTAAATGGACAGTCTGTCCATGAAATAACACATTTTTAGCCCAAGAATGAAGTAACCTGTTGAAAATGACATTTCAGCATTGCTGTGGTAGGTTTGTAGAGCACTTTCTAAATGGATGTGACCTGCTTATGCCTCATCCCTTGAGGCTCGTGTGTGAAATGAGAAGACTGCTTGATAAGTTAATGTATGCATCTAGAATGAAATAATACCCAAATATTTTCTGACTGACTCTTAACTTCCAACATTTGCTTATGTGTATATATGGTATTAGTGATTAAAGAGCTTGTCGTGCCAAAGCAAAAATATCAGAGCATACTACTCCACTCATCATTTAAATTCAGTATTGAATTATGACTGTTTTGTTTTTATTTCATTCACACATGCAAGCCTTTGCTTCGTGCAAGCACAACATGTGCAACACTCAAATATTTATAAGGAGACCACATTTTCCTTTTTTAATGACTACTCTATTAATAGAAAACCAGTACAAATGTTTACAGGTTTTCCATAGTCCCAGAAAAGTGGGTTTCCTGGGAAGGAATTGGGAACCCAGTGCTGGGGCTTATGCATCTTTGAAACTGTAACTGTTGTAACAACACAGCCTAGTTCTGTGAAATGTTGTCACCTATCGCTTGACTGTTGCAAGATCAGTGCAATCACGCAACCACCTACTGCCAAAATCACATGGATAAAATACAGAATTCACAAAAACATGACATTCCCCTAGTTATTTCAGTCCTGGACCTAATTTTTTGACGCCATATATTCGTCTTTGCTGTCATTTTCAAAACATTTTCAATACAGTATATGTAGGGATACAGTATATAAACTCACCTTTGGGTCAGCGAGGGCATTGATAACATTTCCTAATGCAAGGAGAGAGCGATTGATGTTAGCACCTTCCCTGAAACGTGCCCCTTTGGCATTGGTAGCACTGGCTCTCTCTGACCCTGCAAGATCAATCAGGCTCATTTTGGCAACACAGACATTCGGGTTGAGGCTGGCAGTTTTGTCCTTCTGTCTCAGATATATCTGAAAAAGAACACAAAATTGTCAATTTCTGACAATTTAGACACAAAATGTAATGAACTGTAAGTCAGGATTCCCAAAATTAAGAATCAAAAGGAAGGAATTTTTAAGGTCCTTTCACAAACATTCCTCTCAAATAAAATCACCCAAAATGGCATCGTTTGAGAGAGAGTTTAAGCTTAATTCATGTATATTATATGGTATATAAAATACTTTGACATGCTTACAAAATAATACTGGGAAAATATTAATGCAACCTTGAAAATACTGAGTTGAGTTTGCAGTTAGACTCCTTTACTTATTTTAAGTGATAACATCAGGTTTTGGGTTTTGACTAACACCGGATTGAAATACCTGAAACACAGCATGGGACCGGGAAGAGGTGGCGTTCATATCAGTTGGGTGCTGTGTTCTGTTCCGATTGCCAAAATCCAAAGCCTCAAGAATGTGCTCTGCAGATTTGGGCTGTAAATTAAAGGACATAGTTGATGTGTGAGCCAGTAACAAAAGCCTACCACAAAATACTTGAACCTGACAGCAACAGCATTTAATTGACTGCATGTGTAACATATTTATTAAGCACAGGAATTGGATCATATATTTAGAAAGTTAATGAAAAACATTGCATTATAAATTGCAAAACCACGGAGGGAATTCTGCTTGAGATCACCTGTAATAAAAAAAAGACTTAATAGTGTCACAAATATAACAAGCATAATAATACGTATATAGGGCAATGTGTATGATACATATTGCTACTAACCTGATGGAGTGTAAGGCCCTGAACAACCACTCCTTTTGAACTGTCTTCTCTTACTGCAAGAGGACCTGCATTAGCCAACAAGTCTCTGATCTGTTCATTGTAAACCTACAAACAAATATTGCAGCAAACCAACAAATCCATTAGAACCTTCCAAAGAGATCAGTCAAAATGTATAAACGGTCTACACAGAATAAGAGTTAACACTGACATGTTACAAATCAATTATATTCATTATGTAACTCCGGTGGTGCCTTTAGAAAAGAGCAGTGTGTATATTTTCCAAGAATAATATTAATTTAAAAAGAACAAAACAATAACGACTTAAATATTACCTCAAGATATGAGAAGGCTACAGCAAACTCTTTCTCCTCCTTTGCATCTTCCATGCGTTTGAACAGGTCTTTCATAGTACGGTACATGACCCCGGGATCATTTTGTGAGCCTAACATGGTATGGGTCTTGCCTGCTCCAGTGGGGCCATAGGCAAACACTGTAAATTGGAAAAAAGAAGCTTCAATTTAAGAAAAGCAAATGACAAAAAAAGAAACATATAATACCAATAATTATAGCAACAACAACAACACTCAATTTCAGAATAACAACAAATTTTAGTGTGAAATATTGGAATAAGAGCAAGATGGAATTACAGCATCAAATATACCACAATTCAAAATGTGGCCCAGAAAAGATGAGCTTATTTCAAAAAGCTAGGCTGAGTGAAGAGATGTGAGCAATGAACTAACTAGGATGTCTTGGCTGAGTGTTGTAATGAAACTGGTTTGTTCTTCCACTTATGTGTCATATGTGACAGAAACACTTCAAATTATATTAAAGCTATTCAGCTGTTACATGTTACTTCAGTGTATGTATTGTAACTGTATTGTTACTCAAATAGCAGATGTTTTTGGGCAGTTGGGCAAGAAGTCAAATCATCAACTTAATCATCACATCATTACACACGTAAAATCACATCACATCAAACAGTGTTGCCAACACGCTCAGTAGCAAGCTGCAACTTAAATCCACAGCTTATATTTATCAGTGTGTTACCTGTGCAGTTAAATCCATTCATCACACCATCCAACACTCCTTTAGTGGTGCTCTCAAATATGTCGAGTTGAGTAGAGTTCTCATTGAAGACATGGTCAAAAACAAACTTGAGGTCTTTGTTGGCCCTCTTGCTGATGTCTCTGTTTCGCATTCTCTGTGACCCAAAACATGATATGTCCTCTTCTTTGGGGTCAAATATAAGCATGTGGTTATCAACAACCTGGACCACATTTCGAAAGTTTTCTCGCTTCTCACTGTCGTTGGCTGGCCTCACTCGAACAACCACCTTTACGTGGCTGCATACATTGCTTGCCATTGTGGTCTCTTTGCATCAACTGAAATGTTGAAAAAGAAAAAATGGTTAGTAATACATTATAATTTGTGAACACCAAAGTAAAATGTTTAATGATATTTTGATTAAATTCCTGTAATGTTAGTTATATTGCTATTTCCTGTGACTCACAAGTTCCATCAATTGTCTATCTAATGCCATCCACTTCAAATTGAAGTAAATCCACCAGGACATTATAACAATGAGGCCTAATACAGTAACTATATAATGCATTCAAATCAAACCTAACCTCCCAAGTCATAAAATGTCATTTTGTAGGTGGGATACAAGATATTATTAGTTGTTGGTTAGATGCCATTTCACATATTAGCATAACTTAAATTCATGCACACGCAATATGACGCTTTTAAAAGGCGACATCCGAGGTGGATTTTGTTGTGTTGCTTAGCAATGTTATTGAAGATAAAACAAAATATGGAATTTCAGACACTACAAAACTCACTAGCTTTACTAACGGAAAGACAGAAGTTTTCAAACATACCAACAATTCCAGGCAACAATTTGGGAGTTAGCATACGAAACAAAACCGCGTCACCGGTTTAAACGTATCACGGTCTAAACATAACAGCACATCTATGAAGATATAGACCAAAATGACACAGGCTATGAAGCCGTGTAATGTTTATTCAAAACCCATTTTTACAGGTTTAAATTTGTCAGAAATAATGTGAAGGCGCTAGCTTTGCGCGTATGGCTAACGCATTTAGCCAGCACACGTTCAACTCCAAACTGTATGTTAGCATTGCTATCTTCATTTCGTTTACACCGATGCAGCGACTGCACGACTCACCCTTTTTGCCAACGACCGTTATATTTCGTTACATTACCACGGTGACCTTCTATGGAGAGAAGCAGACTATGTCGCCTATAAAACAGAATTCAACAGCAGGGCTTACAGGTGGCCATAGCTACAACGACAAGCGCCAATAATTTCAAAACAAGCCCTCTTCCTCTGTCGCAGCAGATTGGATGTGAGCCGCTGGTCACGGGGCGGACCCGGGGTGACGTAGCGGGTACGCTACTGCCGAAGGAGGAGCTTACGTCCCGGTCTACTACGGTAAGCTATAGTCAATCTTCCCGAGGTGAATATATGTTTATCCGGAAATGTGCACCCAGGTGAAACATGTTTAACGAAAAGAGACGGTACCACTCTCTCCGCATTCGTTTATTCATAGTGTGTTGGTGTAGCTAACTGCACATGGTCATCCAACACATGAGGTGTCCTTTGCCTAAACAACTGCTCACACCGTTGCCTTTCACACGTTAGTTGTTACAGGTAAATAAACGTCGTCGTTAAATGCTGAGCTAAAGCAAACATTTGTTAATTTACCCTGTGTATGCGTTGCCCTACACCTGCACTGCAACACTGGATAGGTCTTGTGTTCTCTGCAAGGTCTGTCAGCTAATGTACTAGACACTACCACGGTGTGTATCTTTGGTACATCGAAAATATCACTATTACATTGTTATGATTGTTTGGTTAATTGAACTAGTATTTCAACAGACCAGTGCTGTTAAGCTATGCTTATATGACAGGCTGGCCTTTCTGGCCTGTTGCTAGCAGTAGCTAGTGGGGGACTAACAGGAGGGAGGCTTAGCTACTAGTATGGGCCCTGAAAAAAAATAGTCCATTAGAACTTACATTTAATGAGAAATAAATATGTTCTACGGTCATGATGGTAAGTATATGACCCAGATACCAATAATAATACAAGTATTCATAGGATTTAATAATACAGCATGGCCGGAAAATTCCCATGTTTACTTGCACGCTTGCTAATGAAAAGCTTATTTCACTAGCAAGAAATAATATTTGACGTACGCATGCTGCTGTGTAAAATGTGATTTTGATTCTTGCACTGCAGGTATGGCAACACTGACGACTGACCCTCATTGTTTTTATTGCCATCTCTTTAAATGCTAACTTTTTGTTGGAGATTTGCATTGCATTCACAAATGCCATGTCCCTAATGCCTTCAGCTCCTGAAAATATTTCTGTTTTATTAGAATCATGCATCATTAACTGAGTGAGTTCTAATTTATGATGTGCCTTGTTGCCAGGAAACACCTGAATACCTTTAACCATGAGGCTCACTTTGGTGTTTAACTAATCAGCCAACAATGTACTTAATCTTCTTGTGGGATGTGATGGTGAAGCAGCATATTAACGATATAGGTGTTGTTTTCAATATTTAACCCTGCAGAGTGCCTACTTATATCATTAAAAGTCATATCCTCTTGTTTTGGTTGGGAATCCCCAATTGGCAACCAGCTGCTTAAGTCAGTTGTATTTACATAATAACTTTGCTCTTTTCTGTTTTAGATCATCAAAGCGATTTACCGCTTTTCTGTGCACTCCAGCTCAATGTTGCGGAAATCTGGACTGGCTGTTTGGAGTGCGTGGAAGTCAGGGAAATTAAGACTGCATTCTCCTACAGTTGGTGCATCCTCTGGTCCCCAGGACAGATCTGAAGAACTGTCAAATGTTTCAACTCAAAAGCCTCCTCACACTCCTGTTATGCTCAAAGAAGTGCTTCATTACTTAGACATCCAACCTGGTCAGGTAAGTTTGCATTTTCTGACAACTTTTTAGTGTACCTAAGAAAGTTACCTACCTTGGTTACTTTGGCAATGGCATTGACATGCAATGTCATACAACAACACATAGAGATATTATATTCTGTCCTTGATACTTGTCGGAACCTTTGGGAAATCTATCAGTGTTATATATTATTAATACAATACCACCGCTAATTACCGGTACAACCTGAAATCTAGAGCAGAGAGCAGAATCAACACCTCTCCTTCAGCATCAACAATGATTATTTTTATATGTTTCACAAAGATTTATGAAGTGTCCTATTAGTTTTATAATAAAACATTATTAGGTTTTGAATTGGGGAAAAAAAGATAATTCAATTTTAAGAACTAGTTAAGGCCTCAGTATCACCAAAATGAAATCTGAAGGTAACTAATGTAAATTACCTCTATACTGAGATGTTTGTTTCTAAGATAAAAATTTTGTTCACACATATAACACTAGAAAATGACTTGTTATAAACGACACACACATGAATTGAACAGGGTACCAGTATCTTGGCTTCCACTTAATGTATGTACAACTAGGACAGATGGGCATGAGTCAAAAACCTTCTGGTGTGGCAGGCATCATAGGAGGGGAAGTGATGCCCTCCCTATATAATGCATGGTCAAGGCAGGTGGGGGCCATGGGTCAACAACTTAGTCAGGAATTGCGCCACTGTAAGGCTGTTGGCAGGACACAGGGTGCTGCGTCGCTCCTGCCTGAACTTTCGCACCTCTAAACTCCTCCGCTTCCCGCCCATTTGCCAACTGTCCCAAGACAGCTTGCCAATCAGATGCTATTAAAAACAGTTTGATAGATATTTTTTGTATAATACATGCTGTAGACTACAATTATTTGATAATCTGTGGAAATGTTGTTTGGTCACATTCAGAAGTCATATTTTAGCTGTTTTCTTTTTTTTTTACTGCCTTTGTCTTTTAATTTCTCTGGCTCATGTATGTGATGGCACATAATATTGCTGTATTACAGTCAGTATTGCAATATTACGTATTAGGGCCTTTGCACATTGTCATATCGCAGATTCATAAGGCTAATGTATAATACTGAAGGGACAGCCACATGGTCTATCATTCTCAGTCAGGCAATCAGAAATCTGATTTCTGACATAACTCTCTGACGCAGCTGTCATTTAAGTAGGCAAGTTGGTGGCGGCTACGTGACGGTGTCACTGACAGATCAGTTGCTGTTAAGAGGAAACCCTATCCTCGATATCAGACCAATGTCTACAAAAATCACAGAGGGCAGTGAGATTAATAAAAATGAATGGCTAAAATAATATGTAATTGCTCCTGTCAGCTGAAGCAGAGTATGTATGAATGGAGTACTTAAGGGATGATGGGCGTCAGAGCAAATACTGCAGTTGAACCAGTGTTTAAATGAAGCCTTTTCAGTGCCGCGCTGCCTCCCACACAGGACATCTGGCTATAAATGTGTATGCAGGTAGGGAATTTTCTCTGGTAGCTCACACCGTGTTTTCATATTTTTTTTCAAATGACCATCATGCCTTTTGGATCTCGATCAATCATTTTAGTTCACTGAAGGCAATTGGGCTCATAGACATATCTCCAGTGGATTAAATGTCCAATGCATTGATTCTATTTCTTGGTCTACTGAGTTTCTGTAAAGGCAGCATTCTGGAACATGGCATAATACATAGAGCGGGGATCTATTAATGTGTTTTAATATGTTCCACAGATCAATTTATTATATTTATTTATTATTTTAAATTTCATTGACAAAATTGAAAAGTTAGCTGATCCATCATATTCACATTTACTTCATTGACTAGCTGTACAATATTAACATTCAGGTAAACAAAAAAATAAAACCCAGTAATAATAGAAGTAGATTTCTTTTAATATTGCCTTAGTCTTTTATGGATTTTTTTATTTGTCCACCAGATAGAGATGGTTGCACTTGAGAGGTTGGAGTGGCTGCCGAGTTTTTTCTTGTGAGGTCAGTGAGAGCTGGAGGGACTCCGTTAGACAGTCTGTCAAACCAAGACAATGAGCTGAAAGCTGTACAGAGCTGCATAGTGTGGTGTTGTTTGTCAGTGAAACTGGCAGAACCTGCAATCCCTGTAAAAACCGTTATATCACTGATATTGCTAGGAAGCATCAATAATAAGTACACATTTTTCTTGGTTCAGATTTCCTGCTTTATAATGCTTCAGTGAAACCTCTTCTTTAATTAAGTAATATTTAAGCTCGGGACAATGCATGAGGAATCCTCTAGTGGCACAGGCTGCTTGAGAAGGGGACCTCCTCTAGACTAGATTAATGAGCCATCAGCTGATAGTCCAGAGGAGAAACCCTGTGCTGGTGTAGAAGGAGAAACAAGCTGCCTACTCTTACATTCCACTCTGACCAAACTCCCCCTTGTGGAATTAATGAGGCCATAAATGTTACACCTGGTTTCTTAAATCATTATCAGAATCTTTCAGCATTCAACTAATTTTTGAGCGGGTGTAGACAAATGGAAAATAATCATTGGTAGACTTGCACTTTATACTCTGTGCTTTTTAAAGTGAGTCAGTCAGTGGATTACATGCCTAATATCTAAATTAATAAATTAATTATGTATTTTTCTAATTTATAATACAACAATTTCTTTGGCATTTATCCAGCATAATTTGTTTCTGAAATCCGGGCATCACCCACGACATAGGGCCAGTCTTACCAAATGCCGCATTCATGTTGTGTCCTGTTCATTGACTAGTGGCTTCTGTCTGTTGAGGCTTTTCGTTTTGTTTCTGCGTTCAAATGCGTTAGCACAAAAGCAACAGACGAGTGAAGAACTCAAATATGTAAACTGTTCTTATAATCACAAAAGCACTGTAATTTTACATGCTGGGTCATGAAAGTAACAGAGCCATTCATTCCAGCGTATGCAGAGAGCAGGTGGTCGCCATTGTGGAGCTTGCATATCATAAATAGTAGGAACAATGCTTGACTCATGATGACAATGGGAATTACACACAAAATAATACAGCAAAACAGACAACCACAAATCCCTGGTGCTTTAACTTGTTATGCCCTGAACCTTAGCAGACTTGGGCGAGTGCAGCGTTTTTCACGTCCCCTGTTATTTGGGTTATTTGGCTGGCTGTAATTCGGACACATGAAGAGGTACTCTTTTCTATGGATAGATGGCCACGGAACACTCCACCAGCTGCTACTTCTCAATGTTTATTTTTCTCTTTTCATTTGTAGTCGCAAGATAGAACATAGAGTAGGAAAGGAGGTGTGCAGTTGTGTCACACCAGATACATGGAGTGAGACTGTCATATCTGTTTTATCTCTAATTTTTAACATGTTAAATGTGGTTTTGTGCAATTGATAGCTCACATGGTAATACGTATGTAGCTTGTGAAGGTTGTAAGGGAGGAAAAATGCATCAACGTCAATGAGTGCTGATGTGAGTGGAGGATCATTATATCAGGCACTGGGTGTACCTGCTGGTGAAGAAGAGAATAGGCATGGTTAATATGATGTCTTGTTTTTAATTAGTAATTAGTCCAACATCTTATAGCTGAATTTTGGGCCAGCTGAGGTGAGAAAGTACTCTTTGTCAGCAGTAGAAGGAGAGTTAGGTACTTCTGTCTTCAGCCAATTCAGAAATTTAGTATACATATAAAACCTATAAAGCATCTAATGTAAAAACAAACAGCAGTTTTCTTTTTGATCTTTCTGAGCACATTGGTTGGTATATTTGTACCTGTACACCATTTTAGTTAAAAGATCCTGCTTTCCAAATATGTCTGTGTTGCCCTTACATTCCCAGCATCAGCCAGGTTAAGCGCTGCTCTCAATTCAAGCAGAGAGGTAATATGATCTTGCCGCTTCAAATTAGTTAAAAGCCTTGCAGATGCTGTATGGAGCAGCTGAAGTTAAGAAATGGAGTAAATAGGAACTACAGACAATATCCTGAAGATACTTAATTTTACATTCGTTTGCAAAGAATGCCGAAACACTGTTAAGACAGGTGTTTTATTTATTTGGATTTTACTTTTGAAGCTGCCAGTGAACATAAATCAGCCAGGCACTGATGTGATCATAATCAATTTTCTTCCTATTTTTTTATTCAATACTTCCGTTAGGATATAAGGTTAGGGTTATTTTACTTCTAGAGAGTCACTTATGTTTTAAAATAAAAGTTTTTGTAAAGCTCTCTTAACCAATTGAAATTCTGGTGTGGTCCAGACAAACTCATCTGCAGTACATACTGTAATGCACAGAATAAACAGTATCTGTATTACCTTAGTGTTTTCTCTGTACTATATTTGCCCCAACAAGTTCTCCTCGGTCTTGCCAGTGTTTTTTTTACGCTCCTTTTTTGGGAGCACTGAGTAGTGAAAGAGGAGGCTGTTAAATAATTGATCTTTGTAATTAAACACTCCAGCCAGGGATGCTGGGGCTGATTGACGGCCAGATATTAGGCCCTTGTCTCGTAAGGTTGCAAGTTTAGTCTGAGGTTATCAGTGGCCAGAAGAGTCTTTCTCCCTCCCTGCCTCATTACTTTCATGAGTAGAACATTTCATAGTGGAGCAGAGGGTGGGGGTGTGGTGTGAAGACAGTCTGGGACTTCATTAGCCAAATGGGGTGCCTCAGTCTATGGAGCGCCAAATCGTTCAGCCTTACTGAGCAGACAACCCCTTTGTGGGTGCTTCACTACACTCTCCTGTAGCGTTGTTTTAGCGCTTTCATCTTACACATTCTTTAGCTTTAGGTTCACCTAAACAACAACTCAAACAAACCCCGAGCCCACCTGAGCAGCTGGTGTCTACCATACATTAGCTCAAGTAAACCCCTCCTTCCATACTACGTTTACTCACTTTTCAGTGAGTAAAGTTGTGTCTTCCACCGGACAGTACGGTATATTGTCCAGCAAAGCTTCAGCGCTTCTCTTACAGTAAATCTTTTTCCAAATGTTGCACTTTATTAATGTTTGATTGAATTTCCCACAGCAACGTGTGTGTGTGTGTGTGTGTGCGCGTGTGTCTGTGTGTGTGTGTGTGTGTGTGTGAGTATTTGAGAAAGAGGAACAGGAAAAGAAAGACCTCTTTACATGGAGAAGAGTGCGCTGGTACAACATAACAATTTGTTTATATTTACAAATAGTTTTAAAGCATGAACATCCGACAGTTTTACCTGAAATAGCAGCTTCATAAAATATTTTGATTACACACAGACACTAATTGGGAGAATGGTGCCTGTTTCTTTCCCACTGAACAACACTTACCTCATAACTTTGACAAGCAGGTATGCTTTCCTGCATGTTAAATGCTGGTAAGTTCTGCAACTAGCAATTTGAAGTGCAATTTTGCACTGTACGTCAGATAGAAATTATAATTAATAATAAAAATTGCTTAATTGCTCAGACCCAGCAAACTAAATGACCACTTGTGGCTGCAGAGCTGGCTTTTGCTCAACTCACATTAACATAATGCTGCTTTAATAACAGTTGCATAACTCTATGCTCACATCCACCCAGTATTGCTCAACTTTATGAAAATATACGGTAATCCCTCCTTTATGCTCGGTAGTATTATAAGGGGATTTATTGCAATATTTACATCTGTTCCTGGTGTGTGAGTGTGGTTATGCTAATCAGATACATGCCCTGTGGACAGCTGGATTGGGATGACTCATTCCTGCAACACATTATCTGGGTGGGCTTTCTTTAAAATATGGTCAGAACAATTGTATAATGAAAGATTTATCATTTTATCAAATGGATTAGGTATTATTCACATTTAATGACTGTGACGCTTGTTGTTTTCCTTATTTTCTTATGTCATATGTTATAAATATACTCTATATCTCATTATTTTATGTATTTCTATTGGACCATTGTTAAATGCCAAAAAAGAGGGTGGTTGACTGAGTTCTATTGGGATTTTCAGTACATGTCTATGGTAATTTAATGCAATTTAAAACAGGTGCTCTTACATGTCTTTATCCACATGCATTTCTGTACTTAAATCATTTTTATTGAACTGCTGTCACACCTTTACTGATAAAAGTAAGTTAAACTGAGCTTATCTCATACTGTATATATTTCCAGCAGCAGATGAAGTTGTTCCCACTCCCTGACTACACTGTTTCCAGGTTAATTTGGCAGGGAAGAGCATGTCTGCTCAACCCTGGCACTACTGACCTTAATAAAGAACAGAACCTTCCTCCCTTCCCTCTCATTGTTCCTACACTGTGGCTACCTCCTCCTGGTCGGAGTGACCCTGCAAGGACTTGTTAATTTTATATAAAACATTTATATATTACTTTAAAACACATCAATACCTACATCAGGTATTGAGGGAAAAATCTCTTGAGGTTCACTGCATCAGTTATTGTATTCAAGTACTATTCGTTTGCTGATCATGTCAGAGAATTAAAATCTAGAGGTGGCTGATGGTCATTTGTTTGAGTGGCAGCTCAAAATCTCACCTTTGGTAATTTTCACCTTTACAGTTTCAGGTTTTGCACCTTAAGATAAGAATGGACCCCATAGATACTTGTCAACCATTAAATGTTAAGACTGTGGTAGCCTGGTCTCAGAGCTCCGAATTGCTTCCTAGCTCTGCTTTTATAAAAGTAAATGGAAAACTCTTTACGTTCATAATCAGAATCATGTCATTGACACTTACAAATTCACATTAGGTATAGGTGTAGGCAAAACACTATACCCCACAGATCTGACATAAAAAACACATTCACATGCAATAAATTGTTGCAGAGTCAGTGAGAGTGAAACAAATGGCCGATGTCTGTCTGATAAGTAGGCTAATACTCTAGGCTAAAAAGAATGGCCATCTAGTGTCACTGAGCCAATAAATAAGGAAAATATGAAACGACACAGGACTTGCTGGTATACCAACAGCATGTCTACACAATTGTAGTTTGAATTACACTGAAACGTGATTAACTCTGTGTCCTCTTTAGGTACAGGTACTGTAAGTACAAAACATTTGTGGCCTGATGATAGCTCTCATCATGCAAAGGCTCAGGGCAACTTCAAAATCTTCAAAAATTAGCACATAACACTGCACTACAAAGCCTCCCTCTGAGTTTACCCCCTCCCCCAAAGACCTCTCTGATGCCCCCACCCCATTTCCTCCTTCCTTTCATTTCATATTGTATTGTCAACCCAGTCTGCAAACGACTAGAAGCATCTTCTTAAATGCCTCTAGATGTCTTTTCCCTATTACCTTCCACCACAAGGCCTTCATTTAGATTGACTCCTCTTTGCACTCCCTAATGGACTTGGCCCTGTTCTTCTTTTGTCTTCCTTTAGTAGCATGAAATTCACCTTCAGGAGAGAAAACCATCTTTTCTGATGCCTCTTTACATTTTGTGAATATAGTTAGATGATTCCACCCCCTCTTTTCAGTTTGACGTCGGTTTCCTCTTGGGCTTTATATAGTTTGCATTGTTTCCTTGGTGCACTGTATTGACAGTAATGTCACACTTAAGAGAAATCTTTCAGAGCATGCACCAATGAAGCATGTAATGATTCTGAGTAAATCCACTGCATCATATTTGACCTTATTTCCTGTTTTCTGTTAAAACAAAGAAATATGCTTTTGGTATTTTTGTTACACTTTGTGGCATTTCCCATCTTCAGTTTTGTATTTGACACTTGGTAAGCACAGGAGGAGCTTATTATGTATTTGCAGTATACTACTCTGAAAGACTGGCAATACATTCTTGAACTACTTAATACTGTTATAATACTGTGTCATTACTGCATCGCTTAACACATACTGGCAGGAGTTGCATCTCATCACATCTTCTGTTGGCACATGTTATGCACATTGATTGTGTCATACTTAGAGAGTAAGAAGTCAAGATACAAACGTGTATGTGTCCATCCAATGTGAGCTAATGTGATGAAGCCCCAGCTTTTCTGACCAGTTGATGTTTTAATGCTAGGAAATTGGATAAGGGCAAACCATACAGGAAGGCTGACTCTTGTGTGGTTTTACATGGAAAATAAGGATTTTGTATGATGTCCATGTGTGTTTTCCATAAGACAGGAGTTTTCCTGCACTTTCTCTTGTTTTGTGAAAGTATAGTGTGAAGGTTACTGGCTGGCATCCAGGGAAATGTATTTGTGATTTGTGGGAGTGTAAGCGTCGCCATAACAATCCCCTCCAGACCTGTATAAAGACACATAAAGTAGTTTGGTATCATAATTTTTTTGTGATATGATATGATGATATGATATATCCACAAAATTGTGCAATTACTTTGGTAAAACTTCTTAAAATGATGCTGACCTTTTCTCAGTCATTTAAACATTTAAAATCTATGATTATATAATTATGAAAATGTTGTTTACTAACATTTACTACTGTAGACAATATGACTTGCTGTGAAATGCTGAAATGCTGTGCTGAAAAGCTGCTGTGCTGAAAAGCCCATTCACAGGCTCTGTCCACTGGAGAATATGTTTCCACATCACACCTGTTGTTTGTTGTCTGCTGAACCATGACAGGCTTCAACGAAAGCTGTAATGCTGTAAAAATGTATAAGTGCACGTGTTAAAGTCCTATTTAAAATCACAAAGAGGAACGTTTTGCATCCAGCTGTGAAAACAGCTATCTGGTGTAATAGTGTGCAGTAGAGGTCAAATGGCCAAGTATAACAACAATAAGCAAAAACACTTTTTTAGTAGATGGGAACTTCAGAATTAACTTCAGCAGCCCTCTTTCTCTTGTTTTCAGCTCCAACCTTCTAGACTGTCACTTGATTTATTTTTGAATGGTTTCCCCTCCACAGCAACAGTGCACAGAAGTTAAGCTGATTTTGAGATATGTATCCTAGAGCCATTTTCATGAGTATTCACAAGAATCTGTTTGGTATGGTAGGTAGTTGTCACAATATTCAGGCCTCAAATCCTCCAGATCCTCCAAATCCAGACATGCCAGTATACTTAGCATGTCAAAAATATATCCTAGTGTACCAGTGTTTTAACAGACTTGGTAGACTCACGTTTGTGATGGATTACAGTGTTATAATAAACAATAAAAATTAACGTTAAACCATGTCATTTATTAAAGATAGATTTTATATGTAGAATAGTTTATCATAGCTGTGGATACATTTTAGCAGAGACTGGACCTTTGTTGTAAAGCTCTTGCAAATTTGACTCCTCATATTAGTCACTATAATCTGCCGCTTATTGTCTGTATTTAGGTTTATGTGAAACTGAATCTTTCCAGCAGAGAAAATGTAGCTCAGTAAAAATCCAACCTGCAAGACAAAAACAGACAGTTTGAGGGGTGGGGGTGAAGAGTGATGACTCATGCTCACAGTAGAGGTCCCTCCCTTTCCATTTCTTTCAGCGTCCCATCAGTTCTTCCCGAGCTGCCACTCATTCCCTCCAAATCAGATCCCCACAATGGTTTTCTCTGTAAATCACTTAATTTTGCGAAGATTTAGAGAAATGCAAGGTAAATAAAATGCGAACCACTTTGACGTACAGATTGTTGCTTGGTAACATGATTGCCTTCCAGTGCAAATGATAATCCTCTGCGTTGCTGATGTTTCAGTCATGCCTTGGCCTCAAATTCAACTGAAGCACATTTAATTTTCTAATTATTCACCATAGATGTGAAAGTTTCACCTTAAATGCAATGTCGAAAACGTCATCAAAACAGTTCTCTTGGCAACCAAATTGATTCATCATTTTTAAATTTAATTACTTTTAGATTACTTTTTCAACATGCAAGCAGCACATAAAATGTGGTCGAAAGGCTAATCGTTGCCTTGGATTGCCCACGTACTGTAAATATTGAGTTATTGGCTCATAGTTTCAGTGGAGATACAAGTGCCTGCAATCCCCGTTTCTCCAGGGATCTCCTCAGCACCACTGAGGTGTGAGAGCTCGTCTCAGGACTCATTGCAGTGGGTGGATGCTTGACATGGGCTTTATGAGCTTTATGGAGAGGAGGACAGGGACCAGGGGTTTCCCCTTTGCAGTTTTATTGAAAAATGTAAAAACCATAGATCAAAGGCAGAGCTCAGAGTACCGGTATAAATTATGTGTGAGTGTTGATGAGAAAAGGAAGGAAAGCTGAGCTGAAAGCAGAATGATCTATTGATCCTTTATCAGGGAAAAGATTGAGACCTTATGCAAATTGTCCCCTTAACTTCTGAATTGAGGGGCCTATGCCTTAACACTTAAGATTACTGTACCAGTGTTGATACACTGATACAAAACCTCAAATGATGAAATTCATATGGAGCCGAGGCTGCCCACACATTAGAGGATAATCAGGCTGAATTTAAGGGCACATTTATCCCTGCCGCAATCATTGGGGTATTGCCTAGTCGGGCCTGGTCTAAACAGATTATCTAGCCAAGTGATCCTGCGTAACTTAGTTTGTCAAAGCCAACCCATTTGAGCTGTAAAGATCAAACATGTTTAATATTTAGTGGGGTGACTAGGATCCTTTGGTGCAACGCAATGCAGCACAATAATACGATTTTTAAATGGAGCCGAAATGTTATTTCTTGCCTTTTGTTCAAGGATCTCTTGCTAAGCTATCCTATACAGTACTGTGAAAGTTGTTGACCTTCAACATACAGGTGTTGTTTTATTGCACTGACTGTGCAGTGCTTTGTCTTATGACCAAGAATTTCATGCCACCTAACTAATTTGTGCAGCTGATATCAACCCAAACAGTATTTTACATAGAAAATTGCCAATGTTTGATTAACAGAACCGAATTACTCCTTTCTTCACATCTACAATTATTAAGCTGCTCTAGGTTCTTGACTTTATGAACCTTTATTAATCTTTCCTAATCTTAAAGCAAGGGGACACCAAAAGGAGCATAAAGATACTTATCCATGAATACATGTTTCATAACAGCCTAGATTGTGCCTGAAATTTTCTATATATGGTATGGGGACACACCGTGACAAACAGACTAGCCAGCTTCCTGAAATTGTTTTCCAGTATGTCCTACACAGGTCTGAAGCCTAATGGCCTATATTCTTTTGCAGCCAATCCAAAAAAGGAATGTGTCTAAAAAAAAAAGGAAAACACTGCCAAAGCATATACCCAAGAATGAATGAATATGACGTCAACAAAGGAAGCCACTGTTTAGCATACAAAATCATGACAACAGTTTTAAGTGATCGATAATATCATAATTGATACTGACTTCTCACAAATTAAAGGATGGAAGTTATGATTCCAAACAAATAATTAGATTAGTGTGCACAGTTTTTTTTTTAATTGTGAGAAAAAACAAGCAGCGTGACGATGTCCCTTTGGGTCTGGTGTCTTCTTGGAAGTATGAATCATTGAATTAATAATTAGTTGCAATTCTGGTTGAGTGTGAACTCAACGAAACGTGTGGAAACATGTCGTTAGGATTTATATAGCCTTGTAGCCATGGCTGCAGCATAATGCCCCCATTAGATTTGTTTGATCCCCAGCAGTGTTAACTTTTGTCAGCTTTTGTTACACCTGTGTATACATGTTGCCCAGCGTGGGAGGGTTTTCAGAAAATCAAACTGTGTAACCCACTCAGCTTGTTTGAATAAAACATAAACATTGCAGATAGTGCAGTGACTGACACTGATAAACAACATACATATCAATGATTTTTTTTCTAACTTCATTACAAATAAAATATTGTTCAACTGTGCACAAGTTACAGCTGACTAACTTTTGCGGAGGAGAAGAATGGTGCAGTCTTAAAGGGGCTCTACTGGGATAAAAACAACAGATGACAAAAGTGAAGGTTTGTAGGTGGTAGGGTTCAATAACATTTAGCAAGATAATATCCCCTTAACCACTGTAAAAGTGGCAGATTTATTGCATGATCTTATAGGAGTCTTGCAGGAGAATCCATGTTTGAAGGGTCCCACATGCAACAAGTGAGGTAAATCACATATCATAGCCTTATGTACAGTATGCAGCTATGATTCATAAGCATATTCAAAAACAGTGGTAAATAAATAATTCTAACCCCAATCCCACTTCAAAACATTTGAGCAAATGAACGAAAATGTTTATTTACTGGTCTGACGTCAGTCTTTTATCAGCTCTGTTTATTTTCCGACCCACTGTCTTATTTGCCTTCCACCAACAGGCATGCAAACACGTGTCACTCGCAATCAGCCTAATAACGCTCGCTAAAACCAGTCTTGTGTCAAAACCAAAACCTGTTTAAATGTTCTCATAGCAAAACAGCAAAACCCTCTCACGGAAGAAGTATAGAACTGTTTGACCTGGACCTTATTATTCAGTTCTGAAACTCCAAATCCCTCAATGTCTGAAACAAGGTTTACCTCACTGGCCCACATCTGTCCGCTGAGTAAATAATATCATTGGAAAATGTGGTTTGGAAATGCCCTACATCAGAGCGATTTCAGATGGGTGTTTTTGGAGGCGAATTAATAACTGCTCTTGTCAGGCATGTCGACATGTCTTGTCCTACCAAGCTCAAATACCTCTTAAGGTGCCTTTAAATTCATGCCAGAAGACTGCAAACAGCACTGAATAGATGAGGAATGAAAGTATTTGTTGTAACTTTGCAGCATTCCTTTGACAAAGGAGAGATTACCTTAACATACAGAGAGGCATTTGGAAGGAACCCTCAGGCAAAGAGTTTTGTCAACATTTCTCTGCTCCTGTATGACTCGTTCCCTCACACACTCACTCACTCACTCTCTCTTACTACCAAACAAACAGGTAGTATGTTTAATACACTTTAAAATTTAGGCCACATGCAACTTAGACATCGCTGGACACTGTCAACATAATCTCTTGACAGGGTAATTGCAGGAAGCTTTCATGCCTTTTGAGTTTGTCTGCTCTCACTGGCCATCTGTTTAGTGCACCCCCACCTTCACCTCTGAACTGGAGAACTAATGCATACACCTATTACCTCTTTTACATAAAGTGCAGAGGGGAAAAGATTCCTACACCCCTTTAATTCAGGATAAACTGCAGATAAGCTGTAGAGAACAGTCTAAACGTATAATTAGATGATTCAAGCCTGAGCGTGTTGTTTAAAAGTGCATTTGTTTGAAGATAATCTTGGTGAGATTTACATCCACAGTCCACAAAGGCAACATCCATGTTTGTCAACACTTAACTTCTCTCTGCAAATCGATACAACCCAGGTCAATCACAACCTACATCCCGCCATCCCTCTATTCATGCGACGCTCCCTTGCCGAAAACGTGACAAATTTGTGCGTATTTGTATCTCGCCATGAACTTTGTGTGACAGAGAAAGAAATGCAAACCGGTTACCTCCACTCTTGCCATGGCAACGGACGCGACAAGAAAAGCGATCCTGTACCTGTGTATCTGTCTCCCTAATGGTCTGTGTGTTAGTGTAACAGGATCTGTAAAAACTCCCCTCAATGACATTTTAGATCCCCCACTGTAACTGACCTGGGCTGGGGAGTCACAAGTAGGATTTAGGTGAGTACTCAGGCTTCTCTCAGGTTCCTGTTCCCCTTTTCCTAATGAATTCAACCATAAGAAGACTTGAGACGAGGCCCCTTTTTCCATATGGCCAGGATATTATTTACAGTATTATGTTTGCAAAATCTCATTAATGCAAAGAAATATATGCTTCTCTCTGCATCTGATTATAAGTCTCAATTATTTGTTGCGCTTACCACATGTTTTTGATGTTACATATAAAGTGAGATTCTACAATGTGTTTGTACTTTTTCCTTTTAGGAGGGAAAGCTCTTATTAAGAATCCTATGAGTTGACTGCCAATGTGTCCTGCATTATAGCACCTTGCAGCTTCAGTGTTGGACTGCAGCACCCAGACCACTCCTAACTCTCCTATTCCCTCTGCTGGGAAAGGCAGATATTACACACCCAAAACAAAGATCACAAAACTGACACTACACTAATTACGTTCATGTTAAGTGTCATCTTTGCATTTAGAAACTTGAGTTGACCCATGTCCTGTTCTGGCTTAATTCCAGTCTGCTGCTTTCCTCTCTAAGGCCTGGTCTAGGTGAGAGCCTCGCTGACACTCCTCTGTATGAAATATCAATGTGAATGACTCACTTCCCGAGTTCAGTGTCAATCATCATTGCAAATGCCAAGCCCATTATCACAAAATCTTTCGAGAAGTTGTTTTGTCCATCTGGTGGCAGAAGTAGCAGGCTTTATGAAAAAAGAGGGAAGATTCTCACAGCAGCATTCAGGGCTTTTAAAGAACCTTGTTCTCCCTCAGGACAAAGAACTAGATTTTCAATTTACCTTATAAATGACCTTGTAAACATTCCATTCTCAGTATTTCTGTTGCATACGGTTAATTTTTAGCTTTGTGTGTGTGTGTGTGTGTGTGTGTGTGTGTGTGTGTGTGTGAGTGTGAGAGAGAGAGTGAGAGAGACGGAGAGAGAGACTGTTAAAACTCATTATGATAGCGTAGATGCTCTGTGCAGTAGTGTAACAAATGAGAATAAATAAACTGTATTTATTTTTTCCAAACCTTTAACAATCCTGAGAATTTGCTGGCAGTCTGAAATAAATAGGCTTTACCTTTTGTTCTTTTGGCCACAGCTTCCTCAAGATGTGACAAAAGATTGTTGTGACAAGTGCTGCACACCCCAGAGGACCAGTTTGTCTCCTGGTTGCTTGTGTCAACCGTTTCGATAACGCTTTGCTGTTTGTGTTTCTGTTTTCCTTTTCCTTTTTTGTATTGAATAGCACAACAGGCAAGTTCATTATGCGTGTGACTCATCCCACTAGCCCACACCCCCTCCCCATCTGCTGCTGTGCGCTGGAAAGGAGAGGGAACCGCCATTGATCACTTCTTCCCTCACACATGCACGCACACACCCCACCTTCAACGTCACTATCGATCGACAGGTTTAATGTTTTTGTGGGGAATAGCTGGCATTTCCTTTTGTGTCATTTTACATCTGTTCCCTACCATTTGTTGACATTATCATAAATCACAGAACTGAAATGTAAAAAAATAAAAAGTAAAGCAAAATCCAGCCAATTCTTCAAGCAATCTGAGACTGTTCAGTCAGTGCAGACCTGGGGTTTTGTCTGGGTGGGTGGGTGGGTGGGGTGTTTAGGAGCGGCCATCAACAAATATATAAGGCATAAGAAATATCCCTGGACAGGAGATGTTTTCTGCTTTACAAGTTGTATGGCATGGATACAGCTGAGTTAACAGCTACCTGACTGACAGTAAAGATGCTGCAGAATGGTTGGCAGTTACTGGACATTTTCCTGATAAAACATCCTCTCTTATCCTGCCCTTCATGAGCAGATTAATAATCTATGTGTTGAGGCTAAAATCAAGCTTACGTGCAAATGAAAGTTACTTAAGTATTTATTACATTAGTTTGAAATAACTCTGTTAATTTCCCTTTTGACAATGATATTAGTCACAGTGCTTGTCAACAATGACTGTAGCCAGCAACACCGCTGTGGACAGCAATGTAGAAAGGACCAACGTCTTAAACCTTCTAAACCACTTTACACAAACATTTACCTGTTTTAATGTTGTCGCTATATGGAGTACTGTATATAAATACCGAGGTAGCAGTTTGCTCTATTTTTGTTTTTATCAAGGACTTTGGTTCTTTTTGGCATTTTTGGGTTAGTGCAAGAGCAGGGGACAAAGCCTGAGAGCGAGCGTGTCCCACTAACAGAACAAGAGTGACAGGTAGCGTACAGCCATATCACATCATACATTCACCTGGCAGTATCGGGACAAAAGAAATCCTGAGTTTATATAGGTAGCTCAAATCGAGGCCAACACCTCAGTCCATCACGGGAGAATGTAAAAGAAAAAACACCACTGTACTGCAGTGTTGCAGATCAGCATGTGTCCCAATTAACCAGTGAACACAGGCTGCATGTAGTAGTCAATGGTTTCTCATAGTCCCAAACATGAAGCAGATGGATGTTGATGCAGATGGATGGATGGCAGAGATGAGGAAGACTTCCCAGAAGAACCTTATAAGTTCTTCTGTTATTAACATGGTTGTATGGTTGTAACAGAGTTGGTCATATAAGGATTAAAACGCATACACCTTATCATTTTATTGCCTTTGGTTAGCTGGACCATTTTTACAATGACTGTTTTGGAGTTTTTCAAATTTTCTTCTCAGAGTTACGCACCAAACCAAATCTTTCAGCCCTTCATAAGTATTCATTTCTTACCATGGATGCATCCATATTTGTTTAGCCTGGATTTAGCTTTAACTATTGATTCTTAAATAACAAAAATATTCAACTTGACATATTTTTCTCGTATCAGTGTGGGTTTCCCCCCAAAAGAACAGTTCCCTGAATACATTTTTAATCTGCCAAAGCCTTTTAAAATGCAAAGGGCCAATCAAAACATAAAAAGAACTTGTTGAGGATTTTTAACCTCACTGTTTCCTCTTATTCGGGATATGAGGCCGTTGAGCAGAAATCCGATGATTAAAACTTTTACAGTGCCCTGTGAGCTAAAAATCAATTTTATGAATTTAATAGCTTGGAAACAATTAGCAGGGCACTTAGGAAGGAAGAAGTTAATGAAATTGGGGTAAAACCCGAATCATGCAAGATTTATCCTTGAATTATGAGAGTTGCTCGTCCATATAATTGAGTTAATGTCATCTTTCACACAGACATTAAGTACACTGAGATAAGACAGTCCCCCCCCCCAAAAAAAAATCAGATTTACAGTGACACTTGCCAGTACACCACTGTGCACACTGAAATGAAGAACTAACATTGTGATGATAAGCTTATGAATCATGTAATTGAGAGTCCTGCTGTGAGAAGAACGTGTTGTTATTTTCTTGCTTTCTCACACGTAGGTGGTCCTGGACATGACATTTGGAGGTGGTGGTCATACCAGAGCGATTCTGAACACGGTTCCTGAAGTCACGGTCCTGGCCTTGGACCGAGATCCTGCAGCAAACTCTCTGGCCCAGCAGTTAGCAGAGGAACGCCCGTAAGTGATTTTAATGAAAAGCTACAGTCTGCCCAGACAAATGTTTATGCTACATCCTGATTAATGTTTCACCGTACGCTTTCACGGTCACAGTCGACAGCTTGACCATTTGGAGCAGTGTTTAGAAGGCAGTCATTATTTCTTAAAACATGCTGTAGGCGTGATATAGTATTGTGATCCTCCTTGTATCTCTCACTTCTTGGCTGAGCCCGATCAAATACTGCTCGCTAAGATACAGCCCCTGAGTTTAACCGACCAATCAAATCCATTCCTCCTTCTTAACTTAAAGCCTTTCTCCCCCCACGCAAAGCTGGTGGGCTCGGCATGTCATTTGTCAGAGTAAGGGCCCACGCCTGCAGTATGAGGGAGATGCTGCCTCCCACGGAGGATCTATAAGATACGGGGGGGCGGGGGGGGGGCAGCGGGAGTAGAGAGAAGCCCAGAGAAGTTAGAAAATGGAGAGAGGGAGTGTGAACAGGGAGACATGAGGACATAATGCCAGGGTGTGCGGGAGTGTGTGTGTGTGTTTGTGTGCGTGTGTGCGCGGGAGGATGAAAATGAGATGTTCCTAAGACCGTGGCGTGGGAAGGATTCCTTTTACGTAGATTCTGGGGAAACCTCTCTCAAGGGAACCTGCCGGAGAAATGTGCCTGTGAGCAGGGAATGACAATTAAGAGAGAGAGAATGAGAACACTGTATTCTGTCAGCAGCAATATACCCCTGCTAAACTCTTCCACGCCTACTCGTGATGCAAGTTGAGGGAAGCTGGAGAAATCTAGCAATTAGCCAATATTATTGGAAGCCTGAGTAAAAGACCCTGGCAACCTACACTGTGCATCCACACAACAGGGATAGAGGATTTTCTCTCTCCTCTCTACTCCCATGTCTTGAGGACAGAATAACTTGGGTGTGGACTGTTGAGCGTTCCTGCGAACCTGACCCTAGTTTGTAGATTATACATAAAAAATTAAGTTACCAAAGTAACCCTCTCTTTTTTAAATTATATTCACCCGTGTCTTCTGTGGGTTTTTTTTCTCCTGCAAGTTGAGCCTTGCTATTCTTTGCTTTTCACCATGTTGTTGCTATGACTTCACTGCGCTTGAAGCTCCACTGCAGTCGTGCCCACAATAAAGGTTCTAAATATGAAAAGGCACTAATAATATATTAAAAGGCAAGTCAGCCAAACACGGAGTCACATGCATTCATAAAGGAGAGACGTATACCCAGACACTTAATATGAGGTATAATATTAACTGTTAGACTGAATTATACACTTTGTCTTAATAGGATCTAAATAGTTTGGCACATAAATCTTAATTATACATTACCTCTACATACTAATTCTTTGTCTTCATCCTTTATTTGCCTTACTACCTCCATCAGGAACGTAATGTTCTCATTGCCATTTGTTTGTTTCCCCGACCGTCTGTTTGCCTATCAATCGGCTGAAGTAGAACAAATTGAAATTTTGATCAAAATGCATTATAAAGACAGGCTGCATGTGTTTGTTACTTGTTTTTCTTTTTTCTTCATGGGACTGTAGATATTTTCATCACTGCTCCCCTGCTGAAAGCAATCAATCAGCATCTTGTCTTAGGCTTCAGTGACGCAGGTAAAGGAACCGAGCAGGTCAACACAAGGGAATATTTCAGGCTTGATATGGGAAAAGGCAGCATCATGTTGAATGAGCATGCACTCAGACTGAGGCTGCTGTGAAGGTTCTTGATGTTCCCACTGAGTGTCCTCTTATTCCAGACGGGGAAGTTCATGGAAGGGCATATTTAGAGAGGGAAAGGTTTGTGAGGAATACAAAGGTGAAGTCTAATTTTATATGCAGAAGTATATTTTATTGTGTCCTTCAAGAACAAAAGCAATAATAATAATAATAATAATTTTCAGACATATTGGCTGAAAGCTCCAAGTAAAGGAGTCAGTAGTAAGAATTAAAATATGTTGTCAGAATGCCTTATTTTTGTTAATAGGACTCTAAAACACTAAATTGCTGTTTTCATAACAACTTGTAGTTTTGGTTTTAAGTGCTTTTGTATTCTGCTTATTTTGTAGTTACGTTTATAACAGTTTTAAACTGTCTTTGTGTGAGATACAAGAATATAAAAAAAATTGCATGATGTCATGATGCATGATGTTGTGGGGTGCTACAACTATAAATAGTGCAGATCTCTTAAGCAATTATGAAACCACACTTGGACCTCAGCAAATACACCACTGAAACTTGTCCTCTTTAATAATATAAGACCTTACATAAGGCATTTATATCTCAAAGCCAGTGTCTAAGTCACATAAAGAAGTTAATAATTTAGAAATGTTATGTAACTGTTTTGCATATTTTTAAATCCGTCAGTGACTTACAGAAGCATGTTGTAGAAGAAGTTGCAGTGTGTAATGAATGGTATGTCCATCACCTGCGTGTGGGCGGTCACAGACTTCAGAATGTTGATTTACAGTAATTAAAAAGTAGAAGTTATTTGTGAAAAACATTCCAATATGATGGAAATGGAGCACTGGAATAGTATGACAGATGTTGAAGATTTTACCAAACTCTTGTTGTGTATTGACTGCCATGTAAATATATAATTGTTAGCTGTATGCTAACAGGGCTATTCATCAGTAGGTGAGTCGTATGATAATTGGCCTTATTGACTATTCATTCAGATCACTGTTGCCATGCCCTTTGTGTACCAGTGCTTAGGCATTTTATGTGCTGCTACTTAAAATGTTACATAACATACTTTTTCAATATTTATGATTGTTCAAGTTAATTATGTCATTGATTACGTTACAATCAATATTTTTTCCTGTGATGCAACATAAAACAAGCTATTATGGTTTAGTATGTACAAGTTGGATTAAAACCACTTCTTGCTTGAATAAATCGACACTATATTATGATATGTTATTCTTCTGCTGTTAGATCACTGAAGTGTAGTATTAGTATTACAGATACTGTAATTGAAAAAATAAGTGCTGCTGAGGAGGCTGTTGCAGAAAGGGAATGTGCATGTGATGGGAGAGAACAACAAAGCCTTAACTATGGATTTTTCAACAAATTAATCACTGTGCAGGGTACTGGATAACAACAGCAAAGCAGGGGAAGGCCCTGGCAGCGTGGGCGAGATGCTCCCTTGCCAATTTGTCTTTAGTGGGTTTTGAGATGGAGGACCTACCAATTGGTGTTCTTTCCCTTAATGCCCCCAATGAAGTACGAGGAAAGTGGAGTCAATGTTATGTACACGAAAGAGGGAAGCTTCAAATTTAGTAAAACAGATAAAACAAAAGGGTATCAATAACTTCCCTCGCCTCCAAAACTCTTGAGACTTGACCGATGAAAATTTCCCTCTGGGAAAAGTCTCAGTCGGATTGGTTTCTCAGTGATTATAATTTCTGGTGCTTTTGGTATTTCTATTACAAATAAAATAAACTTGATTAAACAACTGCTAACAGTGACCACCTTTAAAGGACTCAGGCAGCTATTTAGTTGTATTTTGCAACCAGTGTATCTGCTTGGGTGCTCTCAGATGTTATGTAACATTAGGTGAAGTGTACCCTAATTCAACAAGCCTTCCACTCCAGAGGGAGGCTGATGAGTTGAGTGCAGGGACTCAACCTCAACCTATGTTCACTCTAGTGTAGTCAATATGCGATCAGTTGCTTTGGATCTGTGATTTACGAAGAAAAAGTGTTAAAAAAATAGGGGTGCCACGAAATAGTAATCTCACGAAACGATGCGAAATACGATACAAAAACCACGATACAAAATACTCACGAAAGGAAACACACCACCACACATAGATTCTACACCACGGATTATGTGATGCGGTAGCATTCCACTATTTTCTTGTCTTCCTCCATTTTCTTGCTGAAAAAAAGCACTGCTACAGTAGGCGAGAGGGTCAAAAAACATCCGGCTCAGCGCACGGCGCCTCTTCACGTTCTTTAAACTTTTTTTACGGATTTTTATTTCGTGCATCTTTGAATTTTATTTTGTCATTTATTTATTTCGCACACCTATAAAAGAATCATGATTTCGGTATCGTATCTGGGAATCTAGAAATGGATGGAGAAGGCTCCAGAAAACCCCTTATAGCAAATGTATAGATTCTAACTCCTGTTGCTTTCTTCTGCCATGATCTTTGTTCACACAGTGCTTAAAGGTCACATGAAAAATGCATGAATGTGGCTGGAGCATCTCACTACTCGTGCATGTAGAAGCGACTGGGTACATACCTCTGTCTTGGACAAGGAGGGATCCCAATAGGCTAGCTAAGACATCTAGTTTTAGCCTCCAATGGAAGACATGATTTGTGTTTGAAAGGGTGACATTGCTGTGTTAAATACCTTGACTTGTCAAATCCAAAGTGTTTTTTTTTCTCTTCGGTGTATGTACAGTATGCTTGATGCTAGAAAACAATAAGCATAAACATGCACTGAGGAAGGGTCTTGATTGACCATTCCCATATGTGATGTAATGATTAAAGGACTTGAAAAAGCTGGGCCCCTACGTTATCCCCTGAGTCTTGTGGCAAACACCAAGGTGCCCTTGATCACAGTGACAAACCCTCAAACTGTTCCAGTAAAGAGCAGACTGTGATAGTAGTGAGCAGCCTGCGGATGTGTTTGCTAGCACAGATTAATTCTTGTGAAAACAGGCATATTTCTTTCATTCAAACTTAATTTAAAATGTAAAACACAGAACACAGAAGACATGTACTGACGTTAACTGACATGTACAATATTCACACATTTATAACAACAACAACAGCATAAAAACAATATAATAAGACCAATAATAATTATAATGATAATAGTGGGACAAAGTAATCATCATTAACGACGAAAACAATGAATAACTCCTGATTCAAATCAATTGTATATCTTATTGTTAATGTTTTTGTGTAATTTCGCGATGAATAACTGAATAAAAGGAAGAGATTAGTAAGGTAACATTGAGGTCTATTTTCTGTTTCTTGTGTTTTTGGTAAGTAAAATAATCATTCAGTATTCTCCAACTTATAGAGGACACATCAGAACTTTGTGTCTTCTTTTGTACAAAGATATTGGTGTCACTCAGGGAAGCGTACTTGGTCCACTGCTCTTCCTCATTTACAATAATGACTTACTTGGCATATGTAAACAGTTTAGCGGTCTGCATGCTGTTGACACAGTAGTATATGGAGTTGTGCCATGTGAGCTGATTCACAAATATCTATCTGTGCTGTTCTTTTTTCTAATCCTCTCTGTAGTGGTCATGTGAAACCATTGCTTGGACGATTCAGTGAGCTTCAGGACCTGCTGTCAAACATGAACATTCAGCCAGGCAGCATTGATGCTGTCCTGTTGGATGCCGGCTGCTCCTCTATGCAAATGGATCAGGCAGAGAGAGGCTTCTCCTTGAGCAAAGAGGGGCCATTGGATATGAGAATGGATGGAGAGAGGTAAGAGATGTCACCAAAGGCTTTGGACGTGCTGGATCACTGTACACACACACGCGCAAATGTGTGTGTATGTGTCTGAGAGAGTGAATGTATGCACTATGCACCGCAATTTCATGCTTCTTGACTTTTTTTCAGAAAAATAGAAAGATTTTACAGTGTCTGCATGTTTTGCAATGATACCAGCTAAGCCCATTAAAAGCTGTTGCACAAACGGCATTTATTTGTCTTTTCATTTCCTCACATCCAGTCTATTCATAACTGTCAGACATAAAGGTTTCAGCTGCATCTCAGCGTTGTCAGGATTCGACACTGTCAGCAAGGACGTGACGTCAAGCAGCTTAATTGGGTCTCTCTTTGTGCGTAGGTACCTCGACATGCCCTGCGCTGCTGACGTTGTGAATACCTTAGATCAACAGGCTCTCACATCCATCCTCACTGCATATGGGGAAGAAAGACACGCCAGGAAAATAGCTTCAGCCATTGTGAAGGCACGCCGTGTCAACCCCATCACCCAGACACAACAGCTGGCCAGCGTGGTGGCAGGTATCTAGACACTATCCTGATTAATTCCCTGCAGCATTGTGGGGGCTGTAAGGGAAAATAAAACACGAGTGGAGTTATCAAGGCTGTCTCCCAGTGGGACATATTTGTCTCAGAAAATTATGTGGACTGTGATCTCACTCATCATCCTGTTTCCAGCCTGTGTTTTGGGCACACCTTCCTTAGAGAGATGAAGATAAGTCAAAAACAGAGCTGTATGTGGCTGGAACAGAATGTGGCTAATACCATGAAAGCAAACAGTATCCCTCATACAGTAGCTTATCTCGTTTCTTCTTACACATGGCATTTTTGCTTTCCTTTTTTCCCCCCTCTCTTTTCCCCATTTTCTCTGCTCATAAATATGCAGACACACTCGACACAAATGCAAACACCCACATATGCTCACAAACGACACATTTGTGCATAAAGCTGGGATTACATTGTTTGTCCTCACTGATTTTCTTTTGTTTTTTAGCCATGTGCCTCAAGATTTTATCTGCTGAATGAGTGAGATGTCATTTCAATAGGTATTACACAGAGCAATATGTGCGTCTGTGTCACCTTGGGAGAACAGGTGTGAGTAAGAGCAGCAGTTTGATCTTTTTTTGAAGAACAAAGTGAGTCACCATGTTTCTTTGGAACAATCCAGGAGTTCTTGATTTAAGAAAGTTCCAGGTGTGGCTCTATTATCAGTTGTGATTTAAAAAAAAAATACTCACAGGAGAAATGATGAAGACTTACTTGGTAAGTTCAGTATTTGATTAATGGGTTCAATAAGCTGAAGAGGAAAATAAAAATAAACAGAAGCGCAGCTGTGCAAATGAGCATGGCTGTAGATGTGTTTTCACTCATGGGGCCGACCGAAAATGACGCAAATGCACACACACACACACAAAAAACACACATATGCCATTTCCCCACACATGAATTGGTCAGAACTGATTGTGCTGTAAGAATGTATGCACCTCGCACTAACTTCAAACCAGGCATGCCAGGGGTTTTCTCAGGCATTCTGTAGGTGGTGTGAATGTGTAGATGGTGATAATAATGTGGACATGTGAAGGTACAGTGAGTGAGAATTTAAAAATAAAATGTTATTAGTTTAAGATATTGGTGCTGCTAGTGTTTTCAAGCACGTTGTAATGAGTAAAGTGTACCTAGGAGAACTGGTGCTGATAGAAAGTCAAAGGGGGGTCAGATTTAGTATACTTTGCATTGATAAGAAAAACTATTTATAACAGCCCATTATTCAAGCCATCCATGCTCTAATAATACTGCAAATCTTTTTACAGCACAATATGAGTTGTAAAATAGTTATATTAAACATATATGTTTTTGATTGTAAAATTTTACTTTTGTATATTAATTATAAAACTTCCATCTTTGCAAAACAATTCCTGAAGACACCTTCGGTCTCCAGCTGGCATCAGTGTATATTTGGCAGAGTTGTTTATCTAGTATGTTGGAAATATCAGGCCAGTTTTCCAAAGAGGTCGTGTGATATCGAAAGATGCTGCAGACACAAGTTGCATCTTGCGCCATGTTCACTGTCAACGCAGAAGGCTGTGTGATGTTTGGGTTGTATTTCTTGAAGACGGGCGTGAAGGTTACGGTTGTTGTGTATTACATTTATTGCCTATGTTTTTGTTCTTGTAATGTTACTGGCTTTGTACAGCTTGTTTCAGTAGGAGCTTTATCATTGACACCTTTAGTGAAGTAAAATAATAGTGTGAATGGTATTTCTGTCAGATGTTTCTGTCACGTAAGTGATGAAAGTATTTCACAGATTGATGGAGCGTATTTCACATATAAATGGAATAAATTCACAGATGAATGATATAAATATAGAAAACATGGTTATATAAAAATAAGGGATTTTTTAAGTTGGGGATTAAAAAATAGAAGTTTGATATATTAATGATTTGTGATGATGCCACTTTATTCTGAAAAGTCTGGTAGTGTTTCTGGCTTAAAGTAAAAAGTTTCAGCTTGAGCAATTACATCTTCAACTGCTGTGGGTAAAAAAAAAAGTGCCTGTGTTTTCCAGCTCCATTTCAGCCAGGAGATTTGTAATGTTCATGATAATTCATTGTCCCATATAATACAACCGCAAAGCCGCGGTTCCTTCTTAACTATGTGATTCTGATTTCCCTTTTATGTACACACCTTAATCTCTTCTTTTCTCCATGGATCTGTCTGTTGGACCTATAAGAGATTAATTACGCAGAGAGCTCATGGCTCGGCGAGGCCAGACCAGGGCTGGTCCGTGCTGTGCTGGCATTGTATTGATTGCAGTGTGAGTCACACCTTGGGCTGTTTAGTGCAGGAGGAGAGAAATGCCACATCACTCACTTCTTTATTTATTGCAGTTTCTCTTTTGGTCAGTGTCTAATTGTTCTTTTGTCTTCTGTGTGGTGGTTATGAGGTGGTGTTTGAAGATATGATGCTTTCTCATCATGTCTTCATATTGAAGCATAGGGCAAATTTGAATCGATTTCCATTTAGTATTTTTGGCCCCAACCTCATATGTCCACGGATATTGATCTTTTTTCGTGCTTAAATTCTCACGAGTTCTGTACCTCTAGCACATTATTTATCAAACAGGTGCACAAGCTTGGATGTTTTCTTGGCATCTGAAGACCTTCTCGTCTGCACATCTGCAGTCCGTCATGTCGCCTGCCTCATTGTAGATGCACGTGAAAGACGAATCACTCAAAAAACTGAAAGAGTTATTCGGAAAGTTTTGCAATTAGAATTCGCAATGCAAAATCGCTAAGAGGGTTTTAAAGAGAAGGTTGTGTTGAGGAAAGGAAACCGTCATTTCACAGACAGTAAGCCATTACTGAGTGCACGAATCAGAGAGGGAAAACTACAAATAACTGAATATTTTATTCAGTAATAATCAGGAGAAAAAGTTGTAATCAGGAGAAAAAGTTGTTTTGTGCTGAGTAAGATTTAACTTGAACTCAGGGTTCAGTGAACTGAGAGATCACAAAAGACATTTGGCTGCATTTACCTCAGTATTTTGCTGCTAGCTCTACACTGCTGTGTTTTATGCTTCATCTTGCGATGTCAGTTCAACTTTTTGTTTGTGTTTGTTTTCTTTGAAATTCATTATTTCAGAGGAAACAAAAAAACAGCTAATTATTTCTTATAATTCTAGGTCAAGCAGGAGCATAACTAATGTACCATGTCAAAGCAACTAAGTAACTGAACACTAAAGAATCCAGGGTTTCAACCTTTGTGGTGTTCCCCACAGACAAATCGGGCACTTACATGAACACACATTTCTTGAATGTGATGACAGCCCCAACTCCTCTGGAGAGTTTTGTGCGTCTTTAGCATGTCACTGTGTCAGGAAAAGCACAGTGTTCTCCAGACTGTGAATAAGACAGGAAATACACAATAATAAATAAAATGCTGCATCGGACTTAATCCTTGTTTATTTTGTCCCTAGGATCACTTCCTGCTGCCGTTGTCTATGCACGTAAAGATCGGCTCCACCGACCTGCACACGTGGCTACAAAGACTTTCCAAGCTTTGCGCATCTTTGTGAATGACGAGCTCAACGAACTACATGCAGGCCTGCGTGCTGCCCAGGGAGCACTGAGATCCGGAGGACGCCTCTGCGTAATCACTTTTCACTCTCTAGAAGACAGACTGGTCAAACGCTTCCTCCAGGGAGAGGATTTGTCGAATCTAGATCAGTATCACTTCACCCCGAGGAAGAAAGGCACCAGGAAGGAGAAAGTGGTGGATGAAAAAAGAGACAGTGGAAGTGTTGCTTGGCTTCCTCTGCGCAAAAAAGTTGTCACCCCAGAAAAGGACGATGTGAATGAAAATCCTCGAGGACGCTCCGCTAAACTCAGGATAGCCACGAGACTTTAATTATGTGACTGCTCTGTCACTTCATCGAAACATTTGGGATTTTCTACAGCAAAAATAACTATTTATAATTATCAATTAATGCAACTGCATTTGTAATTTTATTTTTTTAAGCTACACTGCAGATGTATATTTTGTCTGGACACGCAAAAGGTATTTTTACAGTTCTAAACGTAAGCAGAGACCCTGATTGGTCCTGGTAATGGCGCATCATGCTTGCTAGTTCCAGTGTACACATCTTGTTGTTTTTGTTGGTGGGAAGCCAGTGAAGGTTGTCGTCCTTGATGCTGCATTAGTGACTTCTTCTGGTTTGTTTGAGCACTGTTGGGTGTGTGCTTGTGGGGGGGTGTTCAGCTACTCACTATGTGAGTAAGTTACACGAGAAGTGACAAAAACTGTTGAATATGGTAAACTGGATCTTTACAAATAATAAAATATATGTAAAAGTATTGGTTCTCATTGTCTCCATTCAGTAGATTAAGCTGATTTTAGCATTATCCATGACCTTTGTATGAAACTTGCAGCATTTTCCCACTCGTGAGTTATTTGATTTCACCTTATTCGGTTCAGTCCACTGATTGGACACGATCAGCTCTGAAAACCGCCAAATTGGCCTGTGAGCCAAGATTGTTTTCCTTCATACACTCTACTGTTACCAAAGGACAAAAATCAACTGCCTGTCGAACACAGAAGAAATATGGTCCAATTTTGAAGCACAAATATAAAAATATAAATATGTTAAAACTAATGTTATGTAACATAAAGATTTTCAACTCCAATGTTACTGTGGTTGTCTGATATAGTTTATTCTCTTGCTTAGCTCTTGTTTGACTTCAGATAGACGTTACTAAAGCGAAATTTCAAATAGTTCAACATATCAAACAACAAAACACCTTTTTCTCTTGATGTATTTATTTCCACTGAACCTCCCTTGATGAGTGAAGCCTCTACTGTACCATATGAATCAGTAATGTCAGTAAATACTGAATGACGCAAGTGTCGGAAATGGTGCTGAATGAGCTGGATGGTTGTTATTGAGCATTCTATCACCCTCAGCTGTAAGGAGATGAGGTGTTTTGATCTTTACTATTTGACTTTGACTAATTGTAATTGCTTTATCAAGATTATTAACACTTTTTTCTTCTGTCTCTGTTTAGTGCACTCTAAATATACCCTTCTCGTTCCCTTGGAAACTAAATGGCACAACTAACATTTAACTCTGGCTAAAATTATATACTGTTTAATATGAAGTGAAACCATATCGTGAGTTCAAACCTCTCGGGCTTTTGACGCGGGTGGATGGCGGTTGAAAATACCGTCCTTGTTGATGAGCTGCGTCATGACGTTGGTATTTTTTGGATATATGAATGTACGGAATCATAAGCAATCACACAGGATCTTTTTTAAAGAAAATCTTCCCAGAAGGACTAGTGTCGTCATAAAAGAAGCTACAGAGTATAGTATAGTATTAAGTCAATAGGTTGTGTTACCTAATGATATAGAAATAATTTCTACTGAACACTGGTCAGGTCCCGGAGTTCTCTCCATTTCTGAAGTGGTCCACAGGACGACTGCAACAGATCTGGATGATGTTGTTGTTACTCCGCTAAACTTCTGAACTGCTGTTCTCCACCTTTTAATAGTTAATAGGAACTTTTCCACATAATACAAAATAAATCAAATATGCATGTAATCAATTCATATATATATTTCTTTATTTTATTCTTGTGCCATATACTTGTTGAACATTTCATGAGGACACGCACATGTGGCCAAACGCGTTCTATTTTCCTTGATATTTTAAAAATGATTCAGTGATTATTTCTCTGCATCCGTGGTGTAAAAAAAAACAACAACTCATATTTGTTGCTCAGTGCAGGAGAGGACAATACGGCGGGGAAATCAGTGATTATTAATTACTATCCACGACTGCAAAGTCTCAAGCACCATGGAAACAGAAACCCCAGATAACAGTAAATATACCTTAAGACAGAGCAATTATTGTTGACTTACATCAATCCATAAATTGACTTGCAGATATGTAACTAATAGCATCTCTTGTTGAATCACATCTCTGACAAACTGCAGACAGACACACTGAGCATCATCAAACCTGCTGTGAACAAACCTGTCAAGACAGGATGAGTCTTTTTCCTGTTAATGTTTGAGATCTGCACTGTGCATGACTATGGAGGAAGCTTGACGTCAAATCTGATTTGCATTTCTGACTCGAGAGGCTCATTTGTAACCAATTACTGGAATTTGGTGTTTTGTATCCACCCATTTTCATTGGATTGCAACCAAGTTTTTTTTTTGTATCTCACTGGTGTCATGAGTAAAGAAGTAATTCTTTAGTTAGTTGATTGACACCTTGTTTCGCTTGACCTTGTGGGGACCTGGGGTAGAATAGGACCCCAGCACCCCCTTGCTGATCGTAAGAGGCAACAAATGGGGCACAATGTGATGGGTTGTAATGTAATGTAGTATGAAGTAATGTTATTTGTTGGGATTGCACCTAACAGTTTTTTCTGCCAAGCTACATTAAACAGCAGAAAAAGATAGAATCTATCCCTTGCAAAAAATATATAACATCTGTCTACTTCTGAGCTTTTAAACTGTCAATATGTTTTTTTGATTAATTATATTTTTATAATATTATATATTTTTCTATTAATTATATTTTAAAAGTAAGACAAAGGCAAATGTTTTACAACATTTTACAGTTTGTATTTTATGTTTGAAGGAAAGACAAATAGTACCCATAGCCTTTTTGCATGAAGTGGGTTTGGGGCTTTTGCTGAAATAAGACACACAGCCTGAACTCCTTACCTTGTTTAGTTGTGATGGACATTTTTATTATAATATATTTGATGTTTATACATATTATCTGCAGATTAAATACTACATTTCATAATCATTAACTTATGTTCTTATTCTTACTCTTGTTGTCAGAAGTAGTAATACCGGGGGATCCATATCCAAAATCATGCAAAACCTTAAAAAAAGGAAGCTACAAGGACAAATATTTGACAAACAATTCCAGCTAGCAAAAGAAATATGGGCCTTAAAGCCAAAAGCAATAAGTCAATCTTCTTACCCCCCAAAATGAATGACTGTGCACTACCTCTGGATATTCATCTACCCCCGGCTTTTTGTTATTTCTCCATTTCTGGCGGAGAGAAGTGAGCCAGGTGCTGTGACCATTAACTCTCTGTGTGAGGAGAGCGACGTGCGTCAGCCTGTGGCTCCCCCTCTGACAGACTGAAGAATGTATGAGTTTCGCAGCATTAGAAAACAGATTGAGACAGCCTCAAAAAAAAAAACTCATTCTATCCACATCTTTCCTCCCTCCCGTTCCTCCCTCCCTCCCTCCCTCCCTCCTACTCCTCCTCCTCTCGCACCCCGCCCATCTCCGCCACTCTGCTTGCTATAAAAAGCAATTCTCACTGAAAAACACTGAGGTCAAAGCAGTTTTGAATAATTTTTGTGATTGACGCAGGCCCTGCAGCTTTCGTGGGAAGCAGATCCAAATGTGAAAAGACGACAGCCATGTTGGATAACGGTGCACGCGCACGGCCAGGGGGCCACTGCTGCATTTTTTTGAAACGCATTTGAAGGGATTGAAATCGGACAGTGATTGCAGGTGCGCCGCGTTTGAGCAGCTGTACATCAGTGGCAGGAGTTGAGTGAGCTGAGGCCGATCGCAGCCTCTTTGTTATGTCTCGCTCGTCATCAGAGTAGTGGTTGCTGTGTCAGGTGGTGCACAGGGTGACCTGGTGTCAGCTCACTTACTCAAGTGTCTCAGGCTGAAGGAGACACAACACCAACTTTGCTCCGCTCTTATATAACGGCCAACTGCATTTTTTGCACCTGCTTATTTCTGCCTGGCTTTAGGACAAACCCTACAACAGACGTCATCTAGGGCAGGAAGGAGTCCCATAGGTGTAAAAAATGTATCTTGTGCTGCTTGTGTTTTTTTTTTTCTCTCCACATAAACTAGATGGTAAAACAAACGCTTCCAGTCAGGGGGCCCAACTTTTTTTTTTGTGGTTTTCCAATGCACTCAAGTTCAAGCACCGCATTGCGAGTTTGGTTGAAACGTACGGTCTCTCTTCATTAGTCACTGTCAGACATTAGTGAACGCATCTTCAGAGTCTCAAACAATGACGCACTGTTGTTACGAGTCAAAATAATGTGTGAGCAGGGAAAAATTTCAGATTCGAGAGTGGACGTGACTCAGCGAGGATGGTGCTACAGAGGACTGTTCACCTCCACCTACCCCCTTCCCCAAACACCTCGCTTCAGGAAGTTGTGGACAATTGGGGAATGGATGAATGTACTACACATTTGTACCAAATGAAGTCTGATCAGTCGCATCTGACCAATGACGACACAACGGCAGCAAAAGCAATCCACAAGTTTTGTTGTTGTCGGGCGGTTTTTAAATGATTGGATGGGTTGTGGAGAATACATGTAGATGTTGTTTGGGTAGAACCGTTCATGGATCTCGGCCAAGTGCGACCAAACTCGCTTTTAAGGTTAAACATCACTTATTTCTGCTACAGCCGTTTCTGTCATCTCACGCTGCCTCTCCTCCGCAGTGGAAAAGCAGCATTGGCTTGTGAGACCCTTAAGTCGTCGTCGTCTTGCTTGTCAGAAAGGGCAAAAAAGAGGGTCACGTCTTTAGGGGTGTCCAAGCTGGTGCCAAATTATGTTTTAGTACATGGTTAATTGATTTCTGTTTTGAAAAAGATCTAGTATGAACCAGTGCTACATTTCAGTGAGATCTTCTACACGAATCTCGACGAACCAATTTGAAAAATGGATGTTGACGACCGGTGTCTCACTTTGTCCTCTCCATAGAATTGGTTCACGTGTCGCCACCATGATGCGCTCCATTTGAGACTTGTTCTGAGAACGCTCTACCGGGAAAACAACTGGCATTTTTCCTGTATAGGAGGTAAAATCACAAAAATAAGAAACAGATGAAATTACGGTGGAGGAAAAAAACAACTACCTTCAAATCAGGTTGTAGGAGGTGAGATGGCGAAACCTAGAAACCAGGAGCTGTCTGTAATCAACACCAATGAGGCGATATATTGGATGGTGGCAGCAGAATAAAATCACCACCCTCCAAGTAGGTGTACAGTATACGACTAGATCTTACCACCCACCACTCACTGCCATTATCTCACCGTAGGGAAAAATTGCCTGTCTGGGTACAAGCCTGCAATCTTCACAGCAGTCGTCTATTTGGCTCTTACAGAAGCACCACTCTCTAGAATGACAGTGAAACTGAGGTCACGCGCCGAACAGTCACCCGGGGTTAAAATGATAGAGTTTGCGCAACTGTAAATTACTTTATTACACACCTTTTTTAAACCTTCACTCCAGCCTTTCATGGATACGTTCCTAGTTTTCTTTTATGGTTATTTTGTTGGTGTGAGCCCCGATGGCTTGCAGAGGTTGTTCTGGCAATATATACCCAGGACCTTGTTAACTCACTGCACATCAGAGATCGTGATCCACTTTGACGTTTGTTCTGGCCTAGCCAACATGCTGTGTGTGTGTGTGTGTTTGTTTGTGTGTGTATATGTTATAACGCTATAGGCAGTGTAGTAATTAGTAATGTTTATTGTTAAATTGTTGTCATCCCTATTTTGTGAAAAAAATAAAATTTGTAAAAACTGTAGTGCATGATGGATATCAATATATATATATATATATACAGGGGGTCTTCGAGTTACGACGGAGATCCATTCCTGAGAATGTGTCGTAACCGAATTTCGACAAAAGGCAATTCACCACAGTAAACTCTTATTGTAGGGTGGTTATAGCGACATCTAGTGGCACAACTTATTATCTACATACAAATACATACATATGAATGTATGTTCCGACTAACGTCGAAATTCGGTTACGACACATTCTCAGGAACGGATCTCCGTCGTAACACGAGGACCCCCGTGTATGTATGTATATATATATATATATATATATATATACATACATACATATATGTGTGGCTCAGGGCTGGACTGCGTCTGCGGCAACAGATGAGAACAGCTCACTGCACTACTCATACTCATGTCATTCACATGCCAGACACATCACTGAGATCTTGGCATAATGTGGCCAGATTTTAAAACGCCGTCCTTATTGGATTATAATAATAATGGTGGTTTGCTTTTCATGTAGCTCCAATATGCTGTGTTTATAAATGATCTCGGTGATGATGTTTCGCCTCGCCCAGTGGCAGGCAGATGAAGCTGGGGTTTGTGTGTTCCGAGTGTCACTGGTGCTGGGGGAGACTGTGTTTGTCATTGTGTGTTACATAAAAGAAACTTGCAAATGCAGTGAGCCACGCCCTTGCGATGGATGGATGGATGGATGGATGGATGGATGGATGGATGGATGGATAGATAGATAGATAGATAGATAGATAGATAGATAGATAGATAGATAGATAGATAGATAGATAGATAGATGCACATTTTGTCTCAGATGTGAGAGAGGCTCAAGTGTGGCTGCTGCTCACAAAGAAGTTGAAGCAGAGAAATGCCACAGTGCACGCTGAGTGACGTCAACCAGGAGGCCCCGTGGGGATGAGGTGAGTCAGAGCCAGGGCCGCGGCCTCGCCAGCTCTCCGCAGCCATGAGCGCGTCATCACCAGTCTCACTGACACCCTCTCACATTTCTCTGCATCTGCTTCAATGTGCCTCTGCCTCCCTCCATCCCTCCGCCTCCTCAAGAGGATCTCTTCACATCCATGGCGTACGCCAGTCCTAGCTTTGCCTGTCTGTCTTCCTCCCTCTTTTGGGTGGGTACTCATCAAGCATGAAATGTTTTGTATGTCGCGGTGATGAAAGCTGCCTCGCTCCTTTTTCCTGGGTGCTGAAAATAAAATGGGAACATAAAAGCCAAATGCCCTGGTTTGTCGCGAGGCGTTAGGTGAAATGTTGTGAATGTTTTCACAGGCGCCCTGACATGATGAAAATCATCGTTTAGCTTTGACTGCGTGTAGTAGCGCAGTTTGCTGGTTCAGGCTCAGTGACTCACGTCTTTGATCGACATTGTTAGTTAGACAAAGAACAACGCAAAGGAGCCGGCATCCTTTTCATATCTTCCACACCGAACCATGTGCAGGTTAAGCTGAGCAAATGGTTCTGTATCCCAGCAGTGCAGGTTTAGGCTGATGAGGATCTCATTATAGCAGCATATACAATTGGTGATGGATGGGAGCTGGCAGATCTGAGATCAGTGATGATTCATCCATCAGTAGCGCAGGAACACTTAAATTATTTTTGAGGAACCACTCAGACACAAAGTGCCCTGTAAAGCTTCATCACTGTACCCACCCGGGGCCTCTCCTCACAGGCAGCGTTAGATTGATAATAACGTAAGAAAGTGATCAGTAACACTGACTTTAAGGAATTCACTGATCAAAATGTGTCTTTTAATGAACAGGTTTACATTTTAAGGAAAAATGATGATTGATTGCTGATCACGCCGATGATGAATTGCTGCTTTTACTTATTATATGACATATATTTTATTTTGGACTGTTGGCAAAGCAGAGAAAAACATTTGTAGATGTTATTTTCAGCTAGGAATAATATTTCTTTTTTGTCTTTCTTTTTTTTGTGCTGTTGTTCGACATTTTCGAAACAAAACGACTGAATGATAGTTTGATAAAATAATCAGCAGATGGTGGCAATGTGTTGGTGTGATGCAATGTCAAGCACTGCTGCCTCACAATAAGAGGGTTATTTGTTTGAATCCCAGCTTGGCCGGGAGTCGTCCTGGGTGGAGTGTGCAGGCCCTCAGTGTGTGTGTGTGGGTTTTTCTCCACATAGTCCGGTTCCCAGTTAACATCCAGTTAACTGGAGGATCTAAACTGCCTGTAGGTGTGAATGCGAACGTGACAGGATGTTTGTCTGTATGTTGGCCGTGTGATATGTGGAGATTGGCTCCAGCTACTAACATGACTCACAGGGGATGAGTGTTATAGATAATGGACGGATGAATGGTCTGCAGATTAAACAACCCACTAACTCAGCAATTAACTTTCAAAGCATCTTTCCAAAATCGAGCATAACACCCAGTATGCCTCATACTGGGTGTTATGCAGCGCGTTGGCAGCGCACCAGCGGCATGACACAGACAGGCCTCTAGTGGGGAAGTATCGCAATAGATGTGGATACAGACGAAAAGGCTTAATTTATTTTTTGTACTAACCTATTTCCAATTGGTTGACACCTGTCTGCAAGCTGCCTGCAACGTGTTCGATTCCATCTACGGCAGATAGAGGCATCGTGTGGGGGGTGACTGCTGCAGAGGGGGTGGTGGCAGCAGCAGTGGGGTTGCTGTCGGGTTGGGCGCAGGGTGGGGGAAGTAGCTTGCCCGGAGAAAGAGGTCTGCACCACATACAACATTCAAGCGGACATCTGACGTCAGTGCATCAATAATTAAAGCATTTTATTCATAGCCTGGGAGAAAAAGAATCAATTGACAAATCACATATTCACTTTGAGTTACTTCAAACAGTAAGACAATTAAAATGCACAACATGTCTTTGTATTGTGTGTGTGTGCGTGTGTGTGTGTGTGTGTGTGTGTGTGTGTGTGTGTGTCTGCGTGATGCCATTTACACCTTTTTCCTATTCATAGCCTGTGTTTTTTTAGGATGTTTCTGCAACATACATCATGTATGTATCATGCATCGTATATATCAGACATGTAGAGACACAAATCGTTGTCTAATGTTTTTCTTCTTTGTGTCTGTGTCTGCATTCTGACTGCATTTGGCCCATCTGCCATGCTTTAGCCACTTCCCAATGTGTGTTTCATATATTGTTCTTTCTTCTAATAAACAGGCCGCAGCAAGTTCACTTCTTTGTCCTACACTTCTGACAAACTTTTAAGTTTCTTATGCGTCAGTAACATTGTTTATTTTCACAAACGAGTAAATGACTGGAAGAGTTTTAGCATTATGCCACCTTACTGCAACGGCTGACTCACCACTCTCAACAGTAACTATGTTTTTAACAGTGGCACCAAATATCAGGAAGAGGAAGTTATATACTCTTATAGCTGAGAAGCTCTTAGCATTCAAATGCTGTATTTTTTAAGGAGGTGGAGATGACTTTTTTTTATTTTAAAGGAGTAGATTTCTTTTGTGAAGATCCAGGGGAGATGCTTTATAGTCAGGTCCTAATTCTACAAACTTCAACAAATTTCCCAAAACTATTTTCTTCATAAAACTTCAAACGTTTTCTCAAATCCAGATTACAACAGCTAACACATGGACAAAGATGAAAACTTGGAGTATTTTTATTATAACAAGTGCAAAATCAACGCAGCGTGAATGTTGACCTCATTATCTTGCCATGCGTGTCCTCTGTTTTCCCTTTCTGACTGCCTCTGCCCTGCGCACAACCTGCTCCCGACCTAACCTGACCTCCGCTCTGTCTTTGACAGTCGCTGCATCCTGGCCTTTGCCCTTTGACCCTCCCAGTGCTGTCTCCGGGAGCTGAGAGCATGTTATTGTTATGGTCGGAATCTGGTAGTAAAGTGAACAGCACTTCAGCAAGGCGTCCAAACTGACACAAAGCAAGACGTAAACAAGAATCGAGCAGGCGTCTGCGAGATCGCGACAACAGGACCAAGCCACAGATATATCCCAGCAACGTGCTTCTTTCAGAAACCAACCATGTCAGTTCCACATATATATATATATATATATATATAGTTTATCGTTCATCTTTATTTTAACTCTTTCCAAACAACAATATGTTATATTTTATGTATATTTATATGCAGATACATACATATAATACATAATCAAATACTGTACATTGAAACCTGTCTTCCTCTCTTACATTTTGATTCTTATAATCAGTTTTGACAAACAGATTATGCAAATCGGCGACTTGAAGGGACTGCTAGATCTCTTTGTCTGTGCAGATGTCGTAAAAATGTGGTCGCGATGGCTGGTGAGCATTTAAAGCAGGTCTCCGGGGACAGAGTTTGTACGTCATGAAGTGCTGCATGTAATTATGTCCAGACTGCAATAAGAAAAAAAAGAAGAAGAAAAAAAATATTCTAATGGGGAAACAGAAGTATAATATATAATATGTAAAGGGACAAAAAAAATATGGAAACCTGAGTCCTCTCAGGAGTAAAGTACAGATGAAGAGCTTAACGTGGAATGGGTGGGCATGGATGTCATAACACAATGAGACCAGATGTGAAATTCCTATGATCAACAATAGCACCACTGTTAGAGATATATCGGCAAATGGGATTAATTGTTACACTTCAACTCTGTCAGTCATGAGCTCAGACCTCAATCCTCTTATTTAACCTTAACCAAGTGCTGTGAGTGTTTAGGAATCTTATGAATGATGGTGTTATTTTAGGAGACAATACTGTTCTCTGTTACTGTCAACTTCATGTTTCCAACCTTGTCCTTGAAATGTGACAGTTTTGTGCCCTTGGCCCAGTTCCCTCAGGGTCTGATTGTAGACTTTTCCATGTTGTGTTTGCAAATAATAAAATCCCTCTCTAAGCCGCGTGGGTTTTTAAATGTTGCTCAGCGTATGACTTCAAGAAAACTACATCCCCAAAATCTGGACAGTGAAATAAAAGTCCAGGCTGTGTCTGTGACTTTGTGTGATTCTGGCCACTAATGTCAATGTGCCATTCTCTGACTCATGGTGTTGCCTACGGTGGGGGAGGGAGAGATGAGACCAAGAGCTCAGCTACTGAGAGTGGGATGAAGTCTTTTCTCCCCCTACTGTCTGAAAAGCTCTCTGGTGTTTACAGTGGAAATTTCTCATAGCATTCACAGGCACACATTCATTCATTCGAGTAATCATTCATTCATGTTTACCATGTCTCCCTCAGGGTAGGGATCAGTGGAAGAACGTTTTTTTTTTTTTTTTTTTGCCAAATCGATACGTTTGAATGAACATTAGAGATAAATATGTTTCAGTAATACATTTTTATCAATGGTTTTTCTTTTTTAATTTTTAGAGAGACAAGCTGCACACGGGTTGGATTTATTCTGTGAGCCTGTTTAATAATGATCTTTAATGTGAATACATATGAACAAACTTGAAACATCATAGTGAAATTATAATCTACAAAAACAGCATATTTCATCAAGCAGATAGCAACACCATGCTAACGCTGGGTAGTTCCTCCTGTTGCTCACCCTCACTTCTTTGTGGCCAAGATTGCACACAACATTAGAAACCTTCTGTTGAAAACACTTAGAAATAATATCCAGACAGGCTGCGACATTCCAGGGACCCCAGGTGTGCCAAGAAAATGTCCCTACACCATTACACCACCACAACCAGTGTTGTGTTGACATAAAGCAGGTTATGTCCATGGATTGGACCTGACTGAATAATATAGTGATCAATGAGTGTGTAAATAAAAGTTACGAAACTAAACTCTGTAATCACACTACGTTGTGGGCTGAGATGACAGAAATACTACATTTTTAGTGGAAAACTAAAAGCACTGAGAAATGAAATCTGTTATGGTAATTGAGTAAGCGTGCAATAAGAACAACAGGTGGAGCTGCGTTTGCACACATTATCTTTATGAGCTACGCGCTCCAAGTACAGGAAATCCCATTAAAGCTAACGTTGCTCTCTTACTGCTGCATGTGTAAATCTGCCAGCGTTGGGGGTCGCGTCTCGATACAATATCAGGATATGAAACATGCTTTATTGCCAGGTATAAATGGATGTTAGTGACAAGGCAGGGCAGAGCAGAACATCCACATCCATGTTTGGTGCAATTGTCGAGATTTTGAGTCTTTGTGTGTCGGTGTGTGGCTGCTGTACATAAACATAGTGACACAATCAGTGCACCTGCAGCTCATCATCAAGGGCGAATATGCATTTTTCTTTTTCTGGTATAAGAAAAGACATGATAACACACACACAGACACACATACACACACACACACAAATTGAGTGTGTGCACGGGGGTGCATCAGTGTGTGTATGTTATGTGTTTGTATTTTGATTCTAACATGAAAAGGCACTTCCACACCCATATATTACCTTCTAAAAATAAAGTCATGACGTCAAACAACACTTATTTCAGTTGATCAGCTAGCACCCCCCCTCCCCTCCCTCCCCTTCTCTCCCCTCCCCTCCCCTCCCCTCCCCTCTGCAAATGCACTCGATAACAGAACAACTTTCAGGCTTAAAGAATAAAAGTATAAAAGAACTTCCCCGTGAACAGTAGAAGCACATGGAATCACTGCATCAGTATCGATCGTGATCGAATGTAACACATCGATTGACTGCGCAATCCCAAGCCTGTTCGCTTTGTAAACTGATGAAAATAACATCTGAATGGCTCTTCGGAGAACAATCTGTTGTTCGGATGCGATGCGGCATCATGCGCGCCTGTTAACATACATATTAAAAGCAAACATTATTGTGCTCCTGCCCCACTGATTTGCTCATAAAAGATTGATATGTGTCTGCAAGGCTAAAGTGTAGAAACAAGTTCAGGACTGTTGCCTTGATAAGTATTCACATCACATAGAACTCTCTGCAGAGAGGCTTAGATATGAGTCATAGTCTAGAATGGTAGGAGGGCACATTGACAGACTGCCTTTTTATTACCACTCAGCCGAAAACAAATACATTCAACACCTTGCCGAATGAGTGTGGAGCAATAATTAGCAACTGACTAATTAAAAAAAAATATTAGGGTACTCGTATATATATAGTACATACTATAAAATGTTGATTTAATCTGTATGAGGTGCTGGAGAGTAACCAAACGAGTCATTGAAGATGAATCAAAAACATATGGTTGAAATACTGTAATCATATACATCATGATTGGATTAATAGAATGAAGTTTAGGACGGTCGGTAATGCGGGTAAAGAATTTCACTCAGATTCAGCCATGAAACTTCACAAGCTGACTACTTTCACGAAGGTCGTGTTTCATGAGGGACCATTCGAACACATAACAAAAGGAGAGAACATCATGATGCACAGTAAGTGGCGAGTAATAATAAAGGTAGATGCCATTCATCAAATGCAGTGAAACGACTGCAAGATGCAATATTTGTGCGAGCGCGTGTTTCTCCGCTGTCACTCATGTTCATGTCAGAATTTGTAGCTATTTTAATATCGTGAAATGTTTCACAATCTTCTGTGATTCATCAGATTATGTGACCAGCAGCGTGATCGAGTCAAAAAAAAACTGGAAAATTGTTTAGTTGATATTTGCTCAAAAATATACGAGAATTAATATTTGCACTGTTGTTGCTACTTCTGTAGCTGCAGCAAACATCGTTTTCCGTCACAGCAAAAGAAAAAAAAAGAGTGCGGGTGGGGTTAAATAAATGCAGCGCAGAGCAGTGACAAAATACTCTGATACAAGCTTTGCACCGTTTCAGCAGAATAGCATTTCTGCGGTTACTGAGAAAAATAAAAGCAGGTCATTCTTTTTTTATCATTCCTTCCCCAAATAAACTACCGAAGTCCATTCAAAGGACTGAAACACATTCAGACCGGGTGAGCAGATCCAGAGCTGAATCTGGGTGAGATAAAATAGTGTACTCATTGCAACTAGTTCAGGCTTTGGAAATTGAAAATGGACAACTATTTCTTTTTTGTTTTCACATTCTATAGATCTATAGATTCAACCAATTCTTTAATCAGATGTTAAATCAATAATGTCAACAAAACAAATTTGCCAGCCCTCATTAATATGTACAATAAAAAAAACACGGTGGTAGAGAAGATATCCCCAAACTGTGAAACAGCGCTGCCCCTCAACACTTAACATTGTGACATTTACAAGACAGAGCCAGTTAAGTGCTTTAGATTCCATGGCCTGAGTCCAAGTTACAGCACTTTGGATATTTTGAGGATGAGGAACCGTTTCCTTTAGGAACAAAGCAAGAGCTCTGCTGCATCTTCACCCTTCCTTTGTTAAACCAGACCCCATTCTGATGCCACGGAAAAATGTAAATATTTAGCCCAAGTCAGCGTGCAAGAGGAAGTTTACACCTTCTGGTAGTGAGAACCTTTTTTTTTCTGAATGAAACGTGCCATAAATATCGCACATCAGCTGGCTCCAACTGACACGTCACAGCAGAGGCTCTTCGGTTGAGTAGTTAAAGGACTGGTTTTAATAAGTTTAGAATTTTTTCCAGTAGCTCGGTTCACAAGCAACCCCGGAAGAATGTCAGGTATGTACACAAACCCATCCTGATGCTGGTACATCTTCAAAACATTGTGATGCACCCTGGTGTTGTAGCCAACCAAGGCTAACCTGCAAGACCTGGAATATTTACCCCACTTATTTCCTTTTTTCTGATATACAGGGGGTCCTCGAGTTACGACGGAGATCCGTTCCTGAGAATGTGTCGTAACCGAATTTCGACGCAAGTCGGAACATACATTCATTGTGCCATTGTGCATACATTGTGCTGCTAGATGTCGCTATAACGCCACCCTACAATAAGAGTTTACTATGGTAGTAAACTCGGCCAGCCGGTCATTTCACATAAGTAAACACAGCTGTGGAGGTGCTGGAGAGCTGAGAGACAGAGAGAGCGCTCACCAACTAGTTCCCGTGCGAAGTCTGTACATAATTACGGGGCAAACCGCTTAAGCCGAAACAAGGAAGTTCACGGGAGATGTGTCGTAACCACGAAAACAACTTAACTCGGGACCGTCGTAACTCGAGGACCCTCTGTACTTCATTCCCTGCATCTTATTAATGAGAATTAGTAACAACGATACAAAACACCAGAAACAGAGAAGCAGTGAGTGAAGCATAAGCACAAGTGCCACCATAATGCATTGACAGCACTCTTTGCAAAGACGGGATTCTTTAACCGCTGCAACTTGGGTCCGAGTAACGAATGTATGTAGCTCCGCGATCCAGCTGACTGGTTCCATTAACTGGGTTAATGGAGGTTGTTTATGCTCAGGACTGTTTGTCTAAGTTAAAAGTTTTATTACACGGTTGTATCAACACAACAAGATGAATTCCAGTGTCGGCGTTTGCTGAGACTTTTTACCTTGTGAAAAAAAGCTTTTGAATAAATCCGAGACATAAGCAGTAACGTTATAAATTCGATCCCTGTTCTCAAAAAGGGTTTGATCAGCGCGTTCATGCGTGTCTTCATGTATGCAATGAGAGCAGTCGTACCAAGGCTGTGAATTAAACAGGTTGCTTGTAGCTACAGCAGGGGAGGAAGTAATAATTCTTAATGTTGGGCACTTGGGAGATGCACGAGGCCTCATTATCTCCCTAAACGCCTCAGGCTTCCCGATGTTCTCACCTTACACCCACTGTTGACCTATGACTCACCAGCCCCTTTATCCTCACAGTAAACCTTTATTGCATTACCTTAATCGTGAAGGATCATTTTGGAAGGTTGGCAAACCCCTCCCCCGGCTCCTCATCGTTTATCATCTTATTCCCGTCTTGCAAATGACGTATATATGACTTGGACCATGTCCGTCTGGCAAAATCCTGTGTATACATTCCTTCTGCATGATGACTTTTATTTATATTCGCCGGAGTGGTTGTGGTTTTGTGCCGATGTCCCGACATGACAGAGGACAGGTTTGGAGACTGACGTCATGCCACTGAGACAGTCGGAGGAGTGACATTTGTCTCAGAACTGGGACAGTTCGTCTCTGCTCAATAATAAGTACCGTCACCTTGATGGGTTGATTTTCTTTTATCGGTGACTCTTCCTTTAGCCCAGTCTCTCACTTCTGGGTGTGAATTTTATTATTCCGGTACAATAATTATTGTAACTGGGATTTTCAGCCAGTGTTTGTGTGTGTGTTTGTGTGTGTATACGTACATACATATACGTATGTACGTACGTACGTATATATACACACACACACACACACACACACATGATAACATATATGAGAACGCCTATCAAAACACAATTTATTTATTTTGCCGACATTTTTGATTGGACTGTATTTTGTCTCACATGATAATCACAAAGTGCGATGCAGTAAATAAATAATAAAGGTATCAGTATCAGATTAACAACAGAGCAGTACAGTCCTTTAATGTCAGAGATGTTCTGCTCTCAGCAGACTCTCATCTTTTACTGCGTTAGGTAATTGTGAGCACGACTCTACACCATCATGAGAATTTATAGCCTGCACTGGTATGCATGTCTGTAACACTTGTTACATAAGCAATTACTTATGTAGAGTGCCCTACCACACTCACATTTATTTATTTTTATATCTATCTATCTATCTATCTATCTATCTATCTATCTATCTATCTATCTATCTATCTATCTATCTATCTATCTATCTATCTATCTATCTATCTATCTATCTATCTATCTATCTATCTATCTATCTATCTATCTATCTATCTATCTATCTATCTATCTATCTATCTATCTATCTATCTATCTATCTATCTATCTATCTATCTATCTATCTATCTATCTATCTATCTATCTATCTATCTATCTATCTATCTATCTATCTATCTATCTATCTATCTATCTATCTATCTATCTATCTATCTATCTATCTATCTATCTATCTATCTATCTATCTATCTATCTATCTATCTATCTATCTATCTATCTATCTATCTATCTATCTATCTATCTATCTATCTATCTATCTATCTATCTATCTATCTATCTATCTATCTATCTATCTATCTATCTATCTATCTATCTATCTATCTATCTATCTATCTATCTATCTATCTATCTATCTATCTATCTATCTATCTATCTATCTATCTATCTATCTATCTATCTATCTATCTATCTATCTATCTATCTATCTATCTATCTATCTATCTATCTATCTATCTATCTATCTATCTATCTATCTATCTATCTATCTATCTATCTATCTATCTATCTATCTATCTATCTATCTATCTATCTATCTATCTATCTATCTATCTATCTATCTATCTATCTATCTATCTATCTATCTATCTATCTATCTATCTATCTATCTATCTATCTATCTATCTATCTATCTATCTATCTATCTATCTATCTATCTATCTATCTATCTATCTATCTATCTATCTATCTATAACATTTTTAACAAGCTGCTGTCAGACCTCCAGTGCCGACTACAGGCACAAATCACACATAGTCAAATACTGTAACCAGAGCAAATACAGAACTGGATAAACTTCCCATTTCGTCTGAGTTGAGACCATTAGGGTGGTGTTAGCGTCACGTAACTGTACAGCAGCAGCAATGTCAGATGTCAGACAGTACTTTCTGCAAATATTACCTCCAAAACAGCATCAACATACCATTCACATCACATAACAACACCTCACAGCAAATAAACACACACGACAATTAGTGGCCTTTTCCAAATTGACTGCAGTTCTGCCCTTTCGCCACACGGCCGACTGATACTGCATTTACAATCTGTGACAAACTAGGAAGGCACAATAGACTCTAATATACAGACTCAAATTTTTCTAATTAATCACCACAGATGTAACTGTGAGTAAAAATATTGGTGAGCTATTTGGCAGTGTGTAACGTACTGGGTACATGGATAAAGAAACAAAAGAAAATGTTATGATGCTGAATTCAATGGCAATGAATGGCAATGAAAAGAATAAAGGATTTCATCATTCATGTGTTATTTTGACAAAGTTTTGAAAACTGTGCTCAAACTAACACAGGGATTGAAATGTTGGCATATTAATTTAGCAGCGCAGTGCAGAATCGGTCTGTTGGAGGAATTATAACAGTATTGATTTATGATAAACAAGCAGAGGTTCGCTGATCCGAAAAGAGATGTAGTGATGTTTGTGCAGGAGTGTGTCTGTGTGCTAGAACCAGAGGTTTTCATCTCAGCCAGAGGCCACCGTCTCCATATTCCGTATTTCCAAGCCTCACTTCTGCTGATGACTCATCTCCCCTGCCTTATTACAGGGAGCAGCACTCACTCTCCATCGTCAGGCTACAGGATTACTTTACTGCTCACACCTTGTAATGAAATGGAGAAGACGATGCAAAAGGTAGCGAGGGGGCAACAAATTGATTGTAAAGTGTTTATGAATGTCTGTTAATATGACAGAGGGACTTGGATGTCATGAAAAGGTGAATTGACTTACATTTACGGAGAAGCTAAATTTACGTCAGCAAGGAAAATGCAGTAGATCATTAGGATGCCATGAGAAAAAAATGTTTCATGTTGATTTATGTTTAAGGTCAATTAAGATTTATCTTCGTGAAAGGAGAGGAGCTGGTATGAGGTGTCAAGTGGCGCCTGCATCATCTCCAACCCCTCCCTATTCAGCTTCATGGGCTCTCTTACCAGACTCTATATTGTGAAACAGTGCAATGGATTAATAATGGAAATTCCCAGCTCCGGTTGTGCTGCACTTCTCAATGATCCGCTCTTCTTACAAACTCTTGGACCAAATGAGCCAGATACATTTCTCGGAGGTTGGTGGAGACCCAAATGGAGTTGAAAATTTGGCCTGACACAACTCTCCTTCCGTGAGGGCATCAGTCCTTTCAGCCAATCCCCCAAAATGACATATGCTGACATTCAAGTGAGAAAGCAGTTTAACGTCAAAATAGGAAGCTAGAGGAAGAGAAAGCCGAATGACGTTATTCAAGAGCAACAAATTCCATACCTTAACTACATGTGTATTGCTGTGATGAAAAAGGTCCATTAATTGTATACTTTTTTCCTTATATTTCACCAAGTTGAGGACTATAAAGTTCTGTAAGTCCGAGGGATTCTGCTGATTCGGGGGAATAAATAATTGGTAAATGTATTGGTTCATCACGATGAGTCATTTGACAGAGTGTTACATTGAAAATGTCGATTATAGCGTCCTTTCGATGCTTTGTTTGCATCCTACAGCAGATTTATTTTTCAGCAGTGATTTCTAATGGGCTCGACAGTCTCAGACAAATGATGTTGTCCGATTGGGGTGTCATATTAGAAAATGGATTTTGTTGTTTAGTTTGCAGGACTTATTGCCAGAAATACGACTCCAACCGGATAATAATATTGTTCCGTGTCTGCTGGATGTGTAATTAGGCGACGCAAGTCGGCCATGTTTGTCAATTTTGCAAGGTGATTAAATTTTTGAGCACAATAGCGTCGAGCAGATTGTTTTGGAGTTCTTCTGCCCTCTAGTGGTCAACATTTAATTAAAGCCTCTTTAAGTGTATTCATTTGAAATAACACTGCTGCAAATCCATATTCGCATTCACGTTTGTACTCTGCTGTATATACATCTATTATTCATATCATATACCAAGCAGACACTGGAAGATTTAAGTATAAAAAATGCTTTAAATACATTGATGATTGCTGCCTGTGCAGTCTTCATCACCCTGTTTACTGTATTCTCTTTATTTATCACTGGCACATACATATGGCCCAGTATGTTCAATAACCCTCATTTTCTCTTCCTTTATGATTTAATCAGTGAATGTTGGCAGGAGCCTAATGGCAAGGCCAGTGATGAGTCAGCCAGGCTGCAGTTTTGGGAGCTGGAGGTGAGAATAACACTGAGGGGCGGAGGAAGGCAGGGACAAAGAGAAAGCACAAACAGAAAAGGAGACAGGGAATGAGAGATACCATTGTGAATTGAATAATGCCGAATTTAAAAATGTTTAATTTTTTGTAGTCATGCAGCTAAAGAATGATAGGAATGCAAGATGACTGTTACCTACTGAAGCGCCCCGTTAATTGCATTCTTTAATGTTAGGATGGACCACAAATCTTGTAAGTGAGCACACTTGTTCCATACATAGACGAAATTCCATCGCGAGGATGCCTTGCCTTAATCTGGAGTCTAGACTGGACCTGCCCTCATATATTCTGAGTGTTATTGTAGCAGCTCTACTTGGACAGGATAAAACAAACACAAATTTTGTTGAGGATATTTCCTCCACAGTGCGACAACCATGTTAACCATGTTGGGCACACTTATATATACCTCCTATCAGCCTGATTGATGAGCCAGACTTGAACTAGTGACTCCAACATTCCTTCCATATCCCACCAAATACCGTCATGACAGAAGAGCTTTCCAAGCCTGTGTTGAGTTCTTGGCCAGTGGTCTTTATTTTCGAACATTACGGTAAATGTGATGTTAATTATGGCCCAGTTTCGCAGATGACTGTATTTTTACTGCCAGAGGCATCTAGTGACATTGTTTGGGTATGACGCACCACAGTTTAGACAGTGTGGTATTTTCATTTATAACACTCAAGCTTTTCCTGTTCCAATTATTGACCCAAAATACACGTAGTACATGAGAAGACATCCTTATGCGGTTAAAGTTTAGAAAAGCTTGTTGATATACATTAGGCTCATCTCAAAGTTATGCTGAATATTTTTAAGATGTCCGCAACAAATTGATTGTTGCCTTAAAACAAGAGTGTGGATTTAGACAATGTTGGATTTGCCATTTAATCAAGAAGTAAAAAAGTCAACAAATTCTTGAATAAGATAAAATAGTGCATTTTTAACAGACGTTGGGAAATTCATAAAATATATTCAACTGTGGTGCTGTAATTTATAATTTTATAATGAGAGAGGTCCTCTTTAGAGCCATTGTTTGGTTTGTCCATTCTGGGCTACTGTAGGAACATGGCGGTGCAGTATGTTGGAAGAGAACCTGCTCCTGTTGAAAGGTAACAATGACTCTCTGCAGAGGAAACGGTTTCACTGTGCTTGTGACGGTTGGGCAATTGTTTACGTATTTTGCAAATTTGACATTATTTTTCCCCCAAAATAACAACCAGAGCGCAACTGACTTTATTATGGTTTGAAACATCTTATTGTGCCAGGTTCTAATCTACTATCTCCATGTGCAGAGAGCTAAGATTTGTGCCTGCGTGTTTCTATTTAAATAACATGGGTCAGCATCTATATAGCACTTCTCTAGTTTTAATGACACCTCAAAGTGTTTTACACCACATGCTTCCCTATCACACATCTCATTCACACACTGCAGGCACTGCCCACAGGGGAAATTTACAGTTTGGTGTTTTGCCAAAGGATGCTGGGGCATGGGGACTGGAGGAGCTGGGAATCGAACCAGTAACCTTCTTTGTGCCATGATGAACAGGTGTGAGATAGGACCTAAAGGGTTTTTGTCATTGTCCCGTTTTCTGAAATTCAGGACCTTAAAATAAGTCATGAACCATTAGGAGAGAAAAATCTTTTTTTTTTTGTTCTTCACAGTGCAGGTGAGAATCTATGTCTTACACAACCTTTACATTTCAGGGTAGAAATCATGTTCTTGGACTTTTTTCTTCATCTTTCTCAGTTGCCACCCCCTTAGGTGATGGTAAGGTGGCCGGATTTCTTGCACTCATTATGAGAACAAACTCAAAGTTGGCTCCTGCTCAGTTTAAAGTAGTCAGAATGATTTATTCGACATTTTTGTCCATGCAGCCGCAGCGCTCAGAGGCACCTGAATGTAGCACGTTTGTAAATTGATATGACTCATGCGAAAATCTGGCCGATGTTTGTTTGACAAACCCTTTTTTTAATTGAAAATGTCACCGACATATCATGGTGTGAAATTGGTGTGAAATATATGAATTTAAATAAATGTTCTAGTCAAGATCAGGGAATGAAATGTCATCGTGACATGGAGCGGCCGTGAGATGACTTTTCCAAGAAAAAGAGAATGATGTGCTGAGCTCAGGTGTTGAATGATAAAAAGAAGTACCGAGAAATGAGGGTAAGGTTCGGTGCGAGTGAGAGAGGGAGCTGGAAAATGTTTACCACTGAAAATATCAGATTTTGTTTCCAGTGTTGTTATTATTTTAATAATAAAATAATATTTTAAGATCCTTTAATTAAAACTAACCTATTAAAACATTTTTTTTGTTGTGTACAAACACAAGTGCAATCCTTCCAAGGGCCTGAGGGGGCAGGTTGACGATGTTGACACTGTGTGTGCAGGATGTATACGTGTTTACATAAGTCAAACAGCTGTTTGGTACAGAAAGCAACGGAGTACCGTGCCACATTGTATATAAGTGCGTGTTTCTTTTTCCACACTGGGTTTAACTCCGGTTAAAGGATATGTTCACATTGTGAATATGACAGTGATTCGCTGTGCGTCCAGAGAACCACTGAATAAATTCTCAATCTCATGACCTTTATAAAATGAACAGACCACCCACACAGGTGTCTTCACCTGATTGGACATTTTCTCGGGCCTGCGTGGGTTAAATGTACTGCTTCACTGACATCCTACGAACTCATTATCTTCCCTGCCCTCCTGTTAGTTCTGTACCACCTCACGGGGGGGTTCGCACACATTTTTTCATCACAGCTCCAACTAACCTCCACCTAAGTCCAATCGGACAGAGTAATCAATTAATTGATTTAACAAGCTGCCTGAGACTTTTGTATTTTATGTGGTTTCACTTGGCATCAGCCCGGGTTTTCATCATCCACTGCGTTCCTCTCGTCATGAGCGTTGTGGATCCAGACAGAAGAAGAACTAGTACTGTTTGCACTTCATTGGAGAGTTTTCTGAAACAGCTTACACTCTTGTCATAGCTCCACAGAATCGTCTTGACTTCAACCCCATGCAATCATCAACATGTGTCAACAGCTATGTCTTTTGCCACCATGACAGCTTTTTCTTTTTAAAGACCTGTTTTCCTAAAACATGTTGTGGTTGGAGCTACGTCGTGGCCTGCACAAGTCACTGCAATGACCCTCAGTATACGGTACATACTTCCTCATACAGATATTAAAATCTTTGAGTCTATTTGGACTTTTAAATTGCTCAGCCAGAAGCCAGTGTCTTGTCTTTATTGACTCCAAAACATAGTCACTGGGCCTTTTCAAATTGCTAGAGGTATTTTGAGGTTACTTTATCTTTCTGCATGTATTTTCCTGTGAGTTACGAAAGCCAAAGCCAGCGCTGTTGCCACATTATCTCACATGAAAATATATTGAGCCATAAAAACTCATAAAACTCTCCCATAAAGACCAGACTCTAGCAATCTGATTTAAATAATTAACCTCTCTTTTTATTATTACTGCACTTCAGTCCAAATGCTGTACAATATATACCGTCGGTACTTACAATGTAGTTGCATTTCATAAAATTTAATGGTCAAATGACATTCCCATTACTATAGCCTAGTTAAAGGAATAGTTTGATGTGTAGACAAATATGTGTATTTGTCTTTTTGCTACTACTCCTACTCTTACTTCTCTGTGTGAAATATGAAGCTGCAGCTGGACACATGGTACAAACCATATGTCCAGCTGCAGCCTCCAGCCTGAGCTTCTTCACAGCCAGAGAGGCCATTGTCTGTGAGATCTTAACCTCCCACCGCTGGAAACGTTCTGCACGCCCAGAGGAAGGTTGGGTCATGGAGTCTAAATGTGTCACCTTAACGGGGTGTGACCTGTGGTCAGAACGATCTCTGTTAAGGCAGCGACCACATGTGGACACCTGCAGTAAGAATAAATAAATAAATAAACAAAGCCATCAAGCGGGAGAAGAAGGTCCTTTGTGTCATCCCCGGGGGTCTCCTGAAGCAGCAGACAGGTACGAGGGGGGCAGTGGGGCTGCAGCTTCAGCGATGATGGCAGCAAGTACTTGTTTGTGAGAGGAGTCAAGGGAGGTGATGGAGAAGGACAATGCTCAGTCTCAGGTAAAATCTGGCAAAGCTTGTGAGGACGACCAACTGGGAGGACACTCTGGGGCAGACCCGGAACACACACACACACACAGGAACACACACACACACATATATACATATACATATATACATATATATATAAATTCAACATGGTTGGAGCTTCCTAGGATAGAAAGAAAGAAATGGTGCAACAGACAGTCTATAGGTTTGCTTCTGCCATAGAGATGGACATAATCACGTGTACCTCCTTTTCAATGGCTCATACGGGGGCTATTCTTTGGTACAACAATCTGCTGGGAGCTTCACTGTTTCAATTTTACAGCAAAGGAATTGAGTTTTATGTCCTCATTAATCCACATAAACAGAGCCGATGCCTTATTACTCACAAGCTGTTCACGGCCTTGATTATTGACTGTTGCATAAAAGGAGCACAGTGTCGGACAACTTAAAATGGGAAATAATGAACATTTCAATATTGACAATATCGGATCACATGACCACTTGTTTGGAGTGTCTTTCAGCTCATTGTTTCGGTTTTACTGTTTTCTCACTCTTCTCATCTCATCATTTTTTTTAGAGGCATTTGTATATTGTATAATTAAAATGTAATATATCCAGCCTGTCTTTAGTTTCTATGCATGGTTACTGTGAAAATAAAGCATCTGGTGGCTTGCTGCAGTATAAGACTATAGACCAGATGATATATGGGACAACAATTTTAATAATCATTAAATCATTTTGGCATCTGTCATTTTTAGGTAGTGCCATCTTTATTTACAGCCTATGTGTCGGTCCATACACACTTAGTGAGTATATAGTGAACACATTTCATGTTTTAACAATCATGTGGAGAAAATCTCAAGGCAAACCTTCTTGTGATAACCATGTTCAAGGCATATAAAGGTCTCTTTCATACTGTGTGAGATGTGCAGATGACTCTGCTACTGCGCTGTGAAGACAACAGCAAAATGTTTGCACCATCACTCCGCATTTTCCAAGTCTCATACACAGTTATTCTCTTTCAGCTCCTCTGCATTTCTTTGCTTCATGATTTCTTTATTAACAGCATCCCATCAAACACACGCCTAGAGGTCTTTGGGAAAGCCTTGCTTAACTGTGCCGGCAGAAATATGTGCGCAAGAGAGATCCGGGGATGTGATTCAGCCCTCTGATGTTTCTCATAGAGGACATCGCCTAAGAAATTATTAATTAGTTTTGCACAAGAGTGGTAGGGTGGAAATACTATCAGCTATACTTAGGGCTATAAACTTTGGCTCCTATAGAGTGGCATGGTTTCTCCCAATGGACAGGTGGGTTTGTTTATAGCTTTTATATTTAAACTGCGTATTCCTATCCATTGTATTAGCGTAATGGCTTACAGTAATGACATAGACTGACCAGCCCCAACATTAGAACCATTAAAAACGGTAACTGGTTTTAATGATGTTGTGTGTGTTTGTGTGTGTGTGTGTGTGTGTGTGTGTGTGTGTGTGTGTGTGTGTGTGTGTGTGTGTGTGTGTTTGCATAAAAGGCCCAAGCTCCAGTGCAGTAATATACCTAAAAAGGAGGGTGTAAAATGCACACACACTACTCTGCTTGTTACACACACTTAGTGTGTACACAAAGTGAAACTATTTCTTCTTCAGAGAAGCACTCTTGCTTACTACCTGGCAAATCCACCCTTATAATAGCAATTCACCAAGGTGCAAGTGCATCTATAAGGAAAGGGAAGTGCATTTAGACACACTTGTACCACATGCTTCAATTGTTATAGTAGAGTAGTAGAGCCCGATGTATGAATAAAAGTAAATGCACTTTAATTCAAGGCTTATTGAAAGAGCTCCAAAAACTGCCACCTCTTAGCAGCAGACAGACAGCAGAAAGTTAACTTGCTGGTAAAGAGACCAGAAATAGATCCAAAATAGTGTAAATATTGCACTTATATTTGTTTGGTGGCCAGATGTTTCTTATCTCCTGTCAGGGATGTGATCACAACCTGAAAACTAAAAAGTCCACAAACGTAAGCCCACAACACCACCTGTCCAGTTATCCATTATCTATAGTATACCATTATTAAATGGTATAGATTCTATACCATTTAATAATTGCAATTATGCAATTTTGCATTATCTGTACCATCATTAACATATTTGTCAGAATGTTTGCTTGTATTATGCAACCAAGCCCAGTAGACAGAATATGTGGTTGAAATTAGCCCATATTAGCCCTCAGACGTTACAGTTATGTCAGTGCACAGTAGCTGGCTGCTAATTAGTAGATGCATAATATCAAATTAGCCTCGAACAAATGTTAGTGCTGCATATTAGACTCAAATTAACTTATATTAAATGTGTTGCCCCTTGGTTTCCAGGTGAGATTCAACATAGATTGTAGTCACAGTAGATACCTGCACACACACACATGGCGAGAGAGAGAGAGAAACAGTGAAGGTAGTGAGAGAGAGAGCGAGAGAGAGTCTGTGATCCTATATTTTGTTTGCTGAAAGTGCTTTACCAGCAGCATGTAAAAATAGGCTGAGAGGAGTCAGAATCTTTAAACAGCCCCTTTGCATGAAAATGCCTACACTGTGCTGCTTTGCTCCAATGTTCATGCTGTCTTCACACCATAAGGCCGGCCGTTTAACATGAACGCGACGGACACACAGTTCGCCTGTGCACGAGCAGTAAATGAAATGAATTTGCCGATTGTTATATTAATAGTAACATGTTTTAGCGATTGTGTGTCCATGTTTTGGGTGGGTTTGATGACTCATACCTTGTTGACATGGAGACCAAAATAGCAGGCAAATGGAAGACGACATTCAGTCTACCCTTGAGACTTTGCACAATGGTGGAGAAAATAGAGAGAGGTGGAAATGTGAGGAGTGACAGAAGGAGAGAGGACAGGAGCGGGAGAGCTTAGAGAATTATGAAGGTTTGTGTTGTATAAGCCAACGGTGAGTCACACCCGTTTGAATCTGGAGAACTAAGAGAAAATCGTTTGTTTTCGCTCACTGGGGAGTGGGTTGACTCTGAAAAGACGGAAAAAAAAGGGGAACGAGGGTGATTTGAGTTGGCTTATGCGCTGCATGTCAGCGTCACTGCAGAGTGACAGTAGGATTTGCTACAGCAGGTGCATTACATGCACTCAGAGTAGGTCGGGGGGGAGATCGGAATGTAACAGTCCAAATGTGTCATCATATAGAAATGTGTCAACGCTGCAAAAGACTTTACCACCGGGATGAACACTAGGCTAATTGTGTGACCCCCTTTTATCATTGCATACTAAGCTACTTTGAGCCTCCGCAGCTCGGCTGCCTGCATAATGGGCTCGTTAGCTTCATCACCAGTGTGCAATGGTTCCTGGGATAGGCTGACCCAAGAGGGATCCGGATCCACCTGCTGGATCCTTTGTCCCCAGATTGGAGGGAAACATTTGAAGGGGCCCTCACAATGGGCCAGCCTGGTTACGGCGCAGTGACGCAGTCGGCCTTTAAATGTAGCCCCTGAATGTTGCAGACCCCTGACTGGGACACAGCAAGAGTCCACTGTACTTTGTTTGTAGTGCGTATTCACAAACAAGCATATTAGCATGCTGACGCTAGCATTTGGCTCAAAGCGCCACAGAGGTGCACATGTGGCACCTTGCAGAACGGATTGTGAGGATGTAGACTATGAGGATTAATGATGTTAGAAATTTACTCTGCAATTCTTTGTATATTAATTTGATCCTTGATTAGATGACGGAGGAGAGAAGTCATCTAATGTTTGGGTCTAAATGAGAAGCACATATCAATTCATGTACTGTAAATGTTAAAACTACCCTCCACTATTACAAACTAGGTAATTATGCAGTTTAAACATACCACAGCCATTTGGTGCATTTAAGTTTTAATGAAAAAATACAACACTATATATTTAAATAGAGAGACTAAAAAAATGTGTTTTTAGTTTTAAAGTCTGCCTGCTTCACTTTTTTTTCAGGTTTTCATTTGGCGCCTTCCAGTCCCTCAAAAATCCATCTGCAGAAACTATTGTCTGAGCAATTTATTTAACAGATTTTACTTCAGTAACTTCTAAACAACTGATGACATTTGCTTTGGCAATAATCGCAACCCAAACATGTAGGAAACCTGCAACCTTTTTTTACTGATTTTCACTCCCCACCCCCCAACACGCTGCACTGTTCCAATGACACCACTGTTTCTTTTCATTGTCTACACCGAGTAGACTTTGCGGCCATACAAAAGGAAAGCAGCATGGCTTTCTGGTGCTCCATCAATTGCAAATGTAGTTCACAATGAACAGGCAGGATAAGCCAAACCTCGCCATCAGCAGGACCTTCAGATTGAGAGGGTGAAAATTAATCTGACAGCATGCTTTCAAAACACAGCCTGGAGCTACAGGACACACTGGCCAATGTTTGTTTCTATGTTTCTCTTGCCGCTGTGATTTTCAGTTATTATGTTTTGGGATGTTTGAGCTGTTTCACACTGGTTTGGGGTTTGCAACTAAAAAGATCCAAATCATCAACTGCTTTCTTTTGTATATTCGGATATACATATATTTCTGTTAGCTGATCTATAACAGTAAGCTGTAACAACACAAACCTCAAATGGTTAACAGCAGCAGGGTGCAATATAGAGTTAACCCAGGCGTAAGAGGTAAAACAATAACTCAAATGATCAGTTGTGTAGTACAATGTTAGAAATTATTTTTACAATGAGCAAATAGCTGAAGCCATTTTTTTAAGAAAAAATACCCAAATTTTCCACAATCTGAGTGTTGATATTTGATTTTTTTTTTTTTTTTACATAATATCATTTATAATAGCTAAGTGAAAGGACAGAAATTAGTGATGGCCAATTAAATCAATCCTGAGTTAATGCCCTGTTATCATATATACACATACTTATCCATCCCTTCAGACTAATTATCCTTAGGCATGTGTAACCCCATTAGCTACTGATTGCCTCTCAATGCAACTTGTATGCATGAATGTTATCAATAACAATTTGGAGCAATGCTGTTTCTCCTCACTGAAGAAAATATAATGTAAACTCCTCTCATAGTTAATTTAGCTTCGTAATATAGCCGGTAAACTCTATGATTCATAATGTCACTTCTGGCGAGGCTGATGAAAAGCATATCATGTTGATCTGTGAGCATATTATATATCAGACATGTCGCCAAGTGATGGAAACAACAGGGAGCACTGTACTGATGCTAGCATGCTCAGCTGGTAGAGTATGGCTTGAGGGGACAGTGTCACAATGAGCGTTTATACAGAGGGAGAAGATTAATGACAGGGCCACGTAGGCTGATCATGGAAGAATGCAATTCGGCACAATTTCAAATGGCAATTTGAGGATAAAACATCCTCCCCTATAGGATTTGTGTCCCCAATTTCCCTCACTGAGCTCTTTTTCACAACAACTGAAACATGGAAGTCTTCATCAAATTCTACCAACCATTTTTTGGATTTAAAAAAAAAATTGAACAGTTTGGCCCCTTTCGCTTGTAAGGCATTATATCCATTCATAACGTTTAATGAGAGTAGTAGCTTTAGGGCTTAAGACTTTGACGCTTCTTTGGAGCAATTTGTCCTCCATTGCTGCTGAGGAATTATATCCATGAGTAACCTTTAATATGAGAATGTTAGCTGTAGGCCTTAATAGTTAACATTTCTAGGTCACCATATCCACAAGCCTCATCTATCTGAGTCAGTACAACCCGTACAGCCAGTTTCTGCTTAATTCCATGACTACAAGTTTTTAGGAAATGTGGCAGCTCTCGTTGGGGGAATATAACATTTGTGTAAAGGACAGTCATGAGCAATGACAGCACACTGAGACTTGAATGGCAAGAGCTATGTGTTTTCTCTTCCGCAAGCTTAAAAACACAGCAATGTGCCGGGGTTATTTTTATAATACCGTCTGAACAGAATGAAGAGCGCTTCGTTACCTTGAAACATCAATGAAGACTTTTTCAAGTTCACTTCACAGCCCGCAACGCTCCTATGATCCCTTTGCCTGAGATCCTCCTAATTTGTGTCAGCCACATATCATCTCACAAAAGGAGCTTTATTATAGTCTGGGAACGATGAACACTGGACCTCCAGTGCCTCCAGTTTCAGAAGAAGATGATCATTGTGACCACTGATCACCCCCCTGAGGACAGACAGACAGCGTCATCTGGTGTTACAGTCACACTGTTCCTTACTTGCTGCTAACTCTAACCTTTGCATTAAATTGTCCCTTAGGGCTTGCCTTTCTTATTGAGCATTAGAGCTGAGAGGAACTGCCTGGCAGAGAGAGACAAAAAGTAGCAGTCACTTACAGTATAGAGTGGAACTGGGTATCCAGTATGGTAACAGGGAAAAAAGAAGTCCAAGCTTGCTTTGTTAGAAGTCGATGGGACCTTGTGACGCTCGGTTTTATTTCTGTTGAAGCAAGTACGAGGAATTTGATGTGTGTGCTGAATTATTTTCATTCAATGATTGTAAGAGTGGCCATAAGCATTTTGCTGTGGTTTTTCTTATCTTTCCTGTTCCATTCTTGTTTGTTTGTTTGTTTGTTTTTGTGTTTACACTGTTAAGATTTGAAGTCCCCACCAATCGGCCCGTAGGTCAACTCAGCAGAACAGCTTGTTGCAACCCATTGTTACATTGTATTGTTTGACGGCCTTTACCAGTCAAAGCAATTATGACAGGAGAAAAGGAATTAATCGTAGATTGTTTTTAAATAAAAACTGCTGTTTGTTTTCCCCTTGAAACCGAAAGTCAACCTTAATTGCAGGTTTATTGTTGTTGCCATGACAACAAAGGTTCGCTAACCTTGAAGGAATGCTTATTTTAACCCAAACCACTTTTTTTTCTCAACCTAACCAAGAAGGTCTTAACCCTAAACCTAAGCAAAACGTGACTGTTCCATTAGCATAACTCTTCCATAAGTATTTATTTTGTAACCATAACAACAAACATCTATGCCTGCTGCCATAGAGGTGCCATTTCAGGAGACACTCCTATGAGTCATACCTATACAGTCATGCAGGTTGGAGGACTTGTTACTCAGAGAATGTAAAGACCTCTGTGAAGGGCAACAGTGTCAATGGGGGCTGTGGGAAATACAAGAGAGAAAACAGTCTGTGCAGATCATCAGTCATCCATTCAGAAGTATCTTCAAGAGTTATTACTTTTAGGCAACTGAACAATATCCTTTTTTTTTCTTTTTTGCATTTTTGGATGTTTTCAGAGGATACAGCAAGCTTCAGGAAACCGATGGAGTGAAAAGGGGACAGACCTGTGGAAGCCAAATTATGGATTTGTGTGAATACTCAACTTTATTACCAGTCTCATAGCTCTTCCTGAGGCCTGGTGTGGTTGCTGTAGGGCTGTGGACCCAGTGCTTCACATGGATGTTTTATTTGTTTTCCTGCTTTTATTTATTTCCTACCTCCTCTTATTCATGATCAGCCTGTTGAGAATGTGGAAGGAGTTTAAATATTTAGGAACTGTTGTTGATTGCTATTTATATCTCACAGCTCAATACAGAATACATGTTTTGAAACACGTACCCGTATCTAGTTAGAAAATTGGATTCATCTGAGATGAACAAGACCATTTTAGAGACTGTGTACAGAAAAGTCCCTCATACCAAGTGCAATAACATTGCTTAATTCACAACAGGCGATTCATGTCTTATGAATGTGTGCTATTTATTATTATATTTATTGTCAATTTTATTTTTATTTTTAGCCAAACTGTGAAGCCAAAGGCAAATTTCCACTTTAAAGATCTACTTCAGTGTTTACTTTATGGGGCAGCATGTTGGTGCAGTGGTTAGCACTTGTGGCTCAGAGCAAGAAGGTTCCCACATCAAATCGTAAGTTCACCAGGGAGTCTTTCTGTGAGGTGTTTACATGTTGTTCTCGTGTCTGCATGGGGTTTCTCCAGTTTCTCCACGTATTCTGGTTTCCTCCCACAGTCCAAGATATGCATATTATGTTTAGGTTGCTTCAATGTAATGCAAAATACAGCAACATACCTTTTTCCCTTTACTGAAATCAACATACAGACAGTGTCTGTTACAACAGCTCACGGTGTGATACTCCTGAGGAGCCACATGCATGAGCAGTGAGTGTAAAAGGAAAACAGTTTGGAGCACTTAGAAACTCTAACCACTGTGGGGTAGTGTTTCTCTTCATAAGACCTCAGCTACATCCATGGAAAAAAAAAAATCACTTCTGTGTGCATTTCCTTCAAAAAAATGAAATTAATGAATGAATGCGAGAGCCTCACTGCATGTTTTCATTCGCACACTGACATGTTTCGATCTCACTGGACTTTGACCTTTAGACTTATGGCTCACCCGGTTAGATCGCAAGTGTCACAGCTTGTCCGGTAATGTTTACCAACAATATCACCATATGTAAGGGTCGCCATATACTGTATAGTGATACTAGTAAAAACATATTGGTTCATGGGTTGGGGAAAGCCAGTTGACTGATCATGCTTTGCTTGTAATCAAATCCCTGTTTCAGTTTCTATATGTGCTGCAGGTGCACAAAATGCCTCTAGCTACAAGAATATCAATCACCGTGACCACACCCTGTGAACCTTGTCCTGTATTTGGTTGACTGCCCTGGCCCCCATGCACCACTGATGCACCATAATGTGAAAGGAGGGGATGCCCTTAGAGCCAGATGCTGTAGCAGCGCAATTGTAGGTGGTGTGTACAGAGGAGAGAGTAACTCCTGTTGGAAATGGATATAAAGTTATTGAAGTAGAAGCAAGGTAACTGATAGACACGTGATATAAGGGAGTGAATTATTGTAATGTTCATGACATACATTCATTGTAAAGGTGTAGGAGGTCTCGATTTTTTGTTCCCCACTGTAAGTGTTGGCCCTTTTTGCAGAAGATGAGCTTTCTTGTCCTGTTTCCTTAGTCAACACACAACCATAATCACATTATTTTCCAATTATAATTGCTCAAGGATCAGTATTAATTTGAAAGAAGATCATGATCTTTTACCATCAGGAATATGAAATCTTATCCATAGACGTGTCACAGTCATCTGAACAGTCCAACAGGAGCTGACAGAAGTTGAGTGTGTGTTTGTTTGAGAACTTTTATGGAATATAGGTATAGGTGTTTCATTCAGCTCCGCACTATTGTGCTTTCCTCTGTGTTGTGGGTTAAACAGACGGGAAGTAACAGGTAACCCTATAGGCAACCATGTGCAAGCCCCTATAGGCAGGAGGTGTAATGTTAGTCCCTGCATTCTTCAGGTAGTTCACCTTTCACCTTTGTAATGAACTTTCATGTGCACTGTACCAATACCATTATGGCAAATGCTTCTTAACTTGTGTATATTAAGCACTCAGCATTGGTGTTGTAACAAGTGTTGTTACTTACTATTGCTTGAGAAAGTATTCAGGGTGGTCCCATTATAGCAAACCATTAACTACTATGTTGAAGATTTAAATAGCAAAAAGTAAAAACTTATTTTTTTAAATGTCATAATTAAAGAATGAAAAATTAAGTTTATGATTGATCAAAAATAAATCTTACTCACAAATATCATGTATCTGAATTATTTTTACATTACTACTTTTAGCTGTTTTACACCTATTTTACACCTCTTTTGTGTCTTCGCCGTCAAGTTGTGCGGTTTTGTTGTAATTTGACGTCTAGTTGTCATCACAGTGTTTCAAATTCAGTCATCTCTGGTCACTGTAGATGTTTTTGTATCTCAGTGGATAGTTTGCTTTTTGAGTCCATGTCAGGTGTTTTTTTTTTTGTCATCACTTCATAGTCATAGTATAGTTTGTGTCTTTATTTCAATGGCAGTTTGCAGGTGAGGCCCAGGGGCCCCCGTGAGCGTTTGGGCCCCTAAGTCCCGCCCATGCTCGCAGTGCATTATGTTTACAGTGAGGTGCTGGGATGTGATACATTCCTCCACCACAGGAAAAGTTTTACCTCAGTTGTGTGTGTCAGTGTGTGTCAGTGTGTTTGCTGTGCTGCGCAGGCCGGGCCCACTGCTGCAGGTTGTCCGGTCGGCTGCCTGCAGAGATCCCAGCACCGGGAGCAGAGGAGGGGAGGAAGGGAGGAAGGACGGAAGGAAGGAAGGAGGAAACCTGGCGGTGATCTCCCGCGAGGAAACGGAACCGACCCAGCGAATGTCTGTCCGGTAACCGGAGATTTCACCGTCACCGGATCAGCCTCGCGGCGACGCGTTCGGTTTTTTCCGGAGGGAGGAGGAGGAGAAGGGGGGGCGATTATTTAATGGGACAACGAAAACGCCAAAAACGTAAGGTAGACTACCAGCGCTGCTACGCTGTCCTCCGCGGTGTCTCCATGGACTGAGGACATGTCCACCGCTTCGTGCGCGAGGACCGCGTCTGTCTTTTTAAGCTAGCCGGGTTGTTTTGTTTTGGTTTGGGGCTTTTTTTTCCCGGTAACGTACGATGCGTTTGAACGCTGCGGTTTGTTTTGAAAAAGCGTCGGCGGAGCTTCACCTCGGTTCACGTCTCAACCGACCGAACCGCAGGAGACGGCATTAAACCCCGAACAAAGCCCCTCAACACCAGCACCGCCACCTCCGCCCACCCGCCCTTTGTGTGTGTGTGCGCCGTTTTCACCTGAACCGACCAGGCGGAGGGGAAAATGCGTGTGGGTTTGTTTTGGATGTGTTTGTGGTTGTGTGTGCTCCGTCCCGGTGCCGCCGGTCAGGGGCAGACAGCGGCGGCGGCGGCGGCGGCCGCCTGTTCGCCCTCGTGCAGCTGCGATGAAGATGGAGGTGCGGACTGTTCCGGCCGGGGACTGACCAGCGTCCCGACCGGCCTCAGCGCCTTCACCTACTATCTGTAAGTGCTACACAACAAACAGTGCGGAGTACTAACTCAAAACATGGCTGTGCGCACACGCACGCCTCAATGTGAAGGCCTGTGTGTGCGCGTGAGTGTGATGTTGTTGTACGTGCAAGTGGATGATGGGGACGTTCAACACCTAACGCCTCATAAGGGTTAAACACTGAGGTGAAGGTCGTAGTAAAGAGTAATGGCGTTACTTCATGTGTCACAACACGTGTCAGCTGAAAATGCCCAGTTTTACCCACAACAAGTTGTGTCCCCTGAACTAATCCCCATCAGAACTCACACAGCTCCTGCTCCTCTTCTGGTCGACATATGTCGGGCCGCAATTAGTGGTTACCTATGCAATCAAATGTTCATTTGCTAATTATGCTCCGAATTGATTGTTTTGACAAGGACATGTCAGACAATGGTCTCATTTGCCTTTGCATTGACCAATCAGCAGTCCTCGTCTTCCAGGTATTCATTTGATCATGTTAGGTTACACCAAAAATCATTGACCTCTCACATTTCAGAAGCTGCAACCAGCACATGTGTGGCTTTTTTTTATGCTTAACACATTCTTCATAATAAAAAGTTAATAAAACCATCATAGAGTTGATGGTTTATTCTCTGCCATATCAGCTGTTTTCTTTATTGGCTGATTATTGTCTGATAGGAGGATATTATGTCATTTAATTGATAACTAGCATCGTCTTATTGTTCATACTTTTTTTGCAGATGACATGTGCATGTTTTATTCTGTTCTCTATCACTTTACAAAAGTGAAAATGACTGTTTAATGGGCTTGGCTTTGTTACCTGGTTGAATATTTGGTTTTGGATTAGTTCGTTTTCTTAGTTTTTTTTGTTTGACTGCTTGTTTTCTGTAATCGGTGGTCCAACTTAAGCTAAAAGTAACTGAGAAGCTATAAGCCAAGATGTAAAGCAGGTTTTCACCTTAACACTTTGTACATGCTGTCAAAACGTCGTTTTTTCACTTATTTTTTTTACATCCTAAAATGTCTTACTGAACCGGCTGATATTGGATTTAAACCCAGGAAATATTAGATTTAAACATTGATTCAGCCCCGGACAAACATTTTTATGATTCAGACAAAAAGCAGACGTTTGTGGGATCCAAAGCAGAAGTTTTTTTTAGGCTAACCTGCTGCTGCATAACAATTTCCCCCAAGGTTTGGATAGGAAACACTGAATGACTTGATCATGCTGTAATGTTTGGAGTGCCGTGCTCACAAATGGAGTGAGATCTTGGTGAGTTATGCTGCATGGATTGTAGCCAGCAGCGTCTGTTTCCAGTTCTGTACATACATGAAATAATAAGAAGACAAGCTTGTGCTATGATCTGTGTGTTTAGCCTCTATTACAGGTAAGGGCACTTTATTGAAAATATGGTGCACATGGGCACACTGCGGGTCAGATTAGTACTGTATATAGTGATGCAGACAGAGTTGATGATTGTCCATGAAGAAACTCCTCTGTTTGTTTCACAGTCACTGGGTTAATCATAAACCAAAGTAACCACCTCTGCAACAGAACTGGAAACAGAAATCTATTGTGGCCTTTTTAATTACTTTGCTTCCTTCGTTGAATCATATAGTAGAAAAAAATGACTTTAGGTTTACACAGGAACTTGTCTAATTTGGCGTTAATAATCGAAAATCTGTGTTAAAAGAAAATAACCAGTATTTTACCATCACCTCGCCTTAAAGCTTGCTCTTCGTTTGTGGAAACCTGTGTTCTGTTTTGCCACCTCCTAAGAATGGTGGTCTGAGGCTTGCTGCGCCAGAACCAATATTGTGCCACTTGAAATCACAATTGTGGAGAGCGTGTTAGGTAAAGTAAACAGAGGGAGTGGATTCATATGCCAGGTTGTCAGGACATGTCACACTAGCCCTACTGCTTACAGCTGTTAAAGCATACTTATTTCTCTGGGTTAGAAAAAAGCTCCAGTGTATTATGGGCTGTCTTACATCTCAACATTAAACAATGTTTTCACAAAATGATATCATACCTCTTACCGCCACTCTGCTGGTCTACTTTTTTATTTTTTTTTGCCAAAATGGAAAACAATATGTTGTTTTCACAATCCTCTTGTCTCACAGTCTGCTCTGCACATGGTTATCTAAATGCTCTGTGACAGGTTTTAAACAGTAAACGGCCCAATACACTCGCCTCAAACTCTTTAAAAGTATGTGAAAGGTTGTTTGTTCCTCTCTCTGTGTCCCACTCGCATTTGTTCTCCTGGTTTCTTGAACTTTAGCTGTCCTCTCGCGCTCCCTACTTCTTTTGTATGAGAAGCACTGGGGTCAGAGATCATGATGGATTAGTGAGACATATTGCAGCTGCAGGCTCCTTCTCTTGTGGCTAATGCACCGACAGCACACCGCTGATGTGTAAAAGGAAAAATCTCCAATATGATTGTTTTTGTCATTAACTCAACTCGTAATGTTTTTTTTTTTGCAGTTATCCTGGTTAAAGGATTAGTAGTGTGACATAAAACACTGAGGCAAAGCCTCACCTAGTCTGTGTCAATGATTTAATAGAGTGATTTGTGAGCGTAACAATGCTCAAAGAACAAGAAAATTGCAAGGATATGTATTTCAGACTATTCCTTATAATGTTCTGGTAATTTGTTCCTTTTAGAAAAAAAAGGATATATTCCACAATAAATCATATGAGTGTGTTGGAGTGGACTCTTACCTACAGCCCACAGGGGCTTGAGTTTTGGCATCCATTATGGAAACAGCCCTGTCACAAGAAAAGCAGATGAGCGAAAAGAGGAGGCCCCTGAGCCTGTTACAAAGCAAACACTCCTTTTGATGGTATGTAGTTTACCTGCCACCAAGTCTGTGCACAGGTTTCATTCTTGGCACAGAGTCTGCATGAACTCATGTGCATGTAAATGGAGCAAGAGCAAGTTAGTAGCTTGCGTCTCATTTGAGTTTGGCCCTTTCATAGTATGAACTAGGTTGAGACATAGAAAATGGAGGGGTGGAGTCAGGGGTCTTGCACTCTGGCTGGTGGAGCTTGCCTGCTTGGTGCCCTCAATCCATTTTTAAATGAATGATACTTTTGTTCTTGTTCAGCAGAGGTGAAAGGAGCCAGTCAGTGGTTCCCGCTTCCAAACAGGATGACTCGTAGATGGGAGAATATTAACACTCCGTTCATAGCCTGTCCTCCTTTTGTACACCTTGCCCCATCCCAAATAACATAGTTTCTAACTGGGAATGAAGGGCTTCTAAGTTTTGGGCCCAGCATTCAAAACTAAAGTATTACCAAAAGCTATTACCAAAGTTAAGTAGAGATCTATTTATTCTTCTAACCAAGAAAATATTGGTCTAAATTCAGTAGCATAATATTTCACTGTTTCTCAGGGGTGTGCTACAGAGATAGCAGGTTAATGTGAACCTGCATACCTGCACACGTTTCACAATCCAATTAGCCTTGGCTTGTTATAGACACGCTCATGTGCCTTTTACTTAGCACACAAGCAGAACAGTTTCCTCTGCAGGGAAGTGTTTTCTCTTACTCCGAGAAGAAGTTATCATTATAATACCAGCATGCTAAGGTGCAAGTGCACGTGGCTAATAGGAAATGGATGACAGCTCTCTGACTCTCACTCGCTCACATCAAAATGTCTTATTTGTTAAACATTTGTTAAAATTATACATGTAAATGTAGCTAATACTTCAAACTTACTTAAATACTTAAATTCTATACCATGTAGATTCTGCATCAGGTTCGTATTAGTTGCAATTTCGACAACTGCTTTCATTATATTACTTGATATTACTTTTAACGTGTGTGTGTCCTGCAACACCCTCTGTCCTCCCCTAAAAATTATCTGTCCTGTATTAAACCACATTTCCACCCAAGCTAGGCGCTATGATTTAGGTAACATATTCAAGTAACACCAAATGTTTGGGTGTGAAATGAATGAAATACTTAAAAAGTGAACATTTTACAATATGTTAAGCAATACAGCATTTCAGCCAAACATATTAATGAACATTTGGTGTGTGAATAGAAAACTGTTTGGTACCATGGTTCCGTTTAGTTAGACTTTAATTGCACATGAGTTATATGTGAATACAAAATATGGGAGAATGTGTGAATATAATATATGAGAGTAAGGCAATTAGGTAATTACAGACAAAATTTAAGGTGGAGTTCCCCATGGCTCTGTTCTTGGTCCTTCTCTGTTCAAATGTACATAGCCATAACATCTGGGGACTACTATAAGTGCATTAAACAGATCAATGATTGAATGCGTCTGATTTTTTTTTTTTTAATTCAGACTTACCATTGACGTGATTCCTCAATCAAACAAAATTGATTATGCATAGTAACTACTTCAAAACGCTGTTCTTGAAGTTATCACTATAACCATGCCAATGAAGTGTACCCATACAGTTCATAGTTAGGGGTAAATTACATTTCTGCTCGACTGTTACGTTATAAACCTAGACTCCTCTGTTGTCTGGGACAGGACTTTTGTATGTCTCCAGAGACAAAACTACACATGGTGAAGTAGTGTTCAGTTTTTATGCTTAACAAATCTAGAACAACCCCCCAGAGAACTGCAGATCTGCTGCAACTCTTCTTCTCAAGTCAAGATGTATGACTTACTCTTGATTTTCTTGTTAATATTTGTCCTTTTAATGTTATATGTTAATTAACTACTTATCAGACTGCTTTTTGTATTGTCCTAGTTTGGTTTTACATTTTGTGTTATTTTCTTCTCTTATTGTAAAGCACTTTGAATTGTCTTGCAGTTGAAATGTGCTAATAGTTTTGTTTGAATGATGAAAGATCACAGCCTATTTCCGTTGTTCTGAGGCATACACATTCATCTCTTTTAAATGTTAATATTGACCTTTACAGGGACATTGCATCATTTGAGGCTAAATAAAAAGATAATAAAATGAGTATTTAAATTCCCTGTGGGCAGACTGTAATGGCGCTCCTCACATTTGACCTGATGAAAACAATTTATAGATGTCATTGAAGTCTCTACAGGAGAATGTTTTTTTGTGTATGTTTTTCCTGGAAACAATCACTAGTCATCCAGAACACATTTCCCAGTGTCCCTGGGGTGCCAGGATGCTGCAAGTCTCCAGCCCCTGTGATTGAGATGTAGCGATGCCTGTTTGTAGAAGCGTTTAAGCTCGTCACCATTTATCACAGCTGCATTTTTAGGCTCCTCTTCAATATATCTTAGCTGGGACAGGCCAGGACCTTGATGAGTATAGCAGCCAGAGGGATAGAGAGAGAGAGAGGGAGGGAGGGAGGAAGTGTGATAGAGTTATGCAGGCCTCCCATACTCCCCAGCCCTGCGTGTGGTTCAGACTAGTCAACAGTCTGCAGAAGATTTAGCCAAATGTTTTAAAATGCGGTTAGGGATGCGTCCATCTGACCTCCAGTGGTGGCAGATCTGCAGCATTGGTTGCAGAACACCACCATGCTGCCAAGGTTGGAAAAAAACATAATGAGTGGGTGGTTGTTGATGGAAGTGTTGTTGTTGCAGCACATTCTATAAAGTAATTGGATAACCAGGTAAGTGGAGATGGGACATAGGTCGCAGGGATGGTGAGGGTTCTGTCAGGGCCCGCCTTTTAAGGCCTCTTTACGTGTGTTTTTGTGTGTGTGTGTAGTTGGGACTGCAGAGGAAGGGCAATATGATCCTCGTAGGATTCAGAGGCCCACACACAAGGTCCTAGAGAGATCTGGCAGTGAAATTCAAGATGACCAGTTGGAGAGTGAAAGCACTGGAGGGAGGAGGGCAGGGGGGTTGCTACATTTGTGAATCACGGATGTTTTTTGAGCCTTGATATGACCCATCATTCTGGGGGGGCAGGTTCACTGTCCTTGGCAGACCTAATTTAGTGTTTTGAACTTAACATTCAGTTGCCTGGTGAAAACGTTGCTGCTTTCCTTAAGATTCTTTAACATTTTCATTTCTTTTTTTTTTCTTTCAAATTGTCATCACGAAGATAAAGGATATACTCCTATTAGTTTAGGTCGGGAAGCAAATCAAGTCCTGTGTGCATATTTTTCATGCTGCCACATGCCTATCTTTACTTGAGGTTGGTTTGAAAAATGAAGATCCCTGCGGCTAAAGAGAAGGGCTTTTTCCAGGCATTTTTTCATTCAGGTTGCACACATGCAGGCACAGTCAAAAATTAAACTTATAAGGGATGTATGACACAGCTACCATGTTGTTTATATACATAGTTTTCAATTACGGTCAGACAGTAAGACACCATCTCATTGCTATCTTAACTGCATAGTTGATTTGATAAAATAGGACCCCCACACAGATGATCATATCTTTTTAAAATTTTACTTCAAGAAAAAATAATTTATTAAAATAGCACTTAAAAAGGTTGAAATTGGTTTTGTGGTTACTACAGGCAAATCATATAGGTGCATTTAGATATTGTTTGAATCCAAGGTAGCAGGTGACCCTGTCACTCATTCTTCTTACCAGTATCCCAAAAGCAGCAAACTGATTGACTGAGCTTTGGGTTTTTATTTTTTGTTCACTTTCTAACAAGTTACTAACCTAAGTCTTTGTTTCCACAGAGACCTGAGCATGAACAACATCACTGAGCTTCCAGCTTATGTATTCAAGAACTTCCCCTATCTTGAAGAACTGTGAGTACATGCCCCCTTCTTCTCTCCTTAATGATGTATTTACTCTGTACAATGTTGACATGAGGGCTGGGCTTTATGATATGCACCTGGGTATTTGAGTCTGGACTGCAGAACACACACACACACACAGCACAGGCACACAACACACTCTTCTTCTCACCTGAAGTCTATAAGCACCACATTACATGACGTAACGAATCACTCACCATTCATGAATGGAAGCATGGAATTTATAAAAGGTGCAGTAAACCTCAATTAAAAAGAGGAGTTGAGACAACATGTACTGAACCTACAACCACGTGACATCCTGTGTGGATTTTTGCTTTTAGGGGATTATCAGGGTGGCAACAGCAGGTCTGTGCTCTGGGGCTTTGTTGGGTAGCGTACATCTAATCTTAGTGGCTGTTTGTTATTTCTTTGCTCTTTAAATACTCTGCTGTCTGGCTCGGTGCTGCTGGAAGTCCGTGATAAAATCTGTCTACCTGATATCAGGTAACACGCGGCCCTGAGAATTCAAACTGACCAGCGAGCGAACGGTCCCTCCAACCCCCCCCTGGGTCTTTGTGGGCATGTTTTTTTTTTCCTAGCACTTGTGCATCTTTCATTCGACCGAGTCTTCACCCTCTTCTTTTCATACAACACTCGAATGTGCTTTGTTGAAAGGCAATTTGCTTTTCATCACGTTGTGTGGAGGAATGCAAGACAGGAAGGAAGGGGGCAAAACAATGGTTTCCACGGCAACCAGAGTAAAAAAAAACAACTTTGTCTTTCTGCTGCTCCTTTCTTATCTTACCATCATAATGGATGGACTCTCGTTGAGGTGTCTGTTTTTGAGGAATGGAATTTTGATTGACACATGCCCTTGGTTCATGTGACTTTGCTTAACCTTTATTCCTGGGATCAAATCTGCAGGCTAGTCTGAGTGAACTTTGGTGGATGACTCTTTAGCTTTAGGGCTGCAGCAGTGTCAGTGAACCATGGGCGCTGAGGGCAAAGCCTGGGAGAGACGAGTTGACAGACAATGAGAGCAGGCCATCCTCATGCACGACAGGAGTGAAGACAAGGGAGGAGCACTCCCTCCTTCACAGTCACGCAATCTCCCCTGCTTTCCTTTCTTTCTTGCCAAAGGCACACCACAGCTGAGTAGATGTGATGACAAGCGTTCTCTGTCTCCTATGGCGTTTGTTTATGTTCTTGAAAATAACCGCGGTTCAATAGACTATATGCAGTGAAATGTGATGACATCTTGGTTGGATGCAGCACTGATACAATATTTTTTGTGGAAAAGTAAAGCATTTAAAATATTTATGATTAACATTAATGTTGTTTCAGTTGATTGCACATATTAACATATTTACACAGTTTTTTTATACCATTCATCTTTTTTGTTATGCATCCATTGTAACATTTATTAGTATGGAAATTGCACTATAAAGACTATAATATATAGTGTATGTATATGGTTAGATGATTTCCCCTTAAATCCAAGTGTAATTCTCCTGTTAACTTCAGAAATGCAGCTGTCTATCTGTTTTGGGATTCTTGATATCTTTCTCGTGGATTCTTGTGGGCAAATGACGCAAAATACAGGTGATGTTTTTTTTCCCGCTATACACACTGCAAAGTGATACTTAAACCTGTGGTCTTTTGCCGTCTTAGCAACTCATGTTTGTGCCCCTTACAGCAACACAGGGCTCTTTGTCAATTTACTATTGACAAAGGTAAACCTGTGGGAGGGTGTTGCACAAGGAGAGGATTTAACCTTTCCTCAGCGAGCTTTAGCACATTCTTCTGTCCTTATCAAAGCCTTGGCGACATGTACAGAATTTACTGAAAGGTGCTGGAGAAGTTTTTTGAATTGTGGAAATCTGATTGATCAACATCTTTTTTATGTTGGTGTTTGCCGTTGGTGATTAGTGGTTTGTGACAGTGTCTGCTGGTTTTGGGTTGTTTGAGTTCTCAAGTAATTAAGTCCCACTGAATTGGCCACATTTGCCGCCATGAATGAAATGAACATGTCATTTCACAAGTACACTGTAACAACTGATGTCAATGCAAACCTGCAGACAGTTAAATCTAATGTCATTAAGCTGTTGAAGGGATGTGCCTGACAAATGGTGGCTCAGTCGTGACACAAATGTTGACACTGATGAGTTGATGTATTGGCATTTTGAATTGTTGACCTTTGTCTTATGGATAAAACAAACTGATTTGAGTCTTTTTTTTATAAAATTGATGAGTTTTGACATTCAAATATGACAGCTTTTGTCAACCACAACAAATTAGACAGTAGACAGTGACTGTGATTGGCTAAAACCTGCATTCAGAGCAGTTGCTCTGCTGTCGAGTGGAAGCCCATTATGTCTAGACATTTGTTGTTGTTTTTTTTACAGTGCACCATAAATAAATATCCAGTTTAGCTGCATGGTTCCCACGATAATGACACTCCAGATTGGCCTTTTTAATTACTGGGCACACTGGCATGTCCACTAAACTTGGAAAGCACATTGTTCTTCATCTACTTTTATTTTTACTTTATTTAAAATTAATTAATTGGTAGTTTGTATTTCAGGAATTCATAAAAAAAATCTGGATTGTCTATGGGCTGTTTTGGAGACCGGACTTAATTTTCTGTGCACTTTGTTGGACTGCAATTTGTATGCAAAATGCATACAAATAAAAACAGGTGGCGGGAAACTTGTGAAACCAAAAATTGAATGCATACAAAAAACAAGCCAGTTTTGAGTCAACATGAGGGCTACGTGGTCCTAACAGAGTCAGCCTTGATTCTCAGGCTCACACCCAGCAGCTCCTGTTGCAGGGAATTCAGCCTGGCCTACATTGCAGAGTGATAAATCTGTTGCTAATCTCTCTGGCCAGATAGTATACTTGGTCTCGGTGTGCCAGTCAGCCTGTCCCATGCTTATTTACACCCCTATTTCCTATACACTTCCTGATCTGAGCAGGAAAGGGAGGTGTCCCCTCCCCCTGAAGTAATTTGTGTGGAGACTGAAGCAGCTGTCTTACAATAAATCAGTGTCCAACATAACAATTTTTCCCCCACTGGCTGGTAGATCAGTTTTATTGGCCTCCTACATAGTTTTTCTAGCTTGACAGGCACAAATATGAAATTAACTGAAATTGAATTCTTAAGGGAGCAAAAAATATATTTTTTCCCTTTTTCTGATTTTATTTACCTTGTGCAAAACTTATAACAGCCATGTAGTTATTAAGGCTGTTAAGCTCATTGCAGGTGGCTACATGGCAAGTGTCTCATAATAGAGCTTAAATTAGGCTGCTAAAACAGGTGACACCCTCAGTAACTGACATTGTTGGTCAAAACTCTATGATCAGTTCTGAAATTAAAATGACCTTCACACACTCAAACACACTGATTTGTGATATATTGGGATCTTTTGTCCACTCTGCTGCTAAAGAGGAGCAACATAAACATACTGGTCCCATGCAACTGGGCCATCAGTTATATTGGAGCCTGAATAAATATTACAAGTCAGGACTACAACATCTGTTAAGCAACAAATATTGTCACACTCAGAGTAGTGAATTATTTCCCACTCTCGACAGAAAGCATTGAACAGAGATGGTTGGAGGCCCAGAAAGGGATCTAAGGAGGGAAAAGTTCTAATCTCTTGTGGGTGACGGACAAAGTGACAACAGGCCATGGCACAGTCGCATGTCTTTGACACCCCAGGCCCCATGTTCGGCTTGAGGGCTGAAACTTGATCTAGTGAGGCACTGAATGTGAAGTTCTCGATACGGTGCATTGCCTTATGCAGGAATACAATAAAGTGTTAATTTTCTTCCACAAAAAAGTTTCCTGTAGCTTTTGAGAAATGTCTTAAATATAACCCCCTCTGTTTCTTTCATGCAGACGACTTGCAGGGAATGACCTCTCATTCATCCACCCTGAAGCGCTGTCTGGACTGCATCAGCTCAAAGTCCTGTAAGCACACAACCTCCCTGCCACCACCACCGCCACCAGTGTTATTACACACACATTCTTATGACTGTGACAGCATGTTTTCCATTCTCTGGGTGGGAGAGAGCGAATAGTGCAATGTGCGGTAACATTGCGGTGCTGTCAGTTATTGCTACCCTAATCATAGTCATATAATTTACATTCACATAAAACTGCAAACAGTGTCTGACTCTCGAAAATGCATAATTTACATCAGGCATCACACACCAGAATGCTTGCATAGACTTGGACACTGGACCCTGTTGTTTCAACATTGAGCCAAAAGTTTAAAGTCCTGTTGGGCTACAGGTGAGGTCTTGGATAGCACTTTGCATACGCATATGGAAAGTTATTCACATGTTTACGCTACAGAAGTTTTTAAACAAATTGAAGTGAGTTACCTGCAGCCTGGCAAAAGTTGATGAGAGGCACAGGGGAAACACGGTGTCCCTTCCAAAGTCATAAATTGTAACCAGTGTAGATCAACATAAACAACAACACACAGTGAAGACCTTCAGCATTTGTGCTTGCATAGTTAGCACTGAATGTATCTGCCAGTATACACAGTTTTCTCAAATACATGTTCCGAGAAAAAATGTTGTGAGTTGAAACCATTATTTTGCCATTAATTCTTCAGGATGCTCCAGAATAATCAGCTGAAGACTGTTCCCGGTGCAGCCCTGAAGAACCTTCATTCTCTCCAGTCTCTGTAAGTCATGCAATGTACAATCACACACACTCACACGCAGAAACATACGCATGCGTACACATGTTTGGGGAAATGTCTGCTCAGTGAGCCTTTGGATTTTAAGTGGACCTCTATGTGTCAGGTGGCAGGGACAAATTACAGCCACGGCTTTTGACAGAAAACCATCTCCTTTTAAATATTAGTGAGTGGTGGTGTAAAAGTGCAAGAATGGACTCATTCATGTTTATGTAAAGACCTACTGTACTGGAGGCCAGAGTTGATCTGAGGTGTTTTCTCCTGAATTCTTTGACAGGAAGATACACTGCAGTCATCAGTCATCACTGCAGTGTATTTACACTGTCTACTCTCCAAAGTGAAAGTCTCTGTCTGTGTGCCAAACTAACAACCACATTCTAGACATATATCCACAAAGATAATAAAAAAGCCACAGCAATAACATACTGCGAAATAATAACCAATAATCACATCTGTTAATGCATGTTTTGCACTAAAGATGGTTTTCAAGCTACAGTGGACTTTTAGTTTGAGACTGCTTTGCCTGTCTAAATAAGACAAGGTGCACTAAATTTGAGAGTGCAAAAGCTCCATTAATGACAATGTTAGTGAGTTGGTTCAGCATTTTAGTACAGCTAAAACTTTTAAATAATCCCCTAAAGGCAAGTGTCGTGGATTGCTATGAAATAAACATTTTACATCCTCTTCAGCATGAACCTGTGATCTTTGCTGACTTTTTATCCAGATGTATCATCATGTCATTTTTTTTCATATGCCAAATATCTCAGCTTGGTGTGTGGTCCTAATTAGTCAATAGCAAGACAAGACATGTGAAGATAGTGAGCATGTTAAACAATGCTGCATCTTTGTACAGCCTCTGAGAACTAAACAGATTGGCCATAGGGCCCTAGTTCTAGTTGACAAAACCACATTTTAAATTAGTTGTTTTACTCCAAACAAAAATATTTGAACAACATTTGAAACACACAGCTAAAGAATCCTTTGGCAGTTCTTCAGGGTCCTGGTTATGTTTAGCACCAAATTCATTCACTTTACAGGCCAAAAACCTACCAAACATAAAAGTCTGTTGGTTACAGTCTACATTTCCCTTGTTTGATATATGGCTGCAGCCACCTTTGAGGAAAAGTCTTAAATGTTACTATGTGGGGAATGACTTCACTCTTTCTAAGTCTTAACAGTTGAAATCTCATTATTTACTTTTAGACATTATTGATGTCATTTAAGGGCGGCTCCTCTCATATCACGTACTTGACCCCTGCTGCAGTGTTTGTTGTGCACTTAGCCCAGCAACAGCTCTGTGAAAAATGTAGGTCGGTCTTATTGAGCAGATGGAAAGCAAACTCTTTTTTTGTCCTTATGTTGTATTGTTGGGTTTTGAAGGGGCCTTTTTTGTTTTGTTTTTTTATGTGTTTACTCATAAATTCGGTCAGCTTCCTGCTCCACTCGCCTTCAGTTTTGGCATTGTAGTTGTGCATACACTGACTGTCAGTTGTCCTGAGACCAAAGCATGAACTTTATATGTGGCACATCAATTCACAACAGCCACTCTGGATTGGGACTAAAGGAGGAATAGATCCAGTCGGGGAAATATGTTGATCTTCAGCTTATATCACTCCTCTATATCCCTCATTACGTCGATTGCTTCCCCTCTTCTTTTTGTGCCTTTCTTCTTTCCTTTTGTAACAGATGTCTTTTCTCTGTAAGGGTTTTAAGGTCTGTAGCTGAAGTAATATGCTCTGGCAGAGCCAGTACTTGGTTTGTATAAAGCCTTAGAGAGCTAAATGTCAATCAAGACTGTTTTTCTTCCAGCCCAGACACTTGAGGAATTTTGAGGGAGGATGAGACACGCAGTGAAGGAGGATAGCAGGAGAAAACAGTCCAGTGATGGTGAAGAAAAATTGACCACTAGTAATACCCTTTTGGATACATAATACTTCCCAGTTAATTATAGTTACAGTTAATAGACAGACAAACGTCTCACATTTACCATGGCAACCAGATGAACATTCATGACATCCTTGTTTTGTTAATTTGGAGTAGGATGAGTGTCATTCATTCAGAAGTGTAGATAAAGAGTTGTTGCAGATACAAAGTGTAAAGGTCAACCTTGGCCTTTTCACAAGCTGCAGGTATTAATCAGATATGTCCTGAGTAGATGGGAGTCTGGTAGAATGCGGACACTGAGTGGCCGAACTTCTGCACCATGATGAAAAATGTGAGGTTGTAAAAATGCCACTTTAGCACCTCTTTTGTGAAGGTGTTCTGGAAGGGGCTAATTGGGTGGAGTCCACATGGGGTCTATGGTGAATGCACAACAAAAAGTTGCTGCTTATTCCTTGGCATGAGTTTGGTTTAAACCTGAAAAATATTGAGACTTATTTTTTTCTTCCACACGGTTTGAGAGCACAGCGATGCCTTAGGGACCTTGTGTTGCAGGTTATTTTCTGATGATGGGACCAGAACAGCAGAAAAGTGCTTAAATTACAAATCAAATGTGCTGCACCCTTCATTTTGAAAACAAGATTAAGGTGTTCTGAATAATTTGCTTTACTGAGTGCTGTTTTTGATGCATTTATAAAGCTTTTGTCAGTTTAATTATCATATTAATTTATGGAATCTGTGATTTTTTTATTTTATTTTTATTTTAGTCGACTGGATGCGAACCATATTACCACTGTCCCAGATGACAGTTTTGAAGGCCTTCAGCAACTGCGCCACCTGTGGCTGGATGACAACAATCTGACAGCGGTCCCCATCGGTTCCCTGAGACACCAGGCAAACCTTCAGGCTCTGACGTTGGCACTGAACCGCATCTCGTACATACCAGACAACGCCTTCGCAAACCTCACTAGTCTAGTTGTGCTGTAAGTTATGTTAAGCTACTGTTTTAATTGTGGTTTTGAATGAAAGTCTGCACAGTATGTTGAAGTGCACATGTTTAACTGATTGTCAATATCACAATATACTGAAACAGTACAATATTTTACATTGATACTATATGGAAATATATAACCCATAATTCACTGACTTAAGTCAGTGAATTATCATACAACTAAGTCATACATCATAGCAGTTCCACAATCCGTGCTTTTAAAACAGGCACTTAATTGAGCTTTCTCACGACAGACACAAAAAGATTGCACGCACTCTTCATAGACATAAACACTAAATAACTCAGCAGGAACAACCTGCTAGAGTACTTTTTTTGAAACCTTAATTAACCATACATACTGAGTGAGAACATTCTCAAGTTTACTAAAATGACCTGAGGGAGAAGCTGATGAAGTGAAAGGCATCAGGCATTGAGTAGATCAGGACATTTCTCAAGCTTGAAAACACAACAACAATGCAGTTGTTGAGTTGAGTGGATGAGCGTTTTTACCTGCCTCTCTTTGTAAAATTTGACTGCACTTTGACTGGACTTGTGCTTCCCTTTAAATGAATGCTGTTGTAATTCACACTTAGTTCTTCATATATTTCCCTCATTGTTTTGTCACAACCATTCAGTGCAGAGTACATCATCTTGTTTTCTCCTCCTGGATCTTAAGCGACTTGCGGCATTTTCAAAATGTTGCTCAGCTCTGACAGTAAAAACTTTAACTTTTAAAAACTTTTAAACTCTTTTTTTTTAAAAAAAACTAAAATTCAAACTTGTACAAATACAGTGTGGTGCATTATGAATCTGAAAGACTGTTTGCTGCTGTTGCTGATTCACACAAACACGTATATATCTCCAACACACACACACAGAGAGAGAGAGAGAGAGAGAGAGAGAGGTATTGCTGCAGACTTTGTATAAACATGTTAGGATAAACAGGAAGAAAAGACATTGAATCTATTAGGCTAGGAAAGCCCTCTGCATATACACATACAGTACAGACACCTGACACCACAAATCTCTACGCTGGATAAAAATCCAGACTGTGAAAGATTATTTTTATCTGTCACGACACAAAAAATGTCACTGATTGTGTGCGTAAAACTGCTTCTTCTTTTCCAGGCATCTTCACAACAACAGAATTAAAGAGATTGGAGACGATTGTTTTGCTGGACTCTTTAACCTGGAGACACTGTAAGTGGACAGTTGCTCAGTGTCCATCAGCTTAAGTGTGTTTCTGTCGGTGTTTGTGTGTGCAGACCGCTCCCCCTCCCACCTCTGCCTCAGTCCTCCAGACATCATTGTGTCCACTTCCTCCTTTAATTGCTCTAGGATAAATAGAGCAAAGTACATGATGCTTATCAAATCTGCCCTCCCACTGTTCACTTCCTCCTGCCACACAGCCTTATCGAATGGCAAACAGCTACTGTACAACACACAGGCTTTACAGGAGATTAGGAACGTCCGTATACCTATTCTGTTTTTCATCCAAACGTCCAGTGTGATACATTTTAAAGTAAAAATCTGCTATTAATTGCACTAATTCGCTATTAAGTTGTGAGATCTAAAAGGGATGGTGTTTTGCCATAATGTAGAAAAATCATACACTTCCTGTGTCCCTCTGTCTCATCACAGAGACCTGAACTTCAACAACCTGAGGGTTTTTCCCAAAGCGATCGAGGCTCTGCCCAAACTGAAGGAACTGTGAGTGCATCGTCCTTTTTCTGCTTTGTGAGGGATGTGTTTGTTTTTTTTTTTTTACTTTTATAGCTTTGAACTAAACATGAACCTTTCCCCATTTTAGTGCACTCTCCATGCATTATTAAAATACAGACCTTGTGTAATTTGGCTTTTTCCATTCACACAGCGACAAATCAAGTTCAAAAACAATGTTTTTGTTATTGCATGTTTTAACTTAAATGGTATATTATGTGGTATGGTATGTCTTCACGCGATCTCTTTGACCTTCCTCCTGCAGCGGGTTTCACAGCAATGATATTGGCTCCATACCTGAAGGGGCCTTTCATAACAACCCCCTGCTGCGAACCATGTAAGGTCAAACTCCCCCTGTGATCACTGACACAGACATAGCATTTGAACACACATACATTTTATGTAAGCCAACACAGTTTGGTTTGTGTACTGGTGGGCATATATACAGTATCAGCTGATATGGGACGTGTGTCAATAGCATCAGCAGATGAATGTCCAGGAGATGGTGCCATTCATGCATAATAAATGATTTTGGTTTGAACTCTTCCCCTCTGCTCTTGTCGCCCTCCCAGACATCTTTATGACAACCCTCTGTCCTTTGTGGGTGCCTCAGCTTTCCAGAATTTGTCTGACCTCCACTCCCTGTAAGTCACGCTGTCCAGCACAACTGACAAATCACAATTTTGCCTGAACGTCTTCATTCCAAAATGATATAGAGTATGTGTGTATTGAAGGGCCCTGGTGTCCTGTTTTGTCTCTACCAGCTCGTGCTGTGATTGTATATGGCTGTTTATTTTAACATTCATCACTCTGTGCATTTCAGGATGTTGCGTGGGGCCAGTATGATGCAGGACTTCCCCATCCTTACATGGACTAATAACCTCGAGAGTCTGTAAGTGAACCAGGACTTAAAAGCCTTCACACTACATGCTGTGTGTTTGCTTGTCTCAGGAGTGACAGTTTTTACATTTTCAGGACCCTGTCAGGAACTAAGATATCATCCACCCCGGCTGATCTTTGTGAGGACCTCAAGTTACTCCGGACGCTGTAAGACACTTGAAATTATTATTGAATGTAGAATTCCGTCCTTACTGAAGTTTTAAGACAGTAAGGTTTGGGCATTTTTAGAAAGTATACATACTGGTGCGAAGGGAAATAGTTTTGAAACTAATAAAGGTGGAATGTACCTAACACTCCAACCTTTGTCTGTATTCTTTCATTTGAAATTGTACCGGTCATCTAATTGACAAAGCATTTTGTTTTCCTCCATCAGGGATCTGTCCTACAATGAAATAAAGGGGCTCCCATCCCTACAGGGCTGCGTCCGACTGCAGGAAATGTGAGTTCAATGGAATGGAAAAGTCTGAGAGGCTTAGCCTATCTTAAGATTTAAATGATATAATGTAAATACAATTATGTAATGCTTGTTTTAAAATGTGTTGAATTTTTGATTTTAATCTATAGAAGCTTTCAGCACAACCATATTCAGCAAATTGAGAGGGACACTTTCCAGGGTCTCTCTGCACTTCGTTTACTGTAAGTCCACTTAGTCATGCAGACTCAGTAACCCACGGTGGATGCTGTAAAAACAAGTTTCATGTGCGGAGTGTAAGGTCTTTGCTTTGTGTATTTTACACAGAGACCTGAGTAGAAACGAAATCCGAGTTATCCACCCAGATGCTTTTCTTACCCTCACTGCACTCACCAACCTGTGAGTATGACCAGTTTATGATTTTACCACCTTTCATTATAAGGATTGCAGAAGTACGTAACATGTTATTGTTTGTTTTAATGTCTGCATGTACAACATGATGATTTTATTTTGCAGAGATCTCAGTATGAACTCTCTCGCTGTGATTCCAACAACTGGACTGAGCGCCGTAAGTCAGCTAAAACTCTCAGGGAACCCACAGATGAAAAATGTGCTCACAGCCAAAAACTTGCCCAAACTCAGGTGAGGAGGAGCTGCTGTGGCCCCAGGTTCTATCACCGCAAGCCAAACAAATTTGCTGCATGTTTTTGCTACACAGAAAACAAAGCAAACATGTAAAACTCCTGAATTTGTAAATGAACTACCGTAATTGTTTTACGAATGAAGTGTCGTGTCCTGCCGTGATTAAATTTACATGACATTCAGAAAAACTGAATCACTTGATGTGAAATGAGAAAGCCAGCTAACCCTGTTTTTTTCCACAATTGTCGACACACTATGGAAACATCCAAATATTATTACAGAAGGAAATTTGCAGACAAGCACATTATTTATACTGTTTCCAGTGTGTTTTTTAGGTTCTGAACCACCTGTACTAACAACCCTGTTCCTCTGCAGGATTCTACAGCCTCTCTAAATGATTGTTGTTTGTTTGTAGGTCCATCTCTGTTCCTTACGCCTACCAGTGCTGTGCGTTTGTTGGCTGTGACTCACTGACGAGTTCTTCTGAGGAAAATGACGTAAAAAAATCTCCAGGTGAGACTGCTGCATCAGGGAGCAGTTACAGCGTGTTTAACTGCAGGGAACAACTTGGATAAAGCAATAAAAACTTTAAAAACATCATGTCCTTCATTTCCTGTTTGTCCTAATGGGAGGAAACTTTCAGGAGAACGTGTGCCAATTATAGTTTGATTATTTGTGCAACAACTTTGTGTAATTTTCTGTGACAACACTTGTAACAGACTATTTTAACTTCTGCATCTTTTTTTTTTTACAGCGGGGGAGGATGTGGAAAGAATCTCAATGATTATGCACTGCTCTCCTTCTCCGGGTAAGCATTTAAACAGCTGTTTACATGTCACTGTGATCTTGCTTGTTTTAATTTTTATTCATCAATAATCTAATATTTAATATTTTAGCTGAAAAAATATTTTTAAAGCTTAATTATGTTGCTGTGAACTTCAGGAGCCTTCAAGCCTTGTGAGCACCTCCTGGGTAACTGGATGATTCGCCTGACGGTCTGGTTCATCTGCCTGGTGTCGCTGGTTTTTAACAGCCTGGTGCTACTTGCCACCTTCTCTCCAACATACCGAGCTGCAGGCCATTCCCACTCCCTGACTCCATCTCTGCCTCCAGCCAGACTGCTGATGGGGCTGTTGGCCCTGGCTAATCTGCTCACAGGTGTGTATGTTGCAGTGCTGACCGTGCTCGATGTCGCTACCTGGGGCTCCTTCGCAGAGTTTGGCGTGCGGTGGGAGATGGGGCCCGGCTGCCAGATCACAGGAGCGCTGGCTGTTTTTTCATCAGAGTGGGCAGTCTTGTTACTGTCGTTGGCGGCAGTAGAGCGTAGTGTGGCGGTGAGGACGATTCTCGGTAAAGTAATGATGTCACCCAGGAGGAACGGCGTTAGCCGTCGAGGATGCTGGAGAGGAGATCGGCGCTTCAGTCTGGCTGCAGGACTGCTGGGGCTGTTGGCTGCTGCTGGGGCCTGCCTGCCTCTCCTGGCCACCAGCGACCAGTCAGCCTCTCCTCTCTGCCTGCCGTTCGCTGGTGGCGACAGTCCAGCTCTGAGCGTTACAGTGGTTCTGGTGCTGGTCAACGCGCTGGCGTACCTGTTCACTGCAGCTGTGTACACCCAGATGTACTGCCAACTGGGCAGGGTGGAGCTGGCTGATCCAGAGCAGACAGGCGCCCTCCGACATGTCGCCTGGCTCATCTTCACCAACAGCATCTTCTTCTGCCCTGTGGCCGCTTTCTCCTTTGCGCCTCTCTTGACTGGCTCTACAGCTGGTGGCCCAGAGATCGCCAAGTCTGTCACCCTCATTTTCTTCCCTCTCCCTGCGTGCCTGAACCCAGTGCTGTATGTGTTCTTCAGCCCGGCCTTCAGGGAGGACTGGCTGAGACTGCGTGGCCGTGGAGGTTTGACCAGGGAGATGAAGGCTGGTGCTGAAAGTCATGGGGACGACAGTGGGGGAGGGTCAGAGCTCACAGATGGAGGCTCCTCCACTCAACTTGCCTTTGACTGTGGAGTGTACTCGCAGCTTTGTGGCGAGACAGTCGTATGCGAGCAGTGCGAGGCAGCACTGCATGCCAGGACCTGCTCTTCCCCCTCATCCTCCACAGTCTGCAGACACTTGGTGAAGTCTCACAGCTGTCCCACCCTCCTGGCGGGAGCAGCAGTGTGCCAGCGAGCTGAAGGCTTTTGGGCAGACAGCGGCACGCCCTCAGCTCAGTCTGAGTACGCCGACGAGGGCGACTCATTCGTGTCGGACAGCTCGGACCAGGTTCAGGCCTGTGGCAGAGCCTGCTTCTGTCAGACCAGAGGGCTTCCTCTGGTCCACTACTCATACAACATACCTCGAATCAAGGACTAATGACACTTCAGAACTCTTCTATGTGCACAGATCTCTGTTATGTGAATTTAGATGCTACAAACTGTTTTTTGTATCAAACAAAATGTGCCAACTACCCAGCTAAAACTTTTCTACAAGCACTTACGTAAATAGAGATGGAACTTATCATCTAACGGGAACTTGGAGTGGAAATGAGCACGTCATGTTAAAAATCGGTCAACAAATGATCTTTGCATTGGAAAACATTGCCACCAGTGCCTTCCTCCTGCTTTCAAGTGGATATCACGATGTTGTGATTTATGTGTCAATGTCAATTTTGTGATTTTTCTTTCACCTGGACTTCTAAGCTTTTTAAATGTATTGTTGTTTTTTTAATTCTTTGATCGTTAAAACGTTAATGTAGCAAATGTAATAATCATCCTAAATTTTCTGTTTGAATGTATCTTTCAGGCGGTCTTCAACCACCATGGTAATGTAATAAGTCAGAGCAATAACTTCTGGCCTTCCTGCTGTGATCTTACAGAATCAGGATGGAGATGCAAGTCTGTAATAAACACTAAGACTAAGAATGTGATAAAAGTAGCAGATATCACTGTTATGGCGGTTTTGAAAGATGTTATTTATTGTTTGAGGGGCAGGAGTGTCTGGGTGGAAATTCTATCAGGTTTAAGAAAGGTGGCCTTTGAATGATGACGTTAAAGTATAATCATAGCAAGTCTTCACAAAAACACATGCATCATTATTTTTTTTAGCCTGAACAATAATTCCTGTTGTTTCTAATTGTGGCCCTTGTTTCTTTTTCCATCATGCTGCTTTGCTTTGGAGCACCCTTTTTCTTTCTTATCTGGAAGCTGCAACAAACACGCATTCATTTCTGTTTTGATTAAAGTAACACTTAAGTGAGACTTGCCATTTTTTTGATGTTCAGATTATTGCCTGGATGACAGAACAGTTGTTTGACTTGATAACTTGACTTGTTGTGTTGAATAGCAAAGGATTAAACAAATAAGATGTTATACTGTATAATAATTTGTGAGCTTTTGATATACTCATCTGTAAATTGTGTTACCTTCAGTTAGACAAAGTCTAGCCAGTTCTTCCTGTTTCCAACCTTATTGCTAAGCTAAACATAAAAGTATGAAAGTGCTATTTGTCTTTGCATTTAACTCTGGCAACAAGACAGTTATTGCAGAATCGTCTCAAAAGAAAAATGGGCGGGGGCAAAAAAAAAATCATCTTTTGCACCAAATAATTGTTCAATGAAAAGAAAATGTCACCTGTATTTGCCACACTCTGGTGAGATGAGTGTTTGGTTCAGTCACAGTCCATTTTAAATGCGACTCGTGCACATCAAGTAAAACACACAAATACTGTCCAAGTTAAACACATGAATGTAATCCCAGTCTTCCACCTCCTCCATAAACACAGTGCGAGACTGCCAGCCAGCTGAGTCAACAACAAAGTGTAATCGCGGTGCCAAGAAGTTTGAAAAGGACTATTATTGAACTGTAATTGATGATTATTCAACCACAGATATTTAAAGACCGACATCTGCAGTGTTTTTTTGCAATTAAATAATTTTTCGGTGCGCGGCTCAATTTTCACTCGGGGAAAAAAAATTGCCATGATGGAAGAGAAGTAGGAAAATAAGGCTAACGTTTAAAACAAGAGGAATTATTATTGGTAAATTAATGGCGTCCTTGTCTTTGCAGGCCAGCTACATTATCAGTGAGTGATTCAGATAATTGCTGTGTCATCATTTGGGCATCGTCCAGATTTATTTTATAGGAAGCGCGTTTTTATTCCGTGAAGCATATAAATATAGATCACATACGCCCTTAGTGATACTGTGTGAGGGATTGACTGTTTGTTGTGCTTGAGCGCGACTGTACACTTTATGGTAGATACACCCTCGGAGCGTGTATCCACAAGTACACGTCATGTGAGCGTGCTCAGGAATTTAGGCAATGTAGGGAAACGTTTTCTCCTCCCAGCACGTCATTTATGTGCCCTGATAATGCATCATGGAATCTCATGGGTTTCTTTTCTTTTCCTCTCGACTGGTTGTGTAAACTCTTGCACCAACCGAAATGTCCGCTGATTGTTCAAGATGTCTGATTTCCCATATGGTGAAAATGTACAAATCTCTTTTTTTGTTGTTGTTATTTTGTATTTGTATGTAAATTATTTTGTGTAAAGAAAACAAGTAATCATGATTGGGATGCTAACTAAGGAAGCTACCTCCTCAGATGTAGTGGCTACCAGCTATGCTTTTCAAAAGAATAGTCAGTTGTTGTTTTTTTGTTGTTGTTGTTGTTAGTCTTTGTTTAAATTCTTGGCTACATGTTGACACATGTGGCTGTATATCATTATTTTAGTTCAGTGCAAAATGTGGGAGGAATCTGTGTACTGTAAACTGTGATTGTTTTGTTAATCAAACTATAAACTATGAATTATTTTTCTGTTTTACGTTGTATAGATACATACTTGCAGAATATTACAGATGATGACAACAACTCTCACTTAATTTCAATTCAAATTAAACCTTATTTTTTAGTTTTACATGTGAGATCTCTAACGTGTTTTATATTATGCTCAAACAGTAAAATACTACTTTTGTGTATGAATAAAATTGGAAGAACACAATATTAATTTACCTTTTTGTTCAGATTGGAACAGCAGCGATCTTTCCCCTCATCAAATAAGTTCTATTTAAAGTAATTGTACTTTTCTTCTTTTTTATTTAATGGCCTTCCTTCCATGTTTTCAACCGCTGCCAGCTGCCCTCTCTCATGTAAGTGAGCTGTAACTTGGTGATGAATGGAAAAAAAAAAACCCTGTGGGATTGTGTAAAGAAAGAGACATGACATTTGATAAGTCCTGTTTACCTCTGAACCATGTCGGCTTTTCATTTTTAATTTGTGGTTTTTTGGTGAATTCCCATGTCAAAACACCAGGCAACAACAGAGGCGCCGTTATGACTCTGGTCGCGTGTTAATAGAGACATTGTGACAGGTACAAGGCTTCGCTGGATCTTTTGCAGCTGTATGCTGCAAGGAAGTATTTACATTCAGGGCATCAAAGGAATAACTGTTGAGTGATGCCACAGCGGCCCCTGCTCAACAAAACGCCGCCATGTGTTCTACTTCACTGTCATGTGCTCTCAGCGGTAAAAGGACATCCCACATACTCTAGCACGTCACCCGCATCCGAGTGTGGCGTGCACACTGGGCACATGCCTCTCACGTCTGGCTTTAGTGAGGTTTTTGTCACAATGTACTAAGCCCTTGACAACTCGTGTCCATTCCTTTGGACCTCTGACTATCAGTGGAATGCTTTTTGCATATACCATGACCGCTGCAGCGATTGGGATGTTTACTTTTCGGGGCTGTGCACAAGTCCGAGTACACCGCTGCTGTGTAGGTGACTGAATGAAATGACTTTGGCGTTTTGAGTTTGAAAGTAATTTTTATGCACACGAACCAGTCGCATAAAAACAAAAATAATCCAAGGACGACAAATTGTATCGTATCATTATCTGTTTCATTATCAGTTATTTGTTCGAGCTTTACCACCGACCATTCTTAAGAGACAAACCACAAATTAGCTTTTAAATAACATAAATATTGGTGTTTTCCTGTTAGCAAAGAGTATAGACTTTAACCTAGTTTACATTTAATGTGGTCAGTAACCAAGCGGTACATTTCACAGTAAATAGAACAGTGATGATGATGGGAGATGAGGGACGTGGTGCAAACACAAAATAGATGAAGATGACGGTTTTCTTGTGACTCAGATCCATGAGTATTCAGCTTGAGCCTCTCTTCAGCCTCCTACTTATCGTTCTTCTTATCTTCTTTAGCGATTTGAGCTGAAAGGCAGGAACTTTAGTCAAGACACGGTGCTGATGAAACCGCTCAACATTAACTATATAGAATAATGTTCAAAACCAAATTGAAACTATTTAACAAATACAAATTGTTTGTGCACAAATGCACTAGAAACAAGAGTTAAACATTATGTTGACATGTTATCATCTGTAAGTTGACGTGATAGATAGTTGATGTGACGAATGACAAATTCTTCTTTACGCAATCCTATTTTTAAGTGTTCTTTCCAGGAATCTTCCCGCACAAGCCAAAAGGACACTTACGGCGAACCTCCAGTTTACACTCCACCACGTCCTCTCCACTCTCATTGACCGCTTTGCACGTATAAACTCCCCCGTCAAACGGACAGGGCTTGCGGATCTCCAGGGTCAGGACACCTTGCTTACTCAGCATTCGGTACTTGGCTTCATTTGAGATGTCCATCTTGTTTTTGTACCAGGTCACTTTGGGCTAATAAAGTAGGAAAAAGTGCATCAGGTGATATTGTTCGTGATGTGCAAGGCTGTAATACGTTAGTGGTCCAATGGTAACAGTCTTAATAGTTTTGTGGTTGAAGACCTCCCTGACCTTTGGTATGCCTCTGACCGAGCAGGTGAGGGTGGTGTTGTATCCTGCTATGATAGAGCGGTTCACTAAAGGATGTGTGAACTTGGGAGCCTCTGAGAAATCAGGATCTTTGTAGTTGGGTGGCTTGTATTGTATACCTGAGGAAACCGAAAAGATCAGAGCTATAACCGCTTTGTACTAATTACATCATGTGTCTAATACTAATTATATCATGCGTCACCTGTTTTCTGGATGTAAGCGCTGTCTTTTGTGTTGCAGGCCTCCGGGCTGAGGCCCACCATGTTTATGGCGAAGACCCGGAAGACGTACTCATTCCCCATGATAAGGTCAGACGCAATGCAGTGGGTTCGCCGGTACTGATCAAAGACTGTATACCACTCCTTTATGTTAATCAGAAAAAAAATATTTCAGTTTGTGTTGTACTGTATGTGCTTTTTGCATATTTATATTGGGCCCTTGTCACTCCAGTCTCCCACCACGGTCTAAAAACATGCAGGTTAAGTTAACTGGTGATTATATTTCCCATAGGTGTGAATGTGAATGGTTGTATGTATGGGATTGTCTCCACCCACCCTCAAAAGATGTAGACTCTACACATTTACTACATACTACATACTCTGCACTCTAAAGTGTAGAGTATGTAGTATTTTAAAATGCCATTATAATTCATGTGAAACAGAAATAGTTGCATAACAGTTTATTTTTGTTTACCTTGCTAAAAGGATGAAACAGGTTATGTGTGGATTTAAAGGACATGTGCCCTCAGCACTTTTATCTTTGGCGTCCAATAGGAACACGTGCCATTGTTTCTAGTCACACGATGATCAGCATCCACAAGCTGGATATGAAGGGATGCAAATGAAGTTAATTTGATCTAATAATGACTACAGTGAAATATGAATCCGTCGGGCCGGACGGGAGAACAATGGCCCTGCGTCACTGAACAGACGATCCGGACCAGGTCATGGCTACGCGGATAAGATTAGAACATTCCTGACCGACTTTGTTCCTGGCAGCTCGAGGTGGAGGATGGTGACAGCTGGAGCTCTTGCCAACGAGCCCATAACGTATCACTCCTGGCCCACATAGGAGGCCGTGTGCTCAGCATTGGCTGATTACAGTATATATGTGTCACAGGGGAGGCGAAAATATCCCTCAGTGTCTATGCAGCATTCATCCTCCCACGTGTACAGACACACTCATTCGTATTAAAAGGATGGGGGGGTTGCAAATGTGCCTCAGCAGTAAAACTAAAGGCCAGCAGAGGATCCCAGGTCAAATTAGACATTCCAATAACCTGATCATTTACGTCCATGTAAATGATGGCATTCTTTTTAATTATCAGAGGGTTTGTTCTGGTTAACTGCTGCAAACTGGTTAAATGTCAGTGTCGTGTCTCACCATGGTCTTCTTCTCAGCTTTCTGAATGGTGTAACCAGTGATCTCACAGTTCCCATTATCCTTAGGAGGCTTCCACTCGAGTGCGACATTAAAGCCCCAGATGTCTACGATTTTCAGAGCCTCAGGAGGCCCAGGGAGATCTACACCCACACCCCCTGAGCCCTCAATCAGGCCCAGAGACACAGACAGACCTGGGAGAGGCAAACAAGGGAAGATTACATCTCCTGGGGCCTCATGTATAAAACTTTGCATAGGATTTGCGTGAGAAGTTTGCGGACGCCAGAGTCGACAAAATGGTGTTAGCACAAAAATAATCCGATCTACAAAAGCGTGCTGACGCACGTCCTACGCCAGTTTCCGTTTATAAATCACAACCCGTTCTAAATGTGGCGCCACCTGTGTGGTGGTCATGCCACACCCACACTTGCCTAAAAATGGTCAGTGGAACGCACCTAATTAATATCCATTAGGGGCGATCTTGAGACGGAAGAAGAGAAATGTCGCTAACTGTGAGATGAAAGTGTCAGTGGATGAAGAGGATTTTATTCAGCGGTCAAACTGTTGACATAAGCGATGGCAGAAGGCCTGCAGGATGCAGCTTGTGACGGATGCTGTTAATGCTGAGTCGTCACAGGGTCGGGTTATTAAAATGAAAACAGTCATCCGACACATCATCAGTGCCATGGGTGGTTGAAAGGGCCAATCAGAGCTCACAGCACAGGAGGAAAAAAAAATAGTGTTGAGGGGGACACTGACGCTGGTCACAGAAACAATCGGCGACTCAGACACTGCGTCACTTACGAGTTAAGAAAAAACTTGTAAGTGACTCCTCTCTGCTCCTCTCTGTTCCTACAGAGGTTAAGTTACGAAAACCTGAGCTCATGTAGACAACTGATTTTTTTTATGATCAGTAAACAATAATCTTTGTGAGGTAGAGGAGTAGTGTGATGTGGGGTTAATATGATCGCTCTGTGCCAGTGGCATCAAGGCAGCGCCACCTGCCCTTCACGTGCACGATGGTGCGCTCCATAACAACGCGTATTTCCTTGTGGCGCAGCTTGTAGTGCCGCTCTTCTGCGGTCTGCAAGTTCATGAATGGGACTGTCAGAGAGTATCATCCACTGTCACCTGGAAGACTACTGAATGAATACATCTTTAAACGTGTACAAGATAAAAACATGTATTTATGAAGTAAAGTCGTCATATGTGATGTGATGTGAAATGACCTTCTGAGGTCGACCGTTTTCCTTTTCCCGTTTTTGTGCGTACACATGGGTGAAAGTTTCTGGAGAGCTGCGCCTGTCAAGTTTGTTTTTTATAAATACCAAACTGTGCGTATAACGTGGCGTTCAAATGATGTTCAAAAGGGAAGAAAGGACATTAATGAAGGTCATACAGGAAGCTGTGTCTTTTCTTCCACAGTTTGAGTCTGATTTGCATGAAAACACACAAGATTTAAATCTGAACATTGCTTGTTTCATTTGAGCTCTGTGATAGAAAAAAAGAAAGAAAAAGAAAAAAACATGCATTTCATATTCACGTGATTACGAAGTCACTGGCAGAGATGTGCTAAAACAAACAAAGATACACATTTGAGAAGAGCTCCATGACACACCAGAAACCACAGCTGAGTAAACAGTGGATGTGTTTCAGGAGGAACACCATCTCCTCGTAAAGAAATCATATTCCAGTCAACTGCCTAAAGATTTAACATACATGATCAATACATTATAATATTTATCTTAGAGCTTCTCATTTTAACATTGAATCGTTTTGTCTTCCAGTGTCTGTCTCTGTGAGACGAGTGGTACATAGATATCGTATTGTTTTTTTTCTTCCTTTTATTTGATTGAGTAGTAAAAATTATAGTTTTACAAAGTGGCTACCTCATCCGTTTGTACGAAAATCTGACACACAAAACATCAACGTGTGTCATTTCAATTATTTTTATTGATCACATTTATTAGACATTAAAAATTCTTTTCTTTTCTGGTCTTTTCTTTACTTTTCTTTCAAAGAACTTCCACGAGAAGGAAAAGTCAAACAGAACTGACTAAATTCATCTAATAGACTGTCACGTAAAACATATACTCTACATGATTATAACTCCAGCTCATACACAGGTGAGGTGAACAGGTAAAAGCAGCAGCAGGTTATTTGGATTATGGGACGAAGTCGAAGAGGACAAACCTCAAACTAACACAAAGAGGTCCTTTGTATTCACTGAAACAGGATTTGAACCAGGAAACATCTGGTTATTTGCTGAACACTCTGCTGTCTGCAGTGATGACTTGGATGGTGTTATTCTTTCTTTCTTGAACTACTTAATTGAAATGAGATTCTTGTTTTAGTTTTCATTTCTTCCATTAACTGCTCAACGTGGAAAATCACAATAAATTAAAAAGTGTAAAAGAGATTTTGCCAAACTGACAAGCTGATGCTGGAAATGACACAACCCACTTTCTGCTTTCTTTTCTTTCAAAGAACTTTGACGAGAAGGAAAAGTCAAACAGAACTGACCACATTCATGGTGCAATCCCTTTAAATCCCTTTACTGCAGTTTTTTCCAAATCTTTTTTGTTTCTGCCAACTGGCAAAAAACATAGAAGAAGAAAGTTCAACTTTAAGTAGAAGTCGTAAAGAAAGAAAAAAATCTTCCACATTGCATTTACCGTTTAACTGCTTATAAACGATGTCCTCCAGAGAGCTGAGCCTGCTCAGCAGCTCTTTGTGGCTGAGGCTGAGCTTCTGTTCCCAGTACCTCTTCTCATTACTCAAAATCTCACCCCGGTCGTCCACTTGGATGCTGCCTGTGTCGCCCAGACTCCAGAAAGTCATTAATATAGCAACAGCAAGGATGTTCAGCAAAATCAGAGTCTTCCATCTTCTGGACATAAACGCCATTGAAAAGCTTTGAGGGACTGGGTGGGACAGGTCTGGGAGGAAAGCTCTATATGTGACCTGTTCAGGATGTCTTTGTCTTGCACCTGCGCCTCTGCTGATGTGTGCTCCAACTCACTTGGCATTTTATGTTTTGTTTGCAGTAGACCTGGCATGAGAAAATGCATGTGGCACTTTAATGCAATTAGACTGCCACGTAAAACATATTCTGTGTCCAAACCACACCCTCGCCAAACTAAACAAACCAAGCCGTCTCCCCATTCACCAAGTAGGCTCTCACCCAGATGTGAAAGGAAGCTGGTGTTTTTTTTTCTGTAGACCTTTCGTCTGCGACAGAAAAGCTACTTCTGTCTTTGACTCTTTTTTTTTTTTTTACATTTTTGTCATCGATTACCACTTTCTATGGACACAAACCTCACCTGTCTCTTACCTTTTCAAGCCTTCACCAGCCTGCCACACTATCTATCTGTCTGTCTGTCTGTCTGTCTGTCTGTCTGTCTGTCTGTCTGTCTGTCTGTCTGTCTGTCCGTCCGTCCGTCCGTCCGTCCGTCCGAATCTCCATTCAGTGTTTGGTTTGTATTCACTGAAACAGGATTTGAACCAGGAAACATCTGGTTATTTGCTGAACACTCTGCTGTCTGCAGTGATGACTTGGATGGTGTTATTCTTTCTTTCTTGAACTACTTAATTGAAATGAGATTCTTGTTTTAGTTTTCATTTCTTCCATTAACTGCTCAACGTGGAAAATCACAATAAATTAAAAAGTGTAAAAGAGATTTTGCCGAGACCGTCCAGTAAAAGCAGTGAGTCAGCCAAGCTGGGAGAAAGAAGCAACAGAACTGTCAAGCTATGGATGGACAGGTGAGATGGTAGCTAGGGAACTTATGATAGATAACGAGGTCTTCTGTCCTTTAGTATTGTGGCCTACTGTCCCTTTGTGGCAACTAGAAGTACCCAGAGTTGACCTAGAAATATTTAAAATCAAAACAGAGGGGAAAAACAGTGACCTAGTCAACGCTATTCACACCCATATAGAAGAGAAATATCAAGATCACGTTTTAATATTCACCGATGGATCAAAGGATCCAGAAACAGATGCTACTGGAGCAGCGTTTATTGTAAAAGAATGGAATATTGAAACATACAAGAGAACATCAGACTTCCTAAATGTATACACAGTAGAGCTATATGCTATTTTAATGGCAGTGCAGTGGGCAGCTCAGATAAGGAACCGGAAAATATTGGTGTGCAGTGACTCTGTATCAGCTGTCAGGAGTGTTGGGACAGGTTCATCCAGGAATCGACAAGATATCACATACGATGTTCTTTTAGCAGTCAGGGATGTGGCAGGAAGGGGGGTCCAGATGACGGTCATGTGGGTCCCTGCTCATGTTGGTATTCCAACAAATGAGAGGGTGGATAGGCTAGCTAAAAAAGCGGTGAAGAAAGAAAGCATAGACATTAACATCAGTCTGTCTAAAGCAGAGGGAAAATGTATTGTGTGGAAACAAATTAACATAAAATGGCAGCAGTGCTAAGGGCAGACATTTGTTCTCATTAACAAGGAGGGTGAATGAGTCAGAGGTCTGTAGGGGGGGAGGAGGAGGGAAAAGAAAGGAGGAGGTCACTATCTCCAGGTTGAGAATTGGTCATACGTACCTGAATGGTACTCTCTACCTCCTGGGAAAACATCAGGATGGACTGTGTGCAGACTGCCAGCAGCCAGAGACAGTACAGCATGTCCTCGTGGAGTGTAACAAATACAGTGCAGAAAGACAGGAACTGGTTAAAGAACTCAGGAAAATGGGCACGAGGGAGGTGTCAGTGGGAGCTATTTTGAAGATGGGGTCAACTGGGAAGGGAAAATATTGCCTCTTGAAATTTCTGAAAAATACTGGTTGTTGTGTATGGACTGATATATGGACTTCACCTCCCATAATGCCACGCGTTTAGGCGGGGACTATAAAAGGTCGAGCTCCCGCATTCAACGCTCTTCTGTACCAAGGACACACAGACAGCCTAATGCTGGTAGTTTAATAAAGAAAAGTTTAATGTTCAGCACTTCAGTGTCCGCCTCCATCTATGTGTATGCGTGCCCTCACTCGGACACAACATACTGGCGACGAGG